>CM034299.1:16278306-16635145 GCA_019925795.1 Dendrobium chrysotoxum | reverse complement strand
GAGTGTGGTTGGAACTAAATAGATTTTCAAAATAAAATGAATGATTCTGGAATAATGGTGAGAATAAGCAAGATTGCTGGCTAAGGGTATAATCAGATAGAAGGGATCGACTTTGAGGAGACTTTTATAACTGTAGCTATATTAGAAGCCATTAGGGTACTACTAGCCTTTACCTGTTTTAAGGTAGGGATTTTTACTATACTAAATGGATGTTTAGAGTGCTTTTCTGAATGGGGTAATAAAAGAAGATGTTTTGTAGAGCAACCCCTAGGCTTTGAGAATTCCCAATTTCTAAATCATATTTTTAAATTAAAAAAGGCTTTATATGGATTACAATAGGCACCCAGGGCATGGTATGAGAGGCTTAACACATTCCTACTAGAAAGAGAGTTTGTTAAGGGGAGCGTAGACACCACTCTTTTTCTGAGGAGAGTAGGAGATGAATTACTCATTATTCAGATCTATGTTGATGATATACTTTTTGGATCTTCTGATAAAAATTTATGTAATAATTTTTCTAAAATAATGAGTAAGAAATTTGAGATGAGTATGATGGGAGAATTATCCTACTTTTTAGGGTTTATATAAGGCAAATGAATGATGGAACTTTTCTTAATCAATCAAAATATATTAAGAACATCCTAAAGAAATATGAAATAGATAAAGCCAAGCCAATAAACACTCTCATGAGCTCCAATGTTTAATTAGATAAAGACTCAAATGAAAAATCAGTTGATCAAAAAAAATACAGAGGAATAATTGGATCACTACTTTACTTAACTGCTAGCAGACCTGATATTATGTTTAATGTTAGTCTATGTGCTTAATTTCAGGCTGATCCAAAAGACCCACCTGACCGATGTTAAGAGAATCCTTAGATATCTCTTAGGGATCCAAGACTTAGGAATTTTGTATTATAGGCATAGCACTTCTTTTAAAATCATAGGATATTTTGATTCAGATTTTGTTGGATACTGAGTTGATAGAAAAAACACTTATAGGACATATCAATTCATAGGATAATCCTTAGTCTCCAATATAGTAGAAAATAGAACTCAATTTTCTTGTCCTTGCTGAAGCTAAGTATATAACCTTAGGAAGTTGTATGGCCTAGGTCCTTTGGCTAAAGCAGCAAATTCTAGATTTAGGACTTCCTGTAGGCATAATTTTCAGTCCAATGTGATAACACTAGTGTCATCTGTATTTTTCAGAACCTAAGCTAACACTCCAGGACCAAACACATAAACATCATGCACCACTTCATTAGGGACCATGTTACCAAAGGAGACATATAGCTACACCAATTAGCCACTAAAAACTAACTTGCAGATATCTTCATAAAACCACTAACCTTTGAAACCTTTAGCACCTCAAGAACTAGATTAGGTGTGATAGATATTCATGCTTGAAAATGATGTCTTCTTTTTATGTTTCTGTTCTTAGTGTTTTTGTTTAATTTGCCTGATTATTTCTTTTTATTTTTTTACTTTATTTTTTAAATTCTCTATTATTTTTTACTTCAGTATTTTAAGAATTAGATCACTGCTCACTTCTGCTGATGAACTTGCCTTCTAAATGAGATTTTTGCCTTATTTTTATTTAGAAACTTGTAAGCAGTGATTGACTCCTCTAAAACAGTTAATGGAAGAAACATTAATGATTGTTTCTCTTCCTCTGACTCCCTTAATGGTGTATTTTTCTTTTTGAATCAAAATCTTTTTCAAAATTAAAATGTTAGACTTTGATTTAGAGATATATTTTATCTTCCTACAATAATCTATCTCATATGAGTAGTGTGTTCCAAATCATTGAATCACTTTCGTGTTTTCTTAATCAGGTGGTTGCATTTATCATATGAGAATGATTCTATTTTGAGGTTTACTTTTCTTATCTAAGAGAGTGAGTTTTCCTTCTCTTATATCTAGAAGATAATCTCACAACTGAGAGTCTTTTAGAGATTTTGAAAGAAAGAAAGCTCACAAAAGATGTGCAAGTGTGCTAATCAACTAAAAAAGAGGCACAAAATAACCCAACACTGAAAAGATACACAATGTTTGCCAAGAAATATATAAAATATACAAAGTGTATCAAAAATTAAAAGATGCACAAAATGCACCAAATAACTAAAAAAAGAGGCACAAAATGAGCCCACAAAGAAATAAGCTTCCTTCACTTTCAAACCTTTAAAAATCTTAGAAGAATCCATATGTCACTTAATATATTCAAGCACTTGAGATTGAAAATCATGATTTCTGATTCTTTACTTTGTAATACTATTTCATCAAATATATTTTTGGAACAAAGTTTGAAAGGATCACTTTTTATCTAATTTATTTTCTTCTGAATTAGATTTTTATTTAAAAGGAATTTGAACCTGTAAGGTGTTTGAGGTAGGGTTTACAAAAATTGATTTTTCAACTTTTTCTGGATTTCAGCATTGTCGATTCATTTCTTTTGAATTTTTAAATTTAAACTTAAGGTAATTTTATCATTTATTGAATGATGATTAATTAAAAAAACTTTATTTTTACTCTTTATTATTATTATTTTTATTATATTTTTCACTTGGTCTTGTTATTTTTACTTATTTTTTATTTTTGGGACCTCTTCTGATAAACTCTATCCATCCTCAAAATTTTCAATTTTTTATTCACATCATCCTAGACGATGTATGATCGACCTGGATGATACCATCAATTCATTGTTCACCTTCCATCCAATGACTGATCTACACCTATTATTGGTGATTGTACTGGATGATCCCACAATCATCCTATATGATCCACGTGGCACAAATGGCTGGCCGATTTCAATGTAATTAGTATGATCCTTAATGACTCATCATCCTGGACGATACACTTGTTCGTCCTGGATGATCTAGCCAGTCAAAGATCATTCTGGCTGACTCCTCGGGATGATTGCCTATGTCCTGGATGATGTCTGATCATCCTAGATTATAGGACCACCTTTTTGACCAATCATCCTGGACGTCATTATTGCTTCAAATTATCCTGGATGATCTAGATAACTCTTTATAAACATGCTGATTTCAAGTTTTTATTCTCACCTCAAAACTTATTTCCTCAATCCCTAGCACTTAAATCTTCTCTATGGCTGGTGGCAAACATTCTAGGATGCTGACTGAAAGTTCCTCTAGGGGAACTATAGACCTTCGCTTCATTGAGGCAGCTGATCAGTCTGCTTACCTTCGGTATAAATCTACAGGGATTACATCCTCAAAGATAGTCAATCCCTGCACACTGATATATTCAATATTAGATCTGTTCGTCCATACAACCCTTACCTTCAGTTTGACCCTCGCATTCCCTTTTATTTCTGAACTTCTATATGAGTTCTTTGCTAGCCTTATCTCTACCTATATTGCACTTCAATCATATATCAATAAATGTCCTGTAGAAATAACTTATCAGGACTGCCATAAAATTCTTAAACTTTCCACCACTAAAGATAAGCTTCATGTCTTGGTTTCAGATCCTGATTTCAACTGGAGCCCTGTTAATCAGTATCTAAGAAACACCAATGTCACTTACCATGACAGTGCCTCTAGTTCATTCGTCAAAGATTCTAGGGCCATCCAGCATATCCTTAGAACTTTTTTAATTCCAAAAGCTAGTGACCGTGTTCACATTACTCCTTTACTCTCCATCATCACTTATTATATAATGGCTCGTAGGGATTTCAATGCTACAGATCTTCTATTTAGATACATTGAATACTTGACTAGTATTAGGGATCCCGGACATAAAAGAAAACCAAATCTGGCCTTAGGACACATTATTGCTTATATTCTTGAAATTAAGTACAATCTTTAGTATCCTGCCCACCAAATTATCAATCTTCTTTCTATACCAATAGCTCCTTCAACTTCCTTCACAGCACTTGTCTCCATCCGGAGCACGAGGAGGCTGTGGAAGTAGAGGAAGAAGCTATTCCTAAACCTGTTCCTCTCCGCCAGCAGTCACCGATCGATCAGCTGGTATAACATTTTGATTAGTGGAAAGTCATATTTGAGTCTTATGTCAAGGAGCAGCAGCAGCAGCAGCACACCCTAGACATGGCTCATTTTGAGGAGTCCGCAGCACAACAACAACAGCACGTAGCTCATTTTGATGATTACCTGATACAGCAGCAGCAGCAACAGCATGGCCAGGACATAGACTAGCTCCACGAGCAGTTCTCCTCTCTCTACCCTGTCTATCCACCACCACCACCACCTCCTCCTTCTAATCAGAGTCCCTTTGACTATTAGTTATTTTTCTGTTGTTGTTCAGTTTTTTATGATGTACTCTGCTTTTTCTTTATAGTGTTTTCTAGTTCCTCCTATTTGTGATGATAAAAGGGAGAGTAGGTATGTTTATAAAAGCTTGTGTGCCTGTAAAAGTTATTTTTACTTAGAGCTTATTGTTGTGTTCCTTCTTAGTTGTTTTGTTATTCTATTTTTTCTTTTACATAAAAAAAGTGTTTTTCTTTTGTCACCTCCCCTATTTTTCAAAGAATTAACTTAGTAAGGGGGAGTTTAGGGAATAGCAAAACACCTTTAAAAGCTTTTAACAGCAATTTTGCCATCATCAAAAATGGGGAGACTATTACAGATCTGGGCCCAACTCTTATGATTTTGATGATAAATATTATTATTTTCATTTACTATGCTATCTCCTAATAATTAAAGTTCATTACATATTTGTTTTCTCTGTTGAATACTAACATGTCAGGTCCACAAGCTCACTCTCAAGCCAGCTCAAGATCGAGTAGACTAAGATTGAGTCAAGTCTGTAATTTTATTTAAATGCATTTTCTACCTTTTCTTGAGTCAATTATAATATGGTGGATCTTTAAGCTAAGTAATATTACACACACACACACACGCAATGGAGTGAGTAAAGGAGATAGAGAAAATAAATTTTTCTGACCAAATTATACAGGATGATTTTTTATCGTCCTGGATGATCTCTTCAGCTCACAGCCCTAATTAGGGCATCTGGGTTAAGTAAACCTGATAAAAAAATTGTCCTAAACGATACTTCCATCATCCTGGACAATATGCTTAAATCAAAATACCCAGCTGCCAAACTCATTTAGGCAAGATTTTATAACTTACAAAATTAGATGATTCATATACAATCATGCCTAAATTAATGAGGTGATTAAGAGAGTAATTAAGGTTAGATTAATCGATCATATCATCCGGGACGATCGCATAATCGTACTAAACGATCTATAATAAAAATCTTATTTTTCTCCTAAGTCTCCTGGACGTTATTGACTATCTGCTGGATGATAATATTTGATTTTGAACTAATCATATAGGATGATAGCTACATCATCTTGGATGATCAGTTTTATTTATGCATATCATCCCGATTTATCTCCTAGACGTCCCGAACTATCTGCTGGACAAAAGTGTATGTTTGAAATATCCGGGTTGGTGGAAAGATTTTGTAAGGGCTTCTCCGCCTTACTGTGGAAGCAAAAGGAGAGACACTAATTGATTAGTGCAATACCTAGAATGGGAGATTCTGGGGAGTGAATGTAGGTCAAATTTGATTGAACCACTATAAATCTATTGTGTTCTTTCTATTTATTATTTCTCATTTATTTTCATTTATTTTTGTGATCTGATCTGTAATTGAAATCTCTGATTTTAATTATCTGCTTCCACTTAAATTATTTGTGTTTAAAATATTCAAAAAGATTACAAAAAGATTGTTCTTTTTACTTAAAAATTTTAAAATACTAATTCACCCTCTATTAGTTAGCCTCGGGCTAGTTCTATAAGGTTTAACACCCCTCACAAACTTTCAAATAGTAGTAGATTAGTAACAGTAATAATGAATCAATAATAATATCATATCAATATCAATAAATTTATAACAGTAACAGTAAAATAGTATGGTAACAGTAAATCAATATAATGATAATAAATCAATACAATGAATGCATCCACAAAATCACACTAAACAAATAAGGAGTTATGGCTTAAGCGATGTTTTTCAAGTAATTAATATACTTATAAATCAATAATTATTGGCTCAATAAACAGAGTCATCACTCTTTATCCATCAACATAATAATCATTTTCTTATAATCAATGAATCATGTGAATCAATAGAGGATAAGACAAACCATAATATTTAAAGAAAAGCGCATGGGCCCATCATCTTATACAGGTTAGTAAGTCTCCAGCCAATATCAGTGAGTAACCAACCTTTACTTAATTTTATACATATTATTACAATAATAATAATAACCAGCTATTACTCAATCGCATGCTCGTATTTATTCATAATGTTTCTATTAACAGTATACTTGTATTAAAATACTAATATACAATTGTGTACAAATAATAAAAAATATAATAATTATCATTTTATCCAGTTAAATTATAAAATTAACTAGTCAAAATATCTATAATAATCAGCACTAAAATATACCAAAAGTTGTATGGTGAAAGTTTATTAAATACAAAGAAAATGCCAAAAAAATCATTTTAGAAGAAATTGAACAATAGAACTCAAAATCTTCGAAAACAAAAATAGGATAAGAGTCACCTACAACGAACTGAAGAATTTTCATTAAAGCGGGGAAAGGAACTAGCGGCCAAAAAACCTAGTTTTCTCTTTCCTCTCTCCTCCTTTCCCTCACCTTCTTCTTTCCTTCCTTACCTGACAAGCCAAAAAATGAGAGAGAGAGAGAGAAAGAGAGAGAGAAATAGAGGGCTGAGTGGAAAGAAAAATATATATAAAAACTCATTTCAGTGCTTAGCACCATAGTGACATGATCTAGCGTTGTTGCGCTGCATGTTAAATCCAAAATTACTATAGTACAAATCCTTTAACACCGCGATGGTGATTTTTTTGGTGTCGCTGCCCTCTCAAGGTCAGCGTCATAGCGCCCACATGCACAGCACCGTAGTGTTGTAATTCAAATAGAAATTCATATTTTTTTATTTTAAATTTATTTTCATAATTGTCATGTTGTTACATATACTCATACTATTGTTTAAAATATTTCATGAAAGGGAAGGACCTTACTACATAGGTTGATTCTGATAAGGAGCAGCAGTTTTGGGTCTGTAAGAAACATTTGTCATTTTGTTAGTTCAGAATTTATTTAGGTAGTTTTTTTTAAACTATTGTATTTTGAGTTATTATTTTAAATCTTGGGATAAATAAAAATTTGAAGAAGAGTTTGTATAATCTCGACGTATACTTTTTTATTATTAGACGGCTTTAGTAGTGAAAAGTAAATTGGGGGTTGAGAGCTCTATAGGTAAGGTAGAGTAAATTCCTCCCTAAAGTCCTAGGGTGTTATAGCTACAACAACACCACCAACTTCAACACATGTTATCACCAAAAATGTGAACACGTGCTAATTCTCACAAGATTGATGTAAGTTGTTCACACCAACTATAACTCCTAATATCAATAACATGATTTCTTAGCCTTTAAACTCCCTCCTCAATGGAATATGATCAAACAAATGCACAATGATCTTTTAAAGATAGCTCTTATGCCACATGACTCTTCTAATTTCCACTACATAATATATTCTGTACAATATATATTTAGTACATTATATCAACACCTTCCCCTGACGATGGGCATTATTTATAATTGATGATAAACATTATTAAAATCATTTTTACTTCTTCAAGCCCCGTGGTTAAACATTGATATCCCAATATAATTTATATTTATTTTAAAACTTTGATATCTCTTGCAACTCCTCTGTTGAATGTTTGTATGTTTGATTTTCATACATTACTAAAATATTAAACCCCTAACTCTACTATCATGAATTTTTTGGCATGCAACATAAATAAATTTATATTATATGTGATTTTATTTGATTAAATAGAATTTATAATATTTAATTAATTTGATAAATTATCAATTAATGATTGATTAGAATTTTAATTCTCGCTAACTATAACATAATTAATAAAATTAAAATTGCCGAAATGTTTTATAACACAATAAAATAATAAATATAAATTAATTAATTTAATATTTTAAATTAATATTACTTAATTAAAATTTTATTTTCCTAAGTTATTTGATATTCTTTTTTTATTTGAGAATTAATTTATCTATACATAAATCATTATCTAATTAGCTTAATAGTTTACTAATTAATTTGATTAGTTAAGAAATCATCTTAAATTACTAATTTAAAGTCTCAACATGTTTTAAATCCAACTTCAATTAATAGGTTTAAATCTTAAAAATAGTTGTCAAATTGTTCGTTAGGGTTTAACTGGATTTAATCATTGTCTTACCAAATAATTTTCAAGATTTAGTAAATCCGAATTATAGGATTTAATAAATGTACTTTAGTTAATTTCACTTTGCAGCCAAACAACCCCTTTACAAACACACTTGAAATCTCATTTCTCATTTGTTTTGCCTTATATTTAGGATTTAACTTAAATTCTCAAGTCTCACAAACTATTTTTCTTTTTCACATGATGTTGTACCGTTGGTGCCTTCTATGGTAAGCTCGAGTCATGACTTCTTGGCTTCTTTGTTGTTGAGGATTTCGAGAATTTGAAGGATAGGGATTTGGGGGACCAACCCAGTGTTTCTGATCTTAACAATACTAATATTATTTATATTAATTAAATAAATTATATTGGTTAAATTTGAAATTGATCTTAATAATTAATATTAATTTCAATTTAATTGATTAAATATTCTTTATTATTAATTAATTGTGTAATATAGAAATAAAAAATTAATTATGATATTAATTTCCTCAAATTATAAATTTATTAATAAAATAAAAATAAATAAAAAGTCTTATTAATTAAAATTACTAATATCGAGATACATTAGACACACACACACTATATATATATTTTGTTTAGATGTGTGTGTGTATTAAATACTTTAATCTTAATAATTGTTATTAGTTAACTATAAATTATTATCTTAAAGTAATTGATATTTGATAAGTCTTCACAAATTTCATTTGATTGACTCGAATAAATAGATAATATTTGAATTGAAAATTTTTTGGATTAAATTCAAAACCATCCAAATTTCAATTTCAACAAACTTCATAATCAAACTCAACTTCCCAACAAAATGAAACTAATGACATATAAAGTGATGTGATTCATGTCCAAATAAGCTCAAATCAAGAATTTAAAGCATCTTCTAAAGGTTCTAATATTGTTAAAGAACATAATAGTCTTTGAATCTTTATGCTTATAGTCAAATTGAGCATCTTGATGAGATTAATCTAACTAGGCCAAGATCATTCAATTATGAGGTCAGTAAGACACTGAGCTGTTGAATAAATGATATATAATCAATGGGATCAATATGAGTGGTTCAATTGAGGTTTTTTTTTTATTTTTTCTTATTCTAGCTAGATCTATCAAATCTCTCTCTCAAATAGCTATAAGAGGGTTATAAAGCTGAGAGATGAACTTCAGTGCTTTGCTTAATGATCACCATTGACAACCACCATCAGCAACCACTACCAACATCCCCTGACTTTTTTTGTCTCACTCCCATTATGTAATTGTTAACATCTAACCCTATCATCTAGCTTCCACTGTTCGACCATAGATACCAAACCTTTGTTATGTTGTTGCTGCTTGATGGATGTTGTATGATTATCTCCACCTGTCGTCGCTTCTTTAATAATCCCTACAACGGACATCAAATAATCTTTATGAATAATTTAACCTTGTCTTCTTTAATTGAGGGGAATAACATACTCTTACATCTTTAAGTATATAGTGAACTATTCAATTGGGCCAAGGCCCATGATTTTTATCTTTTTAGATTTTTCACATATGAAATTATAGTATATCTTATAAATTTTATTTTTGTGAGTGTTAAATTCTTATACAAAGCTAAGATATTAAAAAGTTTGTCTATTACTACAATTTTTTAATACATAATAGTTTGGTACCATATGTGGGTAGTATATCTCAATATCTTAGCAATATCATTTCAATGGTTGATAGGTGTAATGCTAGTGAAAGTGGATTTTCTCATTCTTTTACTCATTAAATCAAAAATTCATTGGTGACCATGAACATCATAGGTAGAGAAGCAATAAGTTGAAACCTTCAACTAGTGGAGGAGGTTGGCCAATAAAGAATACCATCATAGTATAATGAAAGTCGTCAACCATAAAATCAACACTATAATAGGGATAGAAATATGAAGATGCATGTTAATTACACCCTTATCTTCATGTTAAAGTCCATCATCCATTATAGCCTAACCTAGAACTGTTTAACACTACTAGTTTGGTTCATTCTTCTTGTGTCACTCTACCAATATGGAATCCTCTACCATCCTTAGAGGACTTAACTTGGTCTTGGATTATGGATTCTCCTCGTAACATTATACATAATGAATCATGATGTCTTATTTAAGAAGAATTTTCTATAAGGAATATGAATCAACTTACTCCTTAATGCATTTTTTATGAGACTTCAGCCCAAAGAGATGAAATTCTCTTAGATCCCATTCTAGTGGAGTTCAAACCCACTCTTGATTTGTGCACTGGGTCCTTTGATCTTTATGAGCATATTTATGACTATAGGACCATGATTCTTATCTAACAAGCTTTTGTACCCTTTTCTATCAATTCTTCTCTAGAACTCTAAAAGGTCAATCCCGCACTTGGTCCTATTTGCTCTATGATAATACTATCCACAACTTCTCCCACCATGCTTGACTTTATTTGAATATTTGATCACCAATCAAAGAATCCAGGATCTATCAAAGTAAAGGGGAAACTTTTAAAAGAATACTTTCAAATATTTTCTTCAAAACTTATCAAATACTAGAAGTAGATCCTAAGTTATTATGGTTCATCTTTCTTAGTATTGGCCTTGAATCTTTCTACTTATTGTTATAAGAAACATATTTACTCTTATAGTGACCTTATTAACATAGTGGAAGCATAAAGTATTGTTGATGATGCTATCAATGTACATCAAAAATTATTTGAGTAATCATTTAATATGCAAAATAAAATACATAAGGTGTTCATAAAAAATCTCAATGAAGAAACCATATGCAAGTAAGAAATCAAACATCTCCTCAGCCAACCCAATAATAACAAAAAAGCACTAACCACCCTCTCAAAAATAAAGATAATATATGCATTTGAAAGAATACATTAAACTAAATACATCTTAAGTCAATTTTATAATAGACATTCACCCCATCCATTAAAATCAAATTCAAAAAATCAGGAGCAATATTATCATTTTCATTGTAAGGGACACACAATTAAGGCATGCAAATAATTGAAGAAGAAAATTGAGAGGTTAGCCCAACAAAACTATATTTGCCCATTTATTTAAAATTAACTTATTCAAACTAAAAATGATCCTCATAGCACGCCCGGAGGGGAAGGGGGACGTAATCAATAAAGGAAGTAGTAAGCTAACTTATAAATAGTTGGAGAAATAAATCATATAGCTATAGAATTCTCATATTATTATTTTATTACATTCAATCATTCAAATTTGGAAGAGATCCATATTTCACATATGGATCCACTTATTATTAAAGCCAAGGTTGGTGATCCTTACTACAATGTTAAGAAAATCCTAATTGATAATGGAAGCTTTGTTAATTAATTATTTTATTTCACATTACTTAGCTTTGATTTGGCTCCATAAAAGCTCTAGCCATATGCTACACCATCATATAGATTTACAAATTATTTAATAAGAATAGATGCCACAAACACTATTATTTTCACGCTAGAAGAATTTCCTCAATAATTTACTCAGTTGATTACTTTATCATAATTAAGTCAGAGTTATCCTATAATGCTATATTCGGGAGACCTTGTAATCAATTTTGGCATTATCAATTCTATTTCACATTTAAAAACAAAGTTCTTAACTTATACTAAGGTTGGTGAAGTATGCAAAAACTAATAAGTAGTACAAACATATTATCTTAGACAAGCTCAACCACTACTATCAGTAAGCTTGAGCATTGAGAACTCTTATCTTCAAGATGAAGATATGTTATAGAGGAATTAGTTCAGGTTTCACTATTAGATGAGCATCCTATATGTAAATGGCAAGTTGGATCTTTACACTCTATGGAAGAGATATTATAATATGTATAAATCATATAATGAAATTAGGACATCTTTTCTTAAAGACTGATATAGAAGGTTTGGCTTGATATTAAAGTGATTACATACTCCCTTTAAGTTGATCCAACATTCAAACCAATTATTCAAAAGAAAGGATGCTTTATATTTCATGCAAGTCATCAAGCAAAAATTTGATAAGATTTTAAATATTGGGTTCAAATTAATAAGTTTTTCCTGTCGTACAGCTAGCAAATGTAATTATGATAAAAAAAGGGCTAGCGGAGCTTGAAGGAAGTGTGTAAAATATGTTGAATTAAATAAAGTTTGCCAAAAGAATCGTTTTCCCCTTGTCCCACAAAGATCAATTATAAATGCCACTTCTAAACATTAGATGTTTAACTTTATGATGTTTATTTATGATACAAACAAATAAAAATGAATCTTTTCAATGATGAGACAACTTCTTTCAAATTGATAAAAAATTATATTGTTATAGGGTCATGTCATTTTGATTGAAGAATGATGGTGCTACTTACCAAAGCCTTATGATCAAAATATTCAATAATCTTATTGGTATACTATGGAAGTATGTATTGATTATATATTGATCAAAACTTTTGAGAGAAATATCATCATTTTAATCTAGAGCAATGTTTCCATCTCCTACAATTTTATAATATATGCCTCAATCCTACTAAATATGTTTTGGGTCACATTAAAAAAAAAGATTCATAATCACTAATCATGGCATCAAAGAAAAACATAAAGAAGATTAATATTATATAAAATATTTCACCTCTGAAAAATATATAGAACGTACAATATTTAACAGGATAAATAATGACCTTATCTCATTTCTTGGCTCAATTTGAAGACAAGAATTTACCATTCTTTAGGATACTCAAATGTGCCCATAATATTGACATTTAATGGACATATGAGAGCCAAATTAATTTTGAATAACTAAAAGCATATGTAGTTTCACTACATTTATAATCAAAGCTAATCCTAAAGGAAACACTCTATTTATATCTCATTATTTTTCCCTATGCAATAAGTTAGGTGCCCATATGAGAACATTATTGGGAGAAACTCCCTCTCTATTATACCAACAAGATCATTTCTTATATAAAGGGGCCATATCCATAGGTAGATAAAATTACTTTAATGGTAGGTTTATCCAAGAAAGCTACACCCATATTTTTAAACTTTCACCATTAATGTATATACCCAACTTCTACTTATGTCTATCCTTAAGAAATCAGAAGTTTTTAGCTGATTAATTAAGTGATCAATGGAATTAGAAGAATATGATATTCATTTCACCCATTCCAGATATCAAGTTATATGCATTTGTTAACTTTATAGTTGAATGCATCATTCATGACATAATCAAATTGTCTCTTTCCTCTTTATTATTCTATTAGATATTATATATTGGATATGGTATATGGAAGTACTAGTGCTTGGGTAGGGATCCTACTGATCTCTCCCAACATGATGCTTTAGAATATGGGCCATACTTATAGTTCACTATAAATAATAACATCATGAGTAAGCTATTGTAAAATGTTTCAGAATTATTATAGATTAACAACAATAACAACAACACCAAGCCTTTATCCCACTATGTGGGGTCAGCTACATGAATCCTTTTTCTCCATTGTGTCCTGTTAAAAGTCAAGTTCTCATTTAAATCTAATAAAGAAAGACCATTTCTAATATTTTCTAACCAAGTCTTTTTAGGTCTACCTCTACTTTTCTTAACATAAGTCAAATCTAAGACCTCTACTTTCCTAACTGGGTCATCGGGAGGCCGCCGTTTTATGTGACCAAACCATCTAAGGTGACTCTCTCTAATTTTATCTTCCACTAGAGCTACTCCAACCTTTTCACGAATATGCTCATTTCATATCCTATCTCTAAGGGTAAAGCCACACATCCACCTGAGCATCCTTATCTCTACAACACTTAACTTAGAATTATGCTTCTCTTTTAATGGCCAACATTCGGCACCATAAAGCATTACAGGTCTCACCACCATCTTATAGAATTTTCCCTTAAGTTTGAGGGGTACTTTTCTATCACACAATAAGCCCGATTCATTCCTTCACTTCAACCATCCAACTTGGATTCTGCTGATAATATCCCCATCTATTTCACCATCACTCTGAACCATAGATCCAAGATATCTAAAACATGTACTCTTATTAATGACTTGATCGACCAAAGCCACAATCCCCTCACTAGGTCTATTATTACTAAAATTACACTCCATATATTCCATTTTAGATCTACTCAAGAGAAAACCTTTATACTCTAAGGTTGACATCCACAATTCTAGTTTACCTTCAACTCCCTCCCTAGTCTTATCAATAAGAAGAATATCATCAGCAAAAAGCATACACCAAGGTACATCCTCTTGCAAATGTCTAGTGAGAACATCCATGACTAAAGCAAAAAGATATAGGCTTAAGGCTGATCCTTGATGTAATCCAACTGAAATAGGGAAATACTTGGTCAAACCACCTTGTGTTTGAACACAAGTAATAGCTCCTGCATACATATCTTTAATGATTTGAATATAAGTGTTATTAACTCCTTTCTTTCCAAGAACTCTCCATAGCACTTCTCTTGGAACTTTATCATATGCTTTTTCTAAATCAATAAATATCATATGTAAATCCTCCTTATTCTCTCTATATTTCTCCATCAAACCTCTTAATAAATTTATGGCTTACATAGTAGACCTACCCGGCATGAATCCAAATTGATTTTGAGAAACATTAGTATCACGCCATAACCTATGCTCCATAACTCGTTCCCATAGTTTTAAAGTATGACACATTACCTTAAGTCCTCTATAATTCGCACAATCTTGTGCATCACCTTTATTCTTAAAAATAGGGATTAACACACTCATTCTCCACTCATCTGGCATCTTTTTAGTCTTCAAAACAGTACTAAAAAGTTTAGTAAGCCAAGAAATTCCTTCATCTTCTAAGCATTTCTACACCTCTATTGGAATATCATCAGGTCCAACAGCTTTTCCACCCTTCATTTTCTTTAAAGCCTCTCTAACTTTGATTTTTCTAATACGCTGATAAAAATAGAAATCTTTTTTTTTCATTTAGGGTGCTAAGGTCTCTACAGTCAATTTTATTTTGCACCTTCTTCATTAAAAAGTTAAGCAAAATATCTCATCCACCTTTGTTAAATATTATCTTCTAAAAAAGTACTTTTGATCTTCATCCTATATACACTTCACTTGAACTAAATCCTTACTACTCCTATCTCTTTGTTTGGCTAACT
Source organism: Dendrobium chrysotoxum (assembly GCA_019925795.1). Lineage (NCBI taxonomy): Eukaryota > Viridiplantae > Streptophyta > Magnoliopsida > Asparagales > Orchidaceae > Dendrobium > Dendrobium chrysotoxum. Next base: position 16,619,725 of record CM034299.1, on the reverse strand, counting down.
TATACATATATCTTTCTCCCTCCTTAGTATCTAATTTATTATATAAATCACTAACACTGTCATTGCCAGGTCTCAAGTCATGGATGAGAAAAGTGGAGGGTTACGTTAGGTGGTCGATAGCCAGCGTAAAACTTATTGAATAATAATGACAAGAATTATTATAGATTAACGAGTTCAAAATTTAATGATTCACATTGACTCTCAACTCATAGCATCTTAAGTAGAAGGATATTTAGACACTCATAACCCACAATTAGTACAATATCCTTGCTTGGTGAAATTACTTCCTTCTTACATTAGTACACACCATATTATTTACATTCATTGAGAGTAGGATGCTCAAGAAGATACCCTCTCTAAACTTATAGCTTCAATAATATGATATTTATATATATAAAAATCATTGAGAATATACACTTTCCAAGTATATGAGATTCATAGAAAATATAATCTATTTGAAGAATTGAAAAAGATCTCTTAAATGAACCCTATAATCTCTTTTCACATAAGGGATGCTACTCAAATGTTCAACAATTACCATGTGTATTTGATGACAGATGGAAAAATTCACAATTATTTTAAATAGTTCGTATAAAAGGGCATTTACAGGACTATATCTCAAGTGCTTTCTCCATTAGATTTAGATTATTGCTTTTGAGAAGCCTATTCAGAGATATGTAGGGAACAATTTGGAGGAAAAAAAGACTCGTTCAAAAAATTATAAGGTATGGATTCTACTAGCCTACAGTAAAGTATGATGCATTAGACTTTATTTGAAAATATAATAGTTATTAAATACATTCTAATCTCATTTGTGTTCCACCAATAAAATGTTTCTTTTTCCATAGTTTCTAAGCCTTCCCTTAATGTGGGATTGACATCATTGAACCATTTCCCATTGCCATTAGACATGGAAAGTTTATTATTCTCACCATTGATTATTTCACCATGTGGGTGGAAGTTAGGCCACTCATAAAAAATTACTATAGCAAATGCCTGATAATTTGTATAGAAGAATATTTATTTCTTTGTCCTTTTTACAAAATCATCATTAATAATGGAATAAAATTCATTGAAACATGTTTAAATCCTTTCGTAAACAACTTCATGTTTAATTGGTCTACATGGTTGTTGCGCATCCTTAGACAAACGGACATATGTAAGTAACAAATCAAATCATTCTCAAAGGCATGTCTTTAAAGGTGGTAACAATGAGTTGATGAGCTTTCTAATGTACCCTAAGTATGTAGCTTCACTCAATAGTGCTTGCTACCATCAACATGTAGCTCATTAATTTAATTAAATAGTGAAACCCCAACCTATCTTTGTTTGAGATCTAGTCTTACAAAATCTTGAAGATGTTGGGAAGGGACCCCACCATAATAAACTTTCGCCTCTTGGAAGGAACCCTTTGTAATGGTTGATATGGTCAAGATGAAGCATGAGCTTAAAGATTTAGACAAGACTAACTCAAAATTTGAATGCTAAAAATCTTTGGAGGCATTCTCAATGACTCTAAGTAACCATCATATATGACTTCTACTCTATGGGCATGGTCATGGACATGACTTCGAAAGGGCATCAACCAACTAAATACAGACAAATCTTTGAGCATTCATCCCCATCCTAATTAAAGTACAATCAGTCCTAGGGGCATTTAAGTTGAAATGAACCCTTTCACACAGGTTAACATCAACGAATAAAATTCTAACAAACAACTTTGGATAATTTAAAGATCCTTGGTGGATTTGTTTTCAAAATATTCTACCATAGGTTAAGGTTTAATGACATCACATCATAAAAACCTAAGAAAGATATAATTCTAAAGAAAATATTTCATGACACTCATTGGTATAAAGAAGAATGTTGGCTAAAATTATAGCATCTATGAGTTGATAATTAAAAAAACATATATAAATAAAGAAAATACATTTATGCGACATAGTTGAATCACTCTTAGTATCATCTTCTAGGTTTGGAAAAGTACATCAAATGCTTGACTTTGAGAAAGTGACTTTGAGAAAGTGCTTCAATGTCTGCCCCTATCTTGTGGTGCACCAACCAAGTCCCTTTTAGAAGGCCCCATGCAACATATTTTTCAAGGCATTGGTGCTTCAAGGCTTACATCTCCACAACATATATACGATAAAGAGCCTTCTTAACATTGTCTTGAATTATTCTCTTACAAGCCAAAGATTTTTTTAACATCTTCTATTGCATCAAAGGATAAAATCTAGCTCCAACCCTAGGCTTTGATAAAATGTTCTTCTTCTTTTATAATTGTGCCTATAATTTATTTTTTTCCCTCTTCAAAATTCATCATATTTACTTTTGAGAGTTTTTAAAATCTTTGCATTTTGACTAATTTATACATCTATATCCATCAATTCATCTCAAGCTCGATAGATCTCTTCGCGCTTCAAAGAAAGGGAAGTCACCATAGTTGATAACTTGGTCTTACATTCTCTCAGCTAATCTTCCAAGGCTATCACATCTTTAGCCTTAACATTATATCATTGTTTATATTTTCCTTCAAGAAATTTAATTTTTCCAAATTCTATATTCCATTCCTTCAATGAGATGTCCAATTCAATGTTAATATGCATTATTTTTAGCATCTAAAATAAGTATATATTAGGCACGAGTGAAAGTTATAAAAATTAAGAAATAAGAGAGAAAAAAATAACCCACTAATTCATTAGCTCATTAACATCCACAATATGCATCGTTTAACACCTAAAAAATATGTAATTTTAAAGAACATATATTTAAAATATTTGATAAAGAAGAATCCTTGTGACCTTTATTGCTGATTGACACTGTTAAATTTTTAGTCTGTAAAAGTCATTTGGATAAAGCTTTTGAAACTTGGTAATTTCCTCCTGGTTTTATCCAACATTTTTAGCATCAAAGCATGAGATCTTTCTACATGAATCAAAAGACTAACCTTAAATTCGTTGACATATCTATTTAGGTAATGAACCTCATATTGAAGATTTTCAAGGTTGAAAATATTGAGAATTCTCAATATGTCTTCTTCTTTAATATGAAGTGAGACATGCACATGCAACTCTTTTAAAATTCCCCTTTTTAAAAAATGCCCCAATCATTCCTCACAAAAAAAAAAAAAAAAAAATCGCAGACCATTTCTTCAAGGCATCTCTCATAAGAAGGTCCAACAATTTACTCCAACAAGTGATGCGACTTAAGCGCCACCTAAAAATCAACTTCATACCTCAATTTTTATATAAATCAACCAAATGGTTTATGAATCATGCTTATAATAAAATCAAGCGTCTCAATGAGTCAAATTCAATAAGCCCAAGATAATTAATTATAAGGTCATTAAAGCACTCAAATGCTAAATAAATGATATATAATTAAGGGGATCGATATGGGCTATTCGATGAAATGTAATTTATTCTAACCAAATATATCAAAATGCACCTAACAAAAAACAATAAATAGGAACATATTTATTGAATGAGGATGGTTTTAAAGTTGATAGATCTGAAGAACTCTAGTGCTTAGCCTGCCAACAATCACTATTAGGAACCGCCGCCACCTTTATCTAACTTCATTCATCTAACTCATTTCACCTGACTACTAACATTCGATTCTATCATATGACATCCATTATCTGATCGTAGATACAGACCATCTATTATATTGTTGTTGCTCAACAAATATTGTATAATCATCTATACCTTCTATTATTTCTTATATAAGCCTATAATGAGCATCAAACAATTATTCTCAACTCCATAATCTCGCCTTTTTTCAATTGAGGAAATAGCCAACTCTTGCATCTTTAATTATATATTAGACTTTTTAATTGGTCTAGGTCCCATGGTTTTTCTCTTTTTATTTTTCATTAAAAAAATTCTAATGTCTCTTACAATTTCTATCTATATATGTATTATACAAGGTTGTAAAAATCGACCAGACAACAAACAGGAAGGAGAGGTTCAAGATTCGACCAGTTCGACCGGTCTAACCGGATGACGTAATAAATAATAATATTACTAAAAATTAATAAAATTAACATAATATAATATAAATATATGAGCATTTAATAATATTTATAAAATTTTAAATATATATATAATAAAAATTTATAAATATAAATATCATTTAAGAATATTATATTTATATTTTATAATTAAATATATTTAAAAGAATAATATTTAATACAATATATAAATTTATAATATTAATAATTTATAATTATTAATATAATATAAATATATGAGCATTTAATAATATTTATAAAATTTTAAAAATATATAATATAAATTTACAAATATAAATATCATTTAAGAATAATATATTTATAATTAAATATATTTATAAGAATAATATTTAATATAATATATAAATTTATAATATTAAAAATTTATATTATTAATTTTTCTAAGTTATAATATATATTATAATAAATTTATAATACACATTGCCCAAATTTGCAGCCCAACTAAGCCTAAATTTGTAGCCCAACTAAGTCAAAATTCACAATCTAAACTATTCATGCAACTTTTTTAGTTCCACATCAAAGAAAGAGTTTGAGGTAGTTGTCTTTAACCATTTATATAATGTGAAGTACACACTTTTTACTAAACATATTATGTGAGATATTTGAGGTAACATGCATACATTATGGTGTAATTAATCATAATATTTAATAAAAAAATATTTTAAAAAGTCAAAAGAATTTAATAAACTAAAATATATTATTTAAAATTTAATTAAAATAAATTAATTTTTTTATAGAACCGGCTGGTTCTTTCCAACCCAGATCGATTCAGTGGTTCACCAGTTGAACTGCTGATTTTTGCCGGTTCAATCCGGTTTGATGCGAAGCCAGTTTTGTAAGTTGGATCGGATCGGCCACCCGACCGGTTCCGGGTTGAACCGGTTAAACCGACCGGTCCGATCTGATATTCAAAACATTGGTATTATCTTTGTATAAAACTAAGATATTAATAGTTTTTTATTTTTGATTTAATATTTCTAATATAAATTAATTAGTATTTGATTAGTTTAGTAAGCCACTAATTAATTATTAGTTGAAATATTTAAGTAGTTTATTATGATTTAAACAATATCAAAATAAATATAATAAGATGTCTCAAGCAAAGAAATTCTTAAATCTTTAAATAAGTAGCTGAATAATTCACTTGAATTTAATACCTACTATATCAAATAATTTTTAAAATTTAACCCATATAAAATTTATTAAATTCAAAATTTAAGAATTATTAAATCCTACTTGCACCCTTGGTTTACTAAAAAAGAAATACATAGTTTAAAAAATATGTCCTAAAATAAATGCAGTGCATTTAAAATATTTTTGAGGTTATTTTTGTTTGCTGCATTATTGATGTAACGTAAATAAAATGCATACATTTTGAAAATTTGATTATTTGGCAGTCTATATTTTAAATGCATCATAATTTATTGATGAATTTTGTATGAGCACCAATTTGATGGATATTTAAATACATCATAAATTCTCTGTCACTCGTTGCATTAACTTGTTGCTATCCATCGCCGTTGTTATTGTCACCACTATTGTTGCAGCCCACTACCATCGCTCTGCACCACCACTGGCACAATCGCCATGTATCATCAATTTGGAAAAATTATTCTGTGATGACGCCGAATGCTATTTGGAGACTAATAAAAAGGTGTCACGTCACCGTTTTACTGTACCGCGGGTCGGTTTTCGGTACCGAATCCGATACCGCGATATCCGGAGGTAGAGCTGTGTCCGGTGTCTGCACAGAATAATTTCTTCATAATTTGAGCCTTACATTGAATTCATTTTACTCCGAATTAAATAAAAAAATCTAATATCTCTATTTTACACTTATCTCAATAATTTTAAAATATTTAAAAAAATGTTATTTATTTTATACTTTTTTTCATCAAACAAAAATATAATTCACTTACTCGCTTTCATCCCGTGTACAATACATCTAACTGGGCATCATCCTTGCAGTCGGGAGTGGACTCCGATCGTCCTCCGGTAGCTCGTCATGACGGCCATGAGCAACCACCCTGTTATCGGTATATTTACTCCGCCTATTCCCAATTCAAACCCTAACTTCTCCTAAATTCCGTCCTCTTAAACCTCTGTTTCGCAGATGAAAACGACTCCGACGCCGAATCAGACTCCACCGACGATTCTCAATTCTACCATCCAATCTCCTCTTACGACCTTGATGACACCGAAGAGCTCGGAGACACACGCACGCCGGCTATCCTTACCAACGGCGGGAATCTCGAACACGAACTAATCCCTAACCTTACCGGCTTACATCTCCTTGCTGAGAACGGCATCGCTGCTTTAGATCTGAATGGTTATAGTAGGATTTTGGCATCCGAGGAAGAGGAGGAAGCAACGGCGAGGGAGAGGGAGGCATCGATCCTGAGGGCTTTCCGTGAAGACGAAAGCCGGAGGAACGCCCCCTTACCGCCGGAAAATTCTGCGAGGATCGTGAGCGTGATGAGGGGGGTCTCATTTCCGGATTACACTCCAGATTGGGTGAATCGAGTGCCAGAGGACCAATGGCTGGATCAGTTGAGGAGATTGAGAGGAGAGTCAACTTCACAGAGCTGAAAAGAGTAAGCTTGACGAACAATACCCAAGTATTGCTTGCTTGTCTTCATCATATTAAAAATGCAATTGAAACCTTAATTTATTTTAATAGTTTGGAATGTGTTGAAATTCATAAACTTTCAATTCAACATATATCAGAATAGAAGAAATTGGTTTCTTGGAACAATTCTTTTATTAGTACGTGCTGAACTCATGAAATTCTGCACATCTTTGTTATTCTACTTGCTTTTTGTTGTGTTGTCGGAGCATCGTTGATTGATACGATCATCTTTCATGTGTTGTTTTTACACCTTTGGGTCTTGGTTTTAAGCCGAACGCTGGTATGTACAGTTTGTGCATGCTACATCCCTTGAATGGTCTTTGATTAATTGGTTTTTAATTATAATACCTAGTAATTAATCAAGTAGTTAGACATGAAATAGTAAACTAAGAGATTTATTTGTTATAGATTATTATAAATCAAATGATGATGGGAATATTTTCTTATGCTAAATTGCTAATTAATTTTTGAGTGGATTAATTGTGGAGTTAATGGTGTTTTCTTAGGGAGAGTCAACTTATTAATGTGTAATGCTAGGGGCTCTTCTAAGAGCTTAGCGCAAATTCCTAAGTCACAATTTTCAGTCCGTCTTTCTTTGTGAAGCTCAAGGAGATTTCCTTCTCTTACAATAAAAGATAATCAAGCAAACACTTACTACTTTTAAACATGTTTTGAATTAAATAATACAACAAACCTTTTGCATTGGCCTCTATTGGCTTAATAATAGTGGGGGAAAAAGGTCTTATATAAGGAAATTCCACCCCAGTGTCCTCCATAATACTTATCCTCATGCTAACATGAACCACAATCTCAAGATGATCTTGACATGATGCCCCAACTTAATTGGAATCTTGCCAAGGATTGAGATCAATCATTGAGGAATCATTTTATCCTAAATTTTTAATTGCTGGGAGAGAGGGGACCTCAGAAATATCATATTATCTTGTAAAAATCAGATATGCTATTAGTAATTCATTATATTAGAATTCATAATAGATTTTAGATACTATTCTTTTGGCTCGTGTATGGCTTCGATTTAATCTTTATCTTCTTTTGAGGCTGAGTACAAGTGCCACAACCCTTGCTCTTTCTGTCATATGGGAATTCCAAGGAATATTTTATTATACACTTCAATCACCGAGAACCCCCCCCCCCCCCCCCCCCGGGTTGATGATCTTAATCCTTTCTTTCTTTATTACTTCCCCCCGGTTGATGATCTTAATCCTTTCTTTATTACTTTATTGGGGATAAGTATATTTATCTTAACAAGATTAATAAAAACTTACTAGCTTTGTTCTAAAACTTTCTTCAGTATGTTTATACCTCAAGTTTTTCCTTAATTAGAGCATTCTGGGTCAATAATTCCGAATCATTCAATTCAAAGCTCAGGGTTATTGATGTCCTTCAAAGATAATGTCACTTTTTCTCCACTATCCTAGCTACTAATCATCATCTCCAAACATCAATGGCTCATTTAGATTGTTCTTAGTTAGAGACCTTGGGAGTTATTAGAGACTTTCAATCTTTATGCAATCCTGGCGAACATATACTTACTTTTCCAACACCCTTGTTAGAAGATAAAAGTTGTGTCATTTTGATATAGGAGGTAGGTTGAGCCACGGTGTAACAAATGCTATCAAGGCATCTCACTCCAAGGAAATACACAAATCTCTTCATCGACTAAGTACTCTAGAGTACTTGTCAAAGAGCCAAATCATCCCTCGGATGATAAAGTTTGCATTCCGCAAGAGCTGGGCAGGGACAATGTTAAAACATATGAGAAGGAAGAGAATCTCATAGTCAAATCTTCAGACCCATCTAAATGTATTTAAAGAAGAGGCAAGCCTTCTTTGGATTATATACATAGCTTGGGCACTCATCTTTGGTCAAAGACAAATTCATATCCAGTAGGGGTGTCAAAAATTGACACGACCCAAAAATCCGACTCGAACCTAACTTGAATTTTTCGGGTTATGGTCAACCCGTTTTAAGAAAGAGTCGGGTTCGGGTTCTGATTTTCGACCCATTTCAAATTTCGGGTCGGGTTTGGGTCAACCCGAAAACCCGATTTTTACTTAGTTTTGACTCGGTTTTACCCGCAGACCCGATTTTACCCGCAGAAGCTCTCCACGTCGGTAGTTGCGTTAAGCTGTCCGCCGGCAATGATGTCGTTGGCCATCCATCCCTTGAGGAGTACGGGCTTGAGCTCAGTGCGAGCGGCGTAAATGGCCGCGATGTGGGCCACTGGGCCACTTCCGATGGTGTAGATGCAGGTGCGGAAGGTCTTGCTAGTGTCACCCATGGCATAGGATGAGGAGCTTGATGGTAGAGGGGCGGCATATGTAGAGGAAATGGAGGCTGCGGTGGTGGCTGCAGCCGCGGTTACTGCGGCAGAAAAAGAGCGGGATTTTATCAAGATAGATAGAAGCCTGGCGCAGAAGCTCATGGGATTTTGAGAAGAATAAAAAGATATGGGTCAGCATATGCTAATTCAAATGGGAAAATTGATGTTACATTCCTCCGGCAACTGCAACACCTTCTCCATCCTCATAGACGCATGGTGCGCCGCTGGCAAGCTCCTCGAGGCAAAAGTTTTTCTTGAGGAAATGGCCCGTCGTGGATTCGACTTCTGCGTTGATTTGGTTTCGTGTCGAGTTGGTCAACCCGAAAACCCGACGGGTCGGGTTCGAGTTGAAATTTCTAACCCATCTGCGAAAACGAGTCGGGTTTAGATTGTGTCAAACAGTAGCGGGTCAGTGTCAGGTTGTAACCTAATTTTGACACCCCTAATATCCAGATGTCTTTCTTTAGCCTCTCTAGTAAGTTATTGTCACTTTGCTGTGAGGAAAACTCAATATGTAGAAGAATTGAACATTGTTCTCCTTGGCAACTTCAATGGTCGACACTCTTGACAAGGAACTTACAATTAACTTGGAGAAAACAAGAAGTTCAAATAATAATTGGATATTTTTATTAATAGTGTCAAAGGATTCCAAAAAATATGCAAGAGTATTTAAAATTTGAAGTGATGTTTTGAATTTGACATCATAATCATTACTTATTTCAAAAATTTAATTGTTCATCTTTGTTTTATTAAAGCAAGATAACTATTTCAATCAATATCATTATTTCATGTTATTTATTTAATAAGTTTTAATGTTTATCTATTATTAACAATGTTAAATCATCTTGGGTCCTGATTTCTTTCTCATTTCAAACTTAGGGAACCTCTTGATTTTGTACTTGAAAATTTCATTTATTTATGATATTAATATTAGTCTCTATGAGATTATGTGGCATCTCCATCTCATTTATATACTAATAGTAGTTTGAAAAAATTCATAGCAATATACTAAAACAATAACAATATCATCAAGCCTTTATTCCACTACGTGGGGTTGACTAAATGAATTTTTTTCTTCATTGTATCTTGTTAAGTGTCAAATTCTCATTTAAATCTGATAAAAAAATGTCTTTTCTAATACTTTCTGACCAAGTCTTTTTAGGTCTACCTCTACCTTTTTTTAAGATAAGCTAAATCAAATAAATCTACTCCAAACCAGGTCATCAGAAAGCTGACGTTTTATGTGATGAAACCATCTAAGGCAACTCTCTCTAATACTATCTACCACTGGAGCTACTCCAACCTTCTCACGTATATACTTGTTTTGTATTATGTCTCTAAGAGTGAAGCCACTCATCCACCTGAGCATCCTGAATTTTGTAGCATTTAACTTAATTTTATGCTTCTCTTTTAATGACCAATATTTTGCACTATAAAATATTGTAGGTCTCATCACCATCTTATATAATTTTTCTTTAAGTTTGAGGGGTACTTTTCTTTCACACAGCATGTCTGATGCATTCCTCCACTTCAACCATCCAACTTGAATTCTACTAATAATATCTTGATCTATTTCACTATCACTTTGAATAAAAGATCTGAGATATCTATTGTTCATAGCAATACACTATTATAATATTAAATTTAAGGTTTAAACTTTAAATATAAAAATTTAACAATGATTTTCACTCATCATATAAAAAAATATGCATTGAGATCATTACATCCATGTAATGATTTTCAATTCACATAACAATGATGCTTAGACTTTTGTTATAACTATTCTAATGACAGTGGAGCCTACTTTGTCCACAAAAAATCCCTTGTGCTTCTCTGTATGTTCTCTCTTGTCACTTCAGAATGCAAGACGCGATATGGTGGAGGCAATCTTTATTGAATTCTCTTGGTTGAGAGGCTCAACATTGGTAAGTAGTTGACCCATTGGATGCTTAAAATAAGATTGTCATTGTTAACTTTTAGTTCAATCAAGCATCCCCAATTTAAAAATTGCTTACCTAGTTCAATCAAGCATCCCCAACTCTTCCATTTAGCCGATATGTTGGCTGTTATCTTGTCCACCTTCTCCGTATATTACTTCATCTCATCAATCATCAATGTCAGCGCTCAGTAAGATCTCTCTTTCAAGCTCTATCACTGTAGTTCTCGGGGTGGTTAAAGAATATGATTCAATCACTATAAATATCCCAAGAAGTTTTCAACTCAGTAAATTTTTTAGGTTTCCTCACCATAGTCTTAATCAACTTCTCCATTCTAGTAATTAAATATTCAATTTTATGACCCGTGGCATCTATATAGTAGGACAAACAAACTTTGAAGGAAAGAACCCTTAAAATAAGGGGAGGTGTATGTGTACCTTTGAAATAGATAGATAGATCTCTTTATGTAGGAGGAACATAAGTAGGAGATGGGATGTCTATGGAGAAGGTCACTCACCCAGTTTTTCATCCATAGAAGGACCCTCTAGCTTATCAATTTTGCTAGCTACGTCTAATAATTGTTAAGATTCTTTCTCAACAACAATTTCTTCTTCAAATGTTCTTTTTCCTATGTCAAGGGAAACGGTCAACACTGTCATTGCCAGGTCCCAATCCTTTACAACCAGCATAAAACTTGTCGAATAATCATAACATGAATGTTTTAATACATTGTATTAATTCTAGAGCAGTTCTTAGAAGCGATGCACTGTATGGACTGAATGCAGCAAGAAGTGTGTAAGGGTTGCTACAAAGATATATGGGTGTTGTGTTAAATAAGCAAGGGTTCTCATATCATGGATGAATGTGGGTAAAAAAGTTAGTCCATTAAACTAAAATAAGAATATATGTTCTCTTACAAGCAAATTAATAGAATTAATAGATATTATGATTCATAGGAAGATAAATTTCTATGCATTTAGGAAATTAAATGGGTTAGAGAGAAGTCTAAGGAGATTAATAGTTTAAATTTAAACTATAGTATTTAGGTAGGAGTTATACTAAAAATGATGTAGGTGTAATTATATATAAGAGTTTGAATGATGATATTATAGAAATTAATAGAATTAAAGATAGAATTATAGCTTTAAATATTATTGTTGATGCTAAAATTATTAATATTATAAATATTTATATTTTATAAGTAGTTTTAGATAATTAAAATTTTGAAATGACTTAGAATAATTAATATAAATGATACCACTTAAAAAAAATAATTTTTATTGGAGGAGATTTAAATGGACACGTTGATAGAGTTGTATAAGATTTTAAAAACATTCATGATGGCTATGGATTTGAAGCGATTAATGAATGTGGTAGAATTATATTAGATTTTGCTTTAACTTATAATTTTATAATTGTTAACACCTTATTTTAAGAAGAGAGATGAATACTTCATCACTTATAATAATGTATATAGTAAAAATCATATTAATTATTATTGTATAAAAAAAAATAGATCATTTAGATTGCAAAGATTGTAAAACTATTTCGAGTGAACATCTATGTACCCAGCATCGCTTAATATTTTTGAAATTTAAGATGAAAGGGCAGAATATAAAAATTAAAGTAAAATATTATTTTAGGATTAGATGTGGGCATTTATAAAAATACTAATAAAATTATTTTTGAGAGTAAGATTTAAGACCTTAAGATTTTGACTGTGGATGAGGAAACTAATGATATTGAAAAAAGTAGCTATGAATATTAAGAATGTTGTAAAATATGTGTTTGGAGTATCAAAAGGAAAAGCCTTTAATAGTAAAAATATTTGGTGTTGAAATCAAAATATACAAGTAAAGATAAAAAAATAAAAAAATTTATTATAAAAATCAGTTTAAATGTCAAAGTTCGAAAAATTGGGAAAGATATAAAAAGACTCGTAAGGAGTCTGAGAAAGCAACATGCGATGTAAAGATTTTAGCTTTTTATGATTTATATAATAGATTAAATGCTAAGGAGTAAGGAGGGCGAAAGCTTTTTATGTATACGTTAGCCAAACAAAGAGATAGGAGTAGTAAGGATTTAGTTCAAATGAAGTGCATTTAGGATGAAGATTAAAAAGTGCTTTTATTAGAAGATATTCAACAAAGGTGGATGAGATATTGTGCTAAGCTTTTCAATGAAGATTGTGAGAATACGATTGACTTTATTGATCTTAGCACCCTAAATAAAAATAAAGATTTTGTTTTGATCGGTGTATTGGTAAACTGAAGTTAGAGAGGCTGTAAAGAAAATTAAGTGTGGAAAGGTTGTTGGACCTGATGATATTCCAATAGAGGTGTGGAAATGCTTAGGAGATGAAAGAATTTTTTGGCTTACTAAACTTTTTAATATTATTTTGAAGACTAAAAAGTTGCCAGATGAGTGAATAATGAGTGTATTTATTCTTATTTTTAAGAATAAAGGTGATGCACAAGATTGTCGAATTCTAGAGGAATTAAGTTAATGTGTCATACTTTAAACTATGGGGGAGAGTTATGGAGCATAGGTTACGACGTAATACTAATATTTCTCAAAATTAATTTAGATTTATGCCAGGTAGGTCCACTATGGAAGCTATACATTTATTGAGAGGTTTGATGGAAGTATAGAGATAATAAGGAAGATCTATATATGATATTTATTAATTTATTGAAAGTATATGATAAAGTTCCAAGATGAGTGCTATGGAGAGTTCTATAAAATAAAAGTGGTTAATTGTAATAATCCAGATAAATAATTTTCTTCAGGAGTCATTATAAGTCAAATTTAAAAATCATCTTCGCCATACCATTGATATTATAGTATTTTAACTACATGAATTTTTTCATAATTTTTTAACACTGATGAAAATCCTTAGGAAATTGACACCTGTCGGTACAAATGAGGATTTTGGGACCGTCAGGTGTCCGTTTTGTAAACCAATTTTACCAATATTTTTTAAATAAAATGAGTTATTTTATGAATATTTTTTTATAATTTTTAAAGTCTCAAAAGAATTTATATAAATTTTATATTAAGCATTGATTAAATTAAATTAATTATATTAATATTATATTATTATTTTATTTAAAATATCTTAAAACACTCACTAATTCATTAAAAGCCATTTATTATAATCGTTTGACTAAACAAAGAATTTGAGAGGAAATATGAGAGAAAATAAAAGCTTAGATTTAGAGGTTATGGAGCAATTTTTGGTAGTCGGACTTGTTGGAAAATTTGTTCGTCTCGCTGTAAGGAATATATATCTTATTTTTTATTTCAATAATATTATATTTTTGGTATTTTTTCGATCAAATTTATATTTCTATTACCGAAAAATGAGGATAATTTTGTATTGGTAAAACTTTCACTGCATAACTTTTTATATGTTATAGAGATCGAGATTATGAACATTTTGAGTATATTCTAGAAATTTTTAGCTTGGTGATTTTGATAAGCTGTGATTTTTTCCTGCTTTGAAATTTATTTTTACATCTAAAAATAGTGTTTCAGTTCAATTAAAGCTTCAGAATGATGTTTTGCACAATCTCTACTAATTTAGCTAATTTCTATAAATGTGGATTTTTGCTCAGTGGCGTTGTGTTGCTTATCGTTAGGATAGTTTGATATTTTCTGAATTAAGCCTAATTATACAAAGCCTAATTATACTTTATTTGTTACAATGCATTGAAAATGAGTGTAGATAATAATATATGTGCGGGGAAAAACAAGAATGGTTATTCACTGATGTAGAATGCATGCTACTGAATCACTGTCACTGTACGGCTTTACTGTTACTTCCACCCATGATGCTGATGCTACTACTGTTCTACTATTACTAATATGCTGATCATGTAATATATATTAAGCATGTGCACTAGACGCTAACACTAATATGATATTTTTGAGCATGTGATACATGGATACAGTTATTTTTATATGATTTCGACAGTCTTTATTGATATTTTGATTTGATGCTTTATGTGATTTCTCTACTAATTGTAGTATTGATATAATGATTGCTTTAGTGATTTAACACCTGTATTAGTTTATTGATTTCTCTATTATATTGTCTTATGATCATGTGTATGCTACTGTTATGATTTGACTGTTGGCATGTATATTGGTTCTCTATCGTGCGTTGAGGTCAGTTATAAGATTTGGTTTCTTATTGGGTTGTTTAGCTCATTATATACAGTTAAATATATTTAGGTCAGGGCAGAGGATCAAGAGTGTGAGGTTGACCAAGATTCCTCAAGTTTTATTTCTTTTTTTAACTATTCTTTTGTACTCATGACAGAGTAGTTATAGCACGATTGTGTAGATCTTAAGTTGTTTATATGATTTTTGGGAAATGAATACAAATATAGATATTAATGTTTTGATCGATAGTTTTATTTTTGCTACTATTTAGATTGATAAAAAAAATTAGATAGCTCTGATTGTGTAAATTAAAAGATAAAAAAATAATTCTTTCAAATTAGTTTCTGATGCATTATATTAATAAAGCTTATATTGAAGTCATTGAGGATATATATGCAGGAGTTGTTACTTGCATTCAAACATAAGGTGATTTGACTAAGTATTTTCCTATTTCAATTGGATTACATTAAGGATTAGCTTTAAGCCCATATCTTTTTTCTTTAGTCATGGATGTTCTCACTAGAGATTTGCAAGAGGTTGTACCTGGTATATCTTTTTTGCTGATGATATTCTTCTTGTTAATAAGATTAGAGAGGGTGTTGAAGGTAAACGATTATGGAGATCAACCTTAGAGTATAAAGGTTTTCATTTGAGTAGTTCTAAAACTGAATATATAGTGTAATTTTAGTAGTAATAGATTTAATGGGGGGATTGTGACTTAGGTCTATTGTTTAGAGTGATGGTGAAATTGATGGGGATATTATTAGTAGAATTCAAGTTGGATTGTTGAAGTGGATGAATGCATCAGGCTTGTTGTGTGATAGAAAAGTCCCCCTCAAACTTAAGAAAAAATCCTATAAGATGGTGGTGAGACCTGTAATGCTTTATGGTGCAGAATGTTGGCCATTAAAAGAGAAGCGTAATATTAAGTTAAGTGTTGTAGAGATGAGGATGCTTGGGTGAATGAGTGGCTTTACTCTTAGAGATAGGACACAATATGAGCATATATGTGAAAAGGTTGGAGTAGCTCTAGTGGAAGATAAGATTAGAGAGAGTCTCCTTTGATAGTTTGGTCACATAAGACGGCGACCTTCTGATGACCTTGTTAAGAGAGTAGATGTATTAAATTTGGCTTATGTTAAGAAAGGTAGAGGTAGATCTAAAAAGGCTTGGTTAGAAAATATTAGAAACAACCTTTCTTTTATTAGATTTAAATGAGAATTTGACTTTTAACATGACACAATATAGAAAAAGAATTCATGTAGCCGACCCCACGTAGTGGGATAAAGGCTTGATGTTATTGTTGTTGTTGTATTAAATACTAAAGAAGACGAAAGATGTATGTATAAGTTAGTCAAATAAAGAGATGTGAGAAGAAATGATTTAATTCAAGTGAAGCGCATTAAAGATTAAGATAAAAAAATACTTTTATTAGAATAGGACATTCAAAACAGGTGGATGGAATATTTTGATTAGCTTTTTAATGAAGATTGTGAGAATACGATTGATTTTAGTAACCTTTGCACCCTAAATGAAAATAGATTTTTTGTTTTGTTTTTATCATCGTATCAATAAAATTGAAATTAAAGAGGCTTTTAAAAAAAATGAAGTGTGGAAAAGCTGTTGGACCTGATGATATTCCAATAGATGTGTGGAAATGTTTAGGAGATAAATGAATTTGTTGGCTTACAAAACTTTTTAATATTATTTTAAAAATTAAAAAGAGATGTCATATGAGTGGAGAAAAAGTATGTTGGTTCCTAATTTTAAGAATAAAGGTGATGCACAAGAGTACACGAATTATATAGGAATTAGGTTGATGTGTCATACATTAAAACTATGGGAGAGAGTTATTGAGCATAGATTAGTATGTGATAGTAATGTTTAAAATCAATTTGGATTCATGTCGGGTAGGTCTACTATGGAAGCTATATTTTTATTTGAGAAGTTTGATGGAGAAATATAGAGAGAATAAGGCGGAACCTCATATGATATTTATTGATTTTGATAAAATATATGATAAAGTTCCAAGAGAAGTACTTTGGATGGTTCTAGAAAAGAAAGGAGTTAATAATGCTTATACTCAAATCATTAAGGTTATATATGCAGATGTTGTTACTTGTGTTCAAACACTAGGTGGTTTTACCAAGTGTTTTCCTATTTCAATTGGATTACATCAAGGTTCAACTTTAAGCCCATATCTTTTTTGCTTTAGTCATGAATGTTCTTATTAGACATTTGTAAGAGGATGTACCCTGATGTATGCTTTTTGCTTACAACATTCTTCTTGTTGATAAGACTAGAGAGAGAGTTGAAGGAAAACTTTAGTCGATCAAGTCATTAAAAAGAGTACACGTTTTAGATATCTTGGGTCTATTGTTCAAAGTGATGTTGAAATAGATGGGGATATTAATAGTAGAATTCAAGTTGGATGGTTGAAGTGGAGGAATGCATCGGGCATGTTGTGTGATAAGAAAAGTGCCTCTCAAACTTAAGGAAAAATTCTATAAGATGGTGGTGAGACCTGCAATGCTTTATTGCACAAAATGTTGGCTATTAAAAGAGTAAAATTAAGTTAAGTGTTAGAGAGATGAGGATGCTCATGTGGATGAGTGGCTTTACTTTTAGAGATAGAATGTGAAACAAGTATGTCCGTGAAAAGGTTGGAGTAGCTCCAGTGGCATATAAGATTATAGAGAGTCGCCTTAGATGATTAGGTCACATAAAATGACAGTCTTTTGATGACCTAGTTAGGAGAGTAGATGTATTAGATTCGACCTATGTTAAGAAAGGTAGATGTAGACCTAAAAAGACATGGTTATAAAATATTAGAAATGATATTTTTTTTATTAGATTTGAATGTGAATTTTACTCTTAACATGACACAATAGAAAAAAAAGATTTATGTTGCCGACTGCACGTAGTGGGATATAGGTTTATTGTTGTCAAGGGAAACGGTCGCTTTATTTTCTCTTAATGGGATTTTCAACATCTGTACTTTTAACATCTTGAGGCTTGAGATATGCACAATGGTGATATTCTCAACTTCTTCCATATGAGTTACGTGCATCCAACTTCCTCATCCTCTCTCAAGTTAGTACCACAGCATTTTGCAAAACTGCAATATTTACCCTCACAGATTCCATTGTAGGCTCAAGCTTTGAGGATGCAACACTAGATTCACCGGAGGATCTATGTTTCTTTGATCGTTGCCATAATATCAAAAAGGGTTTCTTCATCTTGACAAAGAAAGTGCAATGATTATTATTAATGAGGCTGTAGGAAAGATTAGTGAATTGATATTTCAAAATTCTATTGCATCTATTTATAGCATTTTGCTTGAAATTTGCTCATCAGCATGATCATATCTCTTCTGCCCTTACATGTCATTTGTCAGCCTGAACCGATGTATCAACATCTTTGATCTGGAGACAAGGTCTTCCCAAGAAAGTTTACCTGGGGTCAAGAGAGTCTTCTCCAGCATTCAAAGCATCATTCACGGTATTATTTATATTAATGGAATGCCCAATGGTCAATGAATATACCACATCTCAATATAATGTGCAATCATTAATCACAATTCTCAATTAAAGCATAATCTGTAGGATTATTACGCCTTCAATTCGGAAATGATAACAGACAACTAACTTTCTTGCCTCAAATCAATGGGAGGATCTTTTAATGACTATATTTCCAAGTCCTTATTACTAGAATCTTGTCATCTTATATCATTTATGATCTTTGTAACACTCTTATATTAAGTATAACAACAATTCTGCTATAATGGACGAAGCTCAATTAAACTAATGCTTCGTTTGGGACGGCTTTTTTACTACTTCTAAAAATAGTTTTCTAATACAAAAATTAAAATTTTTATATTAAAAAATTATTTTAAGAAGCAATAAGAAAGCGGCCCCAAACAAAGCCTAAGGCTTGTTTGGGAAATCACTCTAAATTTGGTATATTCTCTAATTTGTTTTAGTGCCTTCTTTTGATTAGCCTTTACTGATTTAAAAAGTCGGCAATCACAATTATCCTTGTATAAAACAAGAGAAGAAAAGAAAAATCTAACTAATTTAAAATGAGCCTTTCAATTATTAAATTTATTTTAAAGTAAATCCAATATATATTTTGATTGAATATTCATATATTTTATTCAACCGTATCAAAATCTTTATGAACAAAATTTGATTTGGATATCATAACCCAATTTACTCCAACAAAAATAATTTCAAAATCTCTATGAGCAAAATTTGATTTAAATGTTGCTCAAAAATAAAAAAAATTTACATCAAAATATCTCGACCAAAATTTGGTTAGAATTAAATTTTATTTAAAAAAATATACTATAAATTTTAATTAATTATTAAAATATTATACTCATGTTAAAATTAATCTAACAATTTTAAAATTCATCTTGAACAAAATATGGTTAGAATACCATAATCCAATTTTTTCCCCCAAAAATATAGTTTTTTTTTGGGTCAAATAACGAAGGTAGATTTGCTTGATCTATTGGTTGAGCTTTAAACACTAACCAAGAGTTTTTGGATTTAATTTTGGATTTAAAACTTGCGTGTGTAATATGCGTGTAAATTTATCTTAATTAACCTATATATTAAAAATAAATAAAAATAATAATAATAACTACTTGTGGTACATTTGAAAAAGCTTTTCTCAAGCAAGAAACATTCTTTTTTTTTTTTTTTCATTCAATTAGCATAGCCAACAATAATAAATGAAACCAGGCCTATAAATGAGTATTATATAGCACAATCGATGAGCTGGTAAAAAAAACAGTATAGAGTGCAATGAACCCATACGGATATATCTAAAGTTTATATACGGCATCAAAATCTTTTCTTTTTTCAGTTTGATTTTGTTTATATTTATATGGTTAGGAACATATATCAACAATCACACAATCTTACAGCTTGAGAGCTGTTAGTTGACCGTCAGGCCGTAGAGTGGTCAGCAAGCGGGGAAATTTTAAAAAGGATCTTAACGAAAGAAATTATTAGTAATAGGATCATAAAAGTAAAGAAATTTAAAAAGGATCAACCCAGTGAATAGTGTTTGCGTTTTCGCTTGAAAACGCAAAGGGAGGGTGCGTTTTCTGATGAAAATGCAAAGCAAATAATCGTTTTCTGAAGAAAACGCAAAGCAGGTCTGCGTTTTCAAGCGAAAACGCAGACCTGCTTTGTGTTTTCTTCAAAAGAACATCCCCACCTCCGCATTTTCTTCCTCCTTGGCTCCCGGACCCCCACCCACCTCCGGAAATTCCGGGAATGCAAATGCTCAAGCAGGCTTGAAAGAGCCGGACCCCTCCTCACTTCCGGATATTATGGGAGAAAATGTAGAACAGTGCAAGTCACGGGCATGCGAGCCCGTGAGTTTAGCCAAAAAAGAAAAAATAATATATTAAATCTTATTTTTGCCTATAAATAGGAGCCAAATGGTTGGAGAAATATTGTTTGAGGTGTGGCGAAGCTCTGAAGTAATTAGGAGGAGAGTTTATACTATTCTAAGGTTAGATTTTAGATAATTTTTGTACTTATATTAATGTATATTAGATTTGCAAATATTCCAAATATTATTTCAAAGCAGAAGTTATGTGTTTATTTAGTTAACATTGCATATTATTTTGTTTAAGATTATTAGATTTTGTTGTCTATGTAAGAAGTATACTCAAGCATGTGAAAGCATAAATATTTGTAGAGAAAAAATGTACAGTAAATATTTTGCTAATTGAAAAATAAAATTATTTAATGAAGTTTGTGTATGTATATATGAAATTATTTTGAAATAATAAGGAAATAATTAATTTGGTACGTAAGATATATATTAAATTATTAATTAATAGCAGCATTTAATTTTTGGACATAGTAAGAGAAAAAAAATTTAACAGAAAAATATAATAAATTAGTAATAATGGAACCAAATTAATTGAAATAGTAGTTATAAAATATATTTCAAAAAATTTTTAGATAAAAAAATATTTGGAAAAAAAAAATTAATTAACAAAATATGTGTATATATGTATATATCAATTTTTTTAAAATAAATAGGAAAATTTTTCTTTAGTGATTAGGAATAAATTAGTTTATATAAAATTATTACGGCATATTTTCTTTAAAATTTATATACAATTTTATCGTTATTTTATATACAACTTATTACAGGTAATTATTTAAAATTTGGCATAATTTATTTGGCTTCAACAAGAGCAATTTTAGGAGGAATTAAAAAATTTTACTTTCCCACACCTATTTTAAAATTTTTTGAATGAATAAATTATATATGAGAAGACCTATTTATTAATATGTTTTAAATTGATTGAATGTTAATATTCATAGGCTTGTGAATTAAAATTAGGTTTAAATGCAAATTTGATTATGGGTAGATGATGAAGGTTGATATATAGAACTTTAATAATAGTTGGATCAATAAATTTAAATGTTTTAAATAAGAGTAAAAACAAAAAGGATGAATAAAGAGATAAACTTTAATTTTCAGGAATGTTATAAGAAATTTTTTAAGAACAGAATAATTTTGATTGGCACAAAAGAAAGTAAATTTGGACATATTCAAGGTTTCTTTAAGAAGATAGAAATATATTTATAAAAAATTATTTTTGATTTTGAGGATTTGAACCATTTGACAATTGAAGAAAACTTAATTTTATCATGCATGCTCTTACTTTCTATTTGTTATTCATAAATGCAACTAAATTATTAGACAAGTAATTTAATTATAGTATAATTATAAATATATAAAAATTTAATTGTATTGTGTATTAGTTTATTTATATTTAGCTATATTGTCTAATATTTTAATTATATTGAATGGTAACAAGTGACACATAAAATTAAGAATGTGTGAAGTAATATTAGCCCCATCATAAATAAAATATATTAGGATAGAAAAAATGTTCCCATGCAAAATATATTAAAAAAATCAACCTATAAATATTACCTTTGAAACTATTTGATTGTATGATACATAAATAAATAGAGTTAGATAGTTTATTTTAAGTGAAATTTTTTTATTTCATAAATAGAGATAATATTGAGTTTTATAAACATAAGATTGTCAAATAGCAAATTTCTATCATTAACCAAAAGCAAACTCTAAATTAAAACTCTCATCATGACATTTAATTTAAAAATGAATTAAAATGCAAAATTTATGTATAAAATACTCCATACATCATCGAAAATCATTATGAGGAGGCATGAATCTAAATGCATTTTGAATTGAAAACTTTCAAAATAAAATTTAGGCCAAACTCTAATTCTAACAAACTTATAGTCAAAGTGAGTATCTTGAGTAGACAAGAATTGTTTGAAAAAAAAATTTTTAAAAAGCTAATATAAATATTATAGAGCTTTTTATTGGTTAAAAAGATGAGCATTAACTTCTCATAGTTAACCTTTTACATCATTTAACGTTTATAATCAATAAGTAAATTGTAGCTAAACCACCGTTATTTCATAGGAATATAATAACATATAATTATTATATAAATAAGGAAAATATGAAAAAATTTGTTAAAAAATATATTAATTTAGTAATGATTGTAAGCTTATAATTTAAAAAAGAATATTAACTATGTATAAATATAATTATATATTTTTTATTTTTGTAGAAGTTAAGTAGTATTATACCATTTAATATTAAGATTATGAAGGAAATTAGTTTAATATTATTTAAGGAATATTCTAATTTAGTTATTGTTTGTAGCATATAATTTAAATAATGATATGAAATATATAAATTTTATTTTTGTAGAAGTAAAGGAGTATAATAACAATTAATATTTAAATAAAAGAGAAAATAATTAAAATTTAGTTATATGTATAGGGAAATATATTTAATATAATTGTCAATGGTAAAGAAAATCAGGGATATAATAAAAGATTTCGAACTAAATATTATTATATAAAATAATTAAGTAGTAATAATTAAAATTATTTTACTTAGATAAGTTGATTAAATATATAAATATTTGTAATATATGTAGAAGTTAAGGGTAATCATACAATTTATTATTTATATTAATAAGTAAAATAATACATAATTAATATATGTTAAGGAGAAATATACCTTTTAATATTTAATAATGAAGTTAGTAAGTTATATAAGTTATATTTATAGAAAAATAAAAGTAAATGAAGTAAATATAATATTTGGAGTAATATTTATAGAAGTTATAATTTTACAGGAAAATTTAGTTGGTTTTTTTAGTATACTTATTTTTCTTATCAGTTATATGTTACAGAAAGAATTCAGATTAAGTTTATAGGCTGGAAACTTCCTTATGGGGGGTTACGTGTCCTAACGGCACCTAAGGTGGAGAAATCCGCTCTGGGCAACCAGAAACCTGTGCCATGAGGGATGAACAACGCCACGAGCTTAATTTGTGAACATTAACTGACATATAGTAAGATGCGGTGTCCTATTTTATCATTTAGTAACCGAAGGGGCTAAAGGTTCACCGAGAATATTAGGTTTTGTCCCCAACTTTGCGAAAATGATATTATAGTAATCCACTGGAACTTACTATGCAAAGTTAATGATCTTAAAATTAACTCTGTAACATGTAATTTATAAGTTTCTCAGAGTTTACTTAAAAAACTGACATACTAACCTGAAGAACATCTCTTTTTCCTATTTGTTTACCCGTCCGAGTTAAAGGTGAATAATTGAAACTCTTTAACCTCCATGATTAAACAAAACAATAATATTTAGAGTAAATTAAGTAAATATAATATTTAGATTAATATTTATAGAATTATATTATATTTGAAGTAATATAATAAGTAAAAGAACTAAATATAAGTAATATTTACAAGTTAAAAATCATATATAAAGAAATTTCATTTACATCTAATAAAGATAGATTAATTCCAAAAAAATTTAACCAAGTATTAGATAGCATGGTGTTCATTCTCTCAACTGAGTTTATTAAGAAATGTACTTCATTTCATATCAAACTTAAACTTAGATTAAAACTTCTCATTACTACGAAAATGCAAGATATTCTTCATGACTTATGTTTTGATTGATCTTCAGAAATTATGTCACGACTCATACTATTCTTTGACGAAAACCTACAACTTGGCGAAGATTTTACACCAACATATATTGGTGGAAGGAATAGACCTCTAGAGATTAAAAACATGATAACACTAGAAGACCTTAAACTTAGCATCTTTAGAGCATTACGTCGTGATTACACTACGCACACGGTGAATCTTGCATGTCGACTGCACAATAATGGGGGTCACACTGCCGTTTGTATCACGGATGATGAGGTCTGTTCATTCGTATTGGCTGAAGCAAGGCGGAGGACCGTGATTGTGTACGTTGAGTTCGAAGAAATACCAGTGCCAGTGGCACGACCTGAGTCACCGCCACCCATAATATTCGATAACCCTCGACACTCGACCTACATATCCAGGTCATTATCGAGCTTGAGTCATTTACAATGTCAGGCTAACTATTAAGTTCTAGAAGCTAATAATATGTTTATGTGTTAATTTTGCTATAGGCCCACACCCATCCTTAATGATCCGTCATCATCGCGGCGCATGAGCATGAGCTCAAGGCCCACATTCGACCTGAACATACCAGCATTTACCGCAAACTCACCCTCAATAATGCATAGCATTGGGGATTATGATGGACCCGTTGAACAACATTCAACCCATCCTACCATTGAAGCAACAGTGCCCGCTTACGAGACAATGGATAGTGGTTCTAGCGAGAACTCAAGCGAGGATGCTGAAGTACCCCCTATAGAGGACGTGGATGTCAGAATGCATGCGGATAAGATAATTCAATGTCATACTGCTCAAAATGTCCAAAACTTAGATGATATGGTCGTCAATAATGATTTCATCCGTAATATACGAACGACGGAGGAGTGGGATGCCTCTGATGGGGTGGATGCTCCAATTAATCATCATCAAGAATACTTTGATGCCGTCATCCCAGATCACTTATATGAGGGCATGACCTTTGGGAGCAAGGAAACACTTCAATGTGCTATATCTGGTTGGTCAATAATGAAGAATATAGAGTATAAGAAATCATGCTCCAATAAGCAACGCCTAATAGTAGTTTGTGCTCAATATGAGAACAAAAATCGGCCTTGTCTTTGGCAGCTTCATGCGGCGAGTAGTAAATGCCTCGGAGGGGCATGGAAGATTTCATCCATATCCGGCTGCCACACATGTAGCAACCCAGTATTGTCTGCAAGTCACCGAAATTGTTCTTCAAAGTTTATCTGCCAGTATATAACTGCAGTATTGAGACAACAACTGGATTTAAAATCGAGAGAAATAATAATCCGCATTAGCTCGAAATTTGATGTACAAGTATCATACATGAAAGCTTGGGATGCACGAAGAAAAGCAATACGATCAGTATTTGATAGTTACGAAGAATCGTACTCCTCATTATACCGGATGATGGAAGCTATACGCTTAGTAGTCCCTGGGTCTGTTTATAATATTCAAGTAACACAAGGTATTCGATTCAAGAGTATTTTTTGGTCGTTTGGGCCAAGCATAGTGGGTTGGCAATATTGTCGGCCTATTCTCTGTCTTGATGGTACATTCCTGTTAGGAAAATATAAAGGAACATTGCTTGCTGCCGTAGGTGTCGATGAAAATGGAGGTTTGTACCCACTTGCGTTTGCGATTGTTGAATCTGAATCAGTCGAATCCTGGAGTTGGTTCTTGTACATGTTGCGTGATCTTATCGTAAGTACGCAATCTCGTCAAGATTTATGCATAATATCTGACAAACATGCAAGCTTGATATGGGGGTGTAGTGAGATTTTCCCTTGGGCTGCGCATCGGCATTGTCTTCGTCATCTACGAGAGAATTTTAAGAAAGCTCTACGTCGACTTGCCGTACCGGACTGTGATGCTATATGTGACAAAATGTATTGGGCCGGAAATACATATGATCTTAAAATTCATGAGAGGTACATGACAGACATCCAAAATATAAAGAAGGAGGCTTATGATTGGTTGATGGAGCGGGATCCAACGAAGTGGGCCTTAACTCATGACGGTGGTTTTCGATATGGAGTTATGACAACAAATTCCTCTGAATGCTTTAACAGTATTCTACGAAGGGCACGTGGATTACCTATACAAGGCCTTATTATAGCTATATATTATAATCTTGTATCATTGTTCCTGAAGAGAACAAGTAAGGTTGAAAATTGGACTGCTTCAGCTAGCTCAACATTCGTCCCACGCACGAAGGCAGTCTTGGAGTTGGCAGAACGACAGGCACGCAGAAGCCCACAACCAACTCAAATTAACAGTTATGAGTTTAAGGTTTATGACATGTCCTCCAGATCGCAACGCTTTGTTATAACATCTCCAGATACATGCACATGTTCATGCGGCCACCCACAGATTTATCATACTCCATGCAAACATGCAGTTATAGCATTGGGTTCAAGACGTTGGGATCACAATGCATTTGTTTCGCCCTACTACACGTTGGCATATTATAGAGAATGTTATGCAGGACAATTTCACGTAATCCCCGAGAGGACACTATGGCCACCATTTAATGATAATCAAGGGATAATGCCAATGTTGGCACCTGCATTGAGACGCCATTCTGGTAGACCTAGAACGAATCAGTATCGTAACAGCATGGATGAAACACGCACAACCACAAGCCGAACTTTCTCCTTCTGCCACAATAGAGGTCACAACGTTGCAACATGCCCTACAAATCCACGCAGTACTAGGAGGAGAGATTAGGGGCTGGTTTAATATCATTCTATTTTGAGATGTCATGTATCTTGTAATTCCATTATTAATGATGTAATGAAGTTTGCTGTGTTTCTATATAATCTTCTTAAAAATTTATGAATATTGATTTTTTACCACATTCATCAGCTTTAAATAACTAATAATATAAACTGAAAGGTCTTATCGATAAGGAATGATAGTAATCATCATGTTTGGTTAATTTTAATGTATATACATTCAGCTATTCGAGGGAATGGAGGGGAGAGGTGGAAGAGGTAGAAAATGACGTTCACGACGAGCTACTAGCCGTGCAGATGTGGAGGCTACAGAGTCAGATGAGAAGCCGAGCATAACTCAATTAGGGGATGATCATAGAGCTTCAAATATTAATGAGGTTTATTATTTTTATCATATTCATTTGTCATAAATGAATTCATAATTTTATAACTCATTCCTTGTATATTATTTTATAGTCTGTGCATCTTGTGGCTTCAACCCACTTACATATGGCACGTGAGTGGCCAGTTCGTTGCCCGCGACTGATCCATGCACTGCAGATTATGGGCTTGGATTCTGTTAGGCACTAACACTTCATACAGCTAAACCACTCTTTGATAGCTGCATTGGTTGAGAGGTGGTGTCCATTGACAAACACCTTCCACCTACCGGTTGGGGAGATGACGATTACGTTACAAGACGTTCAATTGATCTTGGGTGTCAGGATTGACGGTGCTCCCATGATTGGCAGTATGGTGGTTGGAGAAGGGTTACGTTGGGACACTTGGATTGAGTGCTGCAATGAGCTGTTGGGATCCCACCCAGACCTAAATGCAACGTACCATGATCTTGGCAGCCAAGACGTCGAAGTAATCTTTAGAATGGGTCATTCACAAGCATACTCGATTCTACCGTTACGATGGCTAAGATGGACTTTTTTTCGTGAATCGTATAATGATTTACCCCGTCATGTCTTCTTCTGACTTGTTAGGGCATATATTATGTATATGCTTGGTTGTTACTTATTGCCAGATACCTCTGGCTCGTATATACATATGCAGTATCTACCATTACTGGAACACATTGAGGAATTCGCCCAGTACTCCCTTGGCTCGTCCATATTGGTACATCTATATAGAGAATTAAATCTTGCAACACAGCCTTCTCGTATGTACATAGCTGGATGCCTCCCCCTCTTGCAGGTCTGGGCTTGAGAGAGGATGCATGTCGGGCGGCCGACACTTCGGGTTTTATTCCCGTGAGATATCATCGGGAAGCCCCTTGCGTTAAGGTAATTTTGAATTTACATAACATATCACAATGTGTAATAGTTACTGAACAATGTTAATAACATAAATTCATTGTAGGTGGGCCGAAGAAAGAGTGAGAGAAGTTCCATCTGGAAATATAATGACCTATAGAGATGAGTTGGATGGACTTCAGCTAAGCCAGGTAACTTCAATTTAAATACCCTAAACTAGAAATTAATTGTAAATCTAATAATATAATCTTTCACTCATTACAGGCCATATTTATGCCATATACTGAATCTATAATGGGCATGCTACCTCCGATATGTCATGAAGCCAACGACATATGGATTGTTCGCACCCCATTGATTAGCTGGAAGCGTGTAGAGTGGCATTTGCCTGACTGGGTCATGCGACAATTTGGTGGGATACAAACAACCATGATCGAGCCTATGGAGAGAGCATTCCGTCATGTTGATGGTAGAGGAAGAGCTGAGGTAGATTGGGTTCAGTACCATAGAGGCTACATTGAGTTATGGAATAATAGGCGGGCGCATATTATAACCATCAGGCAACCATTGGGAGATGGTAGAGAGGAGTTAGCTGCTTACTTGTGATGGTACAAATCTTGGGCCTCCCTCTACTTACTGAAAGCACCTACAACTCCACCAGAAACTATATACCCATGATCACCAGGGGAGAGGATAGTGGTACGTGCTTTTGTGTACATTTTAAAGTCTGCTTAATAGGCACGAATATGATATTTAATTTTATGTTTGCATTCAATTATAGGTCGATTACTTCTTACGTAGCAAAGATATTGCTGAGTCATATGCTACAGGCCAGATGGACAGTACAGGGTCAATGCACCAAGGATATGCAGACATTCTCGAACTTGTAAGACAAGTAGAGCAATCTGTGTATATAGACACCACTGACCGACAAACTCGACGAGGAGGAAGAAGAGCACACATGGAGCAATCTGCTAGGAGATCAACATCTCATGCTTCTGGTTTACAAACAGATCCTGCAGACCCTCCGAGACATTCAATGTACGTTGGATCGGCTGATACTGGTAGACATTTCGGAATGACAGGGGCAAGCCATTCTTTAATACGAGGAGAAGGGAGTTCATCCCAAGCTAGAGAAGCTCCATTCGACATGAATAATCCCATGTGGACCACCCTATTCGGCTGGCCCGGAACTCCAACCCAGCATGGCATGGCTAGTGAACAAGTATTAACAGACATGGCCACTACGCAGGAGGAAGAGGAGCATGAGCAAGAAGAAGCACCACAGCTCCAGAGGAGTAGGAGAGAACCTGCAAGATATACCCCTGGCACAAATACTCTTAGACATAGGAAGAAGAGATAGTTGAGATTAGGGGTGAATGAATGTGTATTATGCATGAAATTAATTTTATAAATATTTCATTTTATGCAATATCTGCTTCATGATGCAAGTGGTCTAATGATGTGCATTTATAAATTATTTTATATTAATATGTAAATTAATTTAGTACCGCCTAAGAAATATATTAATATAGTGACAAATTAAGTAAAATTATGTTTATAATTTTATCAAATTCAAAAATATATTTATTAGAAAGTAAAACTCAATTATAAATAACTTTAATTATTAGTTCTGAAGTTATATTTTTTCAAAATAAATTAAAGATCAAAAGCATTTATATGCTTTCAATAAATTATTACTTTTAAAATTTATTTTAAAATTTAGAATTTTCTAATTTCTAAAAACATAATAAATTTGGTGTAAAAATGCAATGCGCTAGTTCTTACTACTGTAGTATGTCGTAATTGATCAACAAAACTGATGAATATATATTATCTTATAAATTGGTGTATGCAGGTCGTTCCTTTCGTTCTGAAGTTGATATATTGATTTCCCATTGCTCATTTTATTTTATTCTGCGATGCATCGGAGAGATAAAATCCCTTTCAAGAACATGATTATGGAGGGCAGTACAAGGCTACAAGAATGTTTAGCATTTTCCCCTGATGATGCTTTAGAGGCGAAGGCAAGAATGAATGAGCTTTATCGTTGCTGTGTGCATTCATGGTCCAACATGGAAGACACCATATTATGGGATAGACACAGCATAGCTATGACGATCCGCTCTTATAGGGATGAAGACGGTTTAAACATAGATGGTTGGCAATATGTGCAAAGCAAGGGTATGAGAAAGGTAGGACACATAGCACCGATAAACTTTTTGAAGGTCAGACATGCTGAAACAAGAAGGCTTCGAGATGGGTCGGTTGAGGTGATTGTTCAAAACCCAACTGCCGACTTACGTCACTGTATTCTATACAAAAATTGGGATTCCGTGACAGATGCATTCCTTGTTAAGACGTACGAGAATCTGATTTATTGGCCAGGAAAAAAGCGAAAGGAGTTTCTTGAAGCGTCGGATTGGCAATGTGTCCAGCAGTGGTTCCAATAGAGATTCGACTGCTGCCCAACCCAAACCCAACTCCAAGCTCGCACACGGATTGTGCTAAATAATCACTAAAGTTATTATGCTTGTAGAACTCCTACATGTCCTCCTTCTTCTGATTTACTTTAATGTAATGTAAATATTTTTTATGATAATTATCGTTGAAGTTAGTGTCTTAAGCATTAGTACATTCCTTTATGTTTTATTATTTCTCAATTATTATTTCTAGTTGATGTTCGAATACTGCTTATGAGTTACAAAAGTAACTATAAATTTTTGGGGTTAAATTTATATATTATATATATATATATATATAGAGGTCGTACATTAATATATAAGAAATTATTTAAAGGAATTTCAACTTATTGATGTATAAAGGAAATCATTTAATGAACATTACAAATGTCTTATGACGTAACCATCTTTTTGTCATCTAACATCATCTTTATCTGTATGCTACATAGAAAAACGGTGGCTAAGGAACAACTAATTTGGAGCTTCATAAAAGATACCACTTCAACTGCATTTGTAAAAATGTACCTTTATTTCATAAATAAAATAGGAGGCGTAACGACGCAACAACTTATTGAAGAAGGAAGTAGCCGCTTACATGAAAGTTTGGCTTACTATACTGATGAGACCCTAGAAGCAAAGGCAGCTTCGAATGAAATTTTCAGATGTGTTATGCATACTTGGGGTGAAGACGAGGATTGCGTCTTGTCGCATGAACATGATGAAGTGAAGAAAATAAGGGAATATAGGTCAGGCTTTCAACTTCACGGCGTTGGTTGGAAATTGGTACAAGATAGATTTTATGACATGGGGAGGCACCTCGTATCAATAAATTTTTTAAAGGGCCGTATTCGAGAACTTGGTCGTGACAAAGAAGGTACTGTTGAGCCAGGGATAGAAAGGTTGATGCTTGACATAGATCACTGTATTTTATACCATTATTGGTCCCCTAAACATGATCAATGGCTCTTGGATTACTATAAAATGCTACTGAAATGTTCTGAACATGAAAAGAAAAAAGATTTTTTAGATGGACAAGATTGGAAGCGGCTTCAACACGAATTTGAGTTAGAGTTCATATGTTGTCCAACACAAACACAACTCCAAGCTCGTGTACGATATGTACTTAGGAATATATGACATAATTTTAATATACGACAAGGCTATGTACTGCTATATATGGTAATGCTGCTTCTCCTCTTATAAATATTTATTTCAGAATTGTTACATTTCAGGAAAGCATTTCACTAGTTCTGTCTCAAATTTTAAAAGGAGATTATACTAAATTAGTAATAATTACGAGCAAATAAATTAACGATGTTTATTAAAAATTATATTTCTTTTAATATTGAAGTTATTGAAAATCACCCCGAAGGACCTATGCCACAGCTTTAACGAATAACACAGAATAATCCCTATGCTAGCTCTGCCTTCTATCCTAAATTTTTTAGACAAAATATATAATAATTATGGATCTGTTTCTTATAACTCAAAACACTCACACTAGTCATCTTTTATTTTTTAAAATTTAGAATATGCCCGATAGTTTGCGGCGCAGTCGTGCCGGACGGAGTCCGACGGAGCATGTCTCTGAAGAGGAGAGTAGCCCCCTACAGATGAGCATAGCATCACTTAGAAATTCGCATAGGGCTCACGATGCAGAACGGGTAAGAAGCTTCATTGGCTTTCTATTTATTGAACAATAATTTATTTGATTTGTAAATAATCGACGATCCTTTTTTTTTAACAGGCCTCCCCTTTGATTGCTGCGAGACATTTACGTTTGGCCCGTGAATGGCCAGTCGACTGCCCTAGGATGATATATATTGAGAGAAATTGGCCAAGAATCGATACGCCACCTGCAGTTCATTCGCCTAGATCATGACCTTATTATAGCATTGGTTGAGAGATGGAGTCCTCTGACTAACACCTTCCACTTTACGATTGGTGAGATGACGATAACACTGCAGGATGTACAGGTCATTCTTGGTCTCCCAATTGATGGTCCGGCAATTCTGTGGCCAAGTGTCGTTGGTGCAGAACGTCGGTGGCTTAGCTGGCCAGATTGTTGAGAGGAGCTTCTGGGTACACATCCAGGGAGGGATTCAGTGTACCATACCCCTGCTGATGAGGATGACACCGCTACTTCCAGGATGGGTACAGGAGAGGTGGAGGCAACTTTACCACTTCGATGGCTCCGCTGGACATTCTATAAGGACTCATACGATGAGTTAGCACCGAGGACATTTCTCCAGCATGTCCGAGCCTACATACTCTACATGATCGGCTATTTATTGATGCCAGATGCGTCACGATCCCATGTCTCATTGCAGTGGCTACCTTTACTTGTAGATTTGGACACATTTGGTAGGATGTTTATCGGTAGCGCGGTCCTAGCATATTTATACAGAGAGCTATATCATGCAACACGCCCGACATGCACATACATTGCTGGGTGCCTAGCTCTGCTACAAGTGTGGTCCTGGGAGCGATTACAAGTTGGACGACCCACGCTACGACTGCCTCATGTCTACGACTTAGGTGGTCGCCCATTGGGATACAGGTATGACAGAACAATGACTTAAATTTTAATTTTATATTTTGTTCGACATATCCTAACTAAATACTAAACAGATGGGCTGAACATCGTATTCGGGACCTCCCATCGGGAAATATAATGACATATCGTCATGATTTAGATGGGTTACAGATGACTCAGGTATGATATTACTTTTTTCTTATCATTTATAGCTAAACCAATATGCCTTCTTATTTTTATCTCAAATCTTCAATGATAGGTTACTCTGGAACCTTACACGGAGCAAGTTTTCTCCTCTCTGCCGCAACAGTGTTATGATGGGTTGGAATTCTGGAGGGCACGTGTGCCCCTAATCAGTTGGAATCGTGCGGAATGGCACCTCCCTGACCGTGTCATGAGGTAATTTGGGGGTGTCCAGCATATACATATTGAACCTGTGGACCGATCTTTTCAACGGATTGATGGTCGAGGAAGATCAGATTTAGATTGGACAAAGGAATATAACTCATACCTTTATTTGTGGGGTAGAAGGAGGTCCTACATCATACCTATTACTCCACCAGAGGGCACAGGGAATCAGGAGTTACGGACGTACCTATGTTGGTACAGATCATGGGCATCAGTTTATCTTTTCGAATCACAAACGGACCCAGCGGAGAGCTTCTTTCGACAAACTCCTCATGAAAGATTATTGGTGCGTATAATCTTTTAAATATTTTCTTATAACTTAATGAAGAATATTCATTTGAAGATATTTTTGTAGGCTGAGTACTATATACGCTCATCTGCCATTTTGGAGCCACTAGCCGGGGGACACGGACAAAATGCTACTTCATTACAGTTGGTAGTTGACCAGGTGACTGAACTTTCTACCAGAGTTCGTCGCTCTATCTGCATAGACTACATCTCTTTCGACAGCACAACCGAGGAAAGGGGAAATCGAAGGAAACATGCATCGAGTTCTCAACGCCGTCGACGAAACGCGCATCATAGATATACTCCCTGGAGTCGGTCTCCCCCACGTCATCGGTAGATGTATAATTTTAATGTAATCTTATTTGTTATACAGTACCTATGTGTGAAATCTATTTGGTCTTTCGACTGCGTAACTGTTCTCAAATTATTTGAGTAATCTTTCTTAATATTTCAGTTATGTTCTCAACTATTTCTTACTATCATTATTAGTAATTTATAATGGGTATGAACTTATTCTTTCTTTAAATATTAATGCTAATTATTATTTAAATGTTAAATTAAACTTTAATAATAATACCAAATCTAATTAATAGAAATAGTATACTTTACTTTGAAAAATTTTTAAATAAATTATAAATAAGTTATAAATATGAATATTACTATAAATTCAAATAAATGTGAATATTAATTATATATATGTATAAATATATAATATTTATTTATGTAGAATTTAATCAATATTATACCATTTAATATTTATATTAATAACTAAAATAATTAAATATTACATAAGGAATCTATTTATTTCGTAAATAATCAAATAATTTTCTTTAGATAAGTATATTATATATATGTAAATTTTATGTTGGTAGAAGTTTAGAGAAATTGAACCATTTAATATTTTTAGTAATAAGTTAAATAATTAAATATAACATAAGGAATATATATATTTAAAGTAAGCTAAATATAATTAAAATAACTCTATAATATATATATATATATATATATATATATATATATATATATATATATATATATATATATATATATGAAAATATAAATTTTTTTAATGTAGAAGTTAAGGAATTTAATTTAATTTAATATTTATATTAATAAGTAAATTAAATCATTTCTTGTTTTAATTATAGAAAAATATAATTAGTAGAAGGTAAGGAAAACAAATTAGAGATATAAGGAATAATTTTGAAATAAATATTATTAAATTGTGTAAGATTTAATATGAAAATGAAAATTGTTACATAATAACAAATATGGTAAAAATTAAAGCCATATTAATTAAATACGTATTTCTATATATATATATATATATATATATATATATATATATATATATATATATATATATATATATAACTTTATGAGAAATATTGAATATAAAATGTATATTATTGTTTAAATTAATTAAATACGTATTAATGTAGTAATAACCCTAAAATCAATTTTTTAATATAAGTTGATTAAATATTTGTATAAATTTAGATATATATGTTACTTTTTTGTAGAAGTTAAGTGAAATTATACCATTTTATATTTTCTATAATAAGCAAAATAATTAAATATTTTTTTGGGAATATTTTATTTTAATATAATAATAATTTAAAGAATAGTATTAAAGAAGTATATTAAATATATATGTAAATAAATATATTAATTTCATGCCGGAGTTAAGAGAAATAATATCATTTAATATTTATATTAAGAAGTAATTTATATAAATATAAGTTAAATTTATAGGAAACTATGAATATTTGAAGTAAAAATGGAGATATAACTAAACTTTGCATAGGGAAGATATTTTAGAGATGTAAAAAAGTATAGAGAAAATTTTGAAATAAGATTCATTAAATTGTGTAAGATTTAAAGTTAAATTAAAAAAAAATTTAAAAAAAATGGTAACAATTTACACCATATTAATCAATTAATTGCCTGTATATAGAATTAAGTTACTGAAAATATATAGAATTTATAACTAAGATTAACCTGAAATTCTTATAGTACTACTTAATGACTATATTCATTTTGTAATAATTATAACCATATTGCATAAAACAATATATTAAATATATACGTTTATATATATTATTTAGGCATGTATAAGTTCAGGAAAAATATATCATTGACGTTTATATTAAATAGTTAATTAATTAAATGTAACTTATATCTATATATAGGAAAATATAATTATTTGAAGTGAAAAATATGATATAAATAAGATTCCAAAGAAAAAAAAAGTATAGATGTTAAATATTTGAGAACAGATTTTGAAAATAAAATTTATTAAATTAGGTAAGTTATAATATTAAACTAAAATTTATTAGGTAATGCCAATTTTTTTTTTATTAAAACCAATTTAATATATAAATACATAAAGTCGAAATAAAATTTAATAGTAATAAGTAAACTAAATAAGTACAACATATATTTCAAATTATCCTCTACAAACTAATTTACAATTAATATGTTTCCCTATAAATATAAGTTATATCTTATTAATTTACTTTTTTTATATAAAAATTAAAAGATATAATTTTCAATTACTCCAATAAAAAAAGATATATATTTTTAATATACTAAATTATTTGATATGCTTATAATTTTTACTAAATAAGTATATTTCTTTATAAATTTAACATATATTTAATTAATTTACTTATTAATATATATTTCAAATGATATATTTCTCATGAACTTAAACATCAAAATATATCTATTTCATATAATCGATTAATTATTGTGCTTTTAATTATTAATAATTTTGATATTATGTAATAACTTCTCCTTTAATATTAATTCTCATATGCTTTACTAATATTTATAACTAATATACTCATTTAATGTAAAGAAGATTGGAATGAGGGGTCCAGCAACAGTGTAAGAGGAAAACGTGGTCCTAATTTGCATTTTATTTAGAAAATGCGATACTACTTGGCGTTTTCAATAGAAAATGCAATCTTGTATGGCGTTTTCAATGGAAAATGCAATCCTGCATGGCGTTTTCAATGGAAAATGCAGTTCTGCTTTGCGTTTTCTTCAAAAACGCCACCCCTGTTCGCGTGGATGATCCTTTTTAAAATTTTTTTTCATTATGATCCTAAAACATTTTTAAATGGTGATCCTTTTAAAAATTTTGCCTCAGCAAGCTTATAAATGTGCATATTTTCCATTGCCACTCTACGCCTAACTGATAGTTCATTGAAATCAATGATTTAAACATTTCTTTTACAGGTCTCTTATACTGTCTGAAGTTTATAGTATATTGTGACTTTACAGCAAGCTTATAAATTCTTAAAATTTTTCTACCCTGATACCAACTCTGAGTACCTCATAAGCATCTCTACTCCTCGTTCTCTTCACGCCAGTATTGAAATAAACCTTGGATCTGTCAGTTGAGATGGATGTGACCTTCATCCAAATCAAAACTTTAGTCTTCATACCTTCAATATGCGACAGTTTCCCCTTCTCCAGATAGCCACTGACACAGGTGAGAAATCTCAGAACAGATGAATCTTTGTAACCTACCTCACAAACTGAGGGAATCAACACAGTTAGCCTCTTTGTATCTTCATTGAATTCATAGTTGGTGGAATCCCCTGGAAAGATGCCCACTGGTAAGTCATACTCTCGCAGTAGTTCTGCCAAAGGTTTCTGCATTTTCCCTGCAAAAATTCATGTTCTAGTCAGAGAAATTATATAGGAAGTTAATTTGGAAAATGGACCGTTGTCAAACTACCTTGTAAAAGCTTTGATTATCAAACTGAAACAATATCATGAGATTAGTATTTGCCAGAATGGATCATTTTGTGATAGTAGATCATTCCTAATTAATAACAATGAAATCTAGAAAATAAAAAAATTTCCAGTATAATGTAAAATAACTGCAAACAGGTCGATTCTAATAAATTTGGAGCCAATTTCTTGTTTCCATTGACTAGCCTAAGAAACAAAGTATCATTCTAGTGTTATAGATCACATGAGAGTGGATAATGGTCTTATTTAAAAAGTGAAATAAGAGCTGGTTTTTAATATTCCAGTAATGACAAACCATTAGCTTCAATTTTTTGGGTAGATGGATTTTCAGCTACATATATTATGTTCAACCCGAATCCCCAACGTTCAACCTCCTAGCAAATGACATGTTTGATCAGCATCAAGTGTTCCATGCAATTTGTGAAACTTATGTGTCGGTTTATCTCCTATTATAGTTGAGCACAATTTGAAAGCGAGTGACTCCCATGCACGATCTATATGATTGAGTGGGGCACTTGGTCATTATACTTTTAATAGCGTCCAAGAGCTTTTGTAGAGATAACTTCTGTGAAAGATAATCATTTGAGAGAAAAATTATTAGTGTCCACCTGATAGTAAAGATTTGAGAACAATCATGTATCAAAAATAAAGAAAGAGTTAGTTTTTTATTAAACTGGCCCCTTACCCAATGCTTAAATTCTTGACTTGATGGATGCCAATTATAATGGGTTCAACTTAGGCTTCTAATATTCCACCCCATATAGCTAGTTGATCTGCATCACTAGAATAACTTTGCATAACTCATCAGTTGCAAGCCACAATTAATTTCTTGGTCTCAAGCGATTTGCTTTATACGCTTTAGAATAATAATCAGTTTAGCGTTCCCAATAGTACTGGTAAGAATGTAATTTAAAGTTCTAATATAAAGTGAAGGACGATTGCAAAACCACCCTGGGATATATCATTATTTTTTAAACTAGCATCCTTTTGCACTATAAATCCACTAAATTAAACTCTATTAGATGTGCATACCAAAGATTTTCTCTCCTGCTTATTTGTTGACCTGTAACTGGAAGCCACGAACCTAACCGCCGGCAAACCCCACGATCACATGATCCCACTACCCCACTCCTTTCGACAAAGAAAACCTCTCACACACAAACAGAAACGGATTATTTTTTTAGGTTTAAAGATTTACAAAAATCAGTTGTAAAAAATTTTTATATTATAATTTTTTTCATTGAAGGTCTTAAGCATTAAGAATCAATCAAGCTGACACTCTCCAAAAACAACATATGATGTGTAGAAGTTTGAAAGATATTATACTTGCTCTTCTGTTAGGACTAATTAGTCCAGCTAGTATTTCTAAGAAAAAAAGCTTTGCACCTCACCCAGCCCATAAAACACATTAACACTATAATAACGTATGTTCAAACTTAATCCTATTGAATAAATTTTAGTTTATGGATATTCTTTTAAGATGATGCAGAAGTTCAAGGGTTTGAATTATTTTCTATCAACTAATATCCATGGCTGAATTTATCCATTTGTACATCGGGATGGAAACTTAAATGCATTACCGCATGGTTTTCTACATGTCATACACCAAACCAGGAAAACCATCTCATCTATGAAAATGATCTCCTAAGCCTTGGTAAGATAAATATTATTTGATTCATGTTCAGGAAATATTATTTCGGAAAATCATATATGTTGATGATAAACAAAAAATTTGAAAGACAAACAAATGCCTTTTATCAACATAAAAGATTTTCTCCCGGGAAAGAATTGAATCAGAAAAGTTGCAAGTTTGCAATGATGAATCCTTGTGGATTTGTTGCTGAAGCTTAGAAGTGAGCTTCACAAAGGCTCATATATAAGCTACAATGAATGGCTCAAACAAGAAATGCAAACTATGTGTTAGGCCGGCCCAGGAGGGGCCGGCTGGACCGGTCCAAACCGGACCGGTCCTCATTTACGCAAGGCGGAACCGGGCGGCAGGCGGAACCATCGGGAGGGGCCGAACACGCGTGAGATTTGATTTTGGGAGGGAAATTTTGAATGGGAAGTGCTGATTAGGCAAATTGTAAAACTCCTTTATGGTTAATTAGGAGGATTGGGGGGAAGGGGGGATTATCTTGGTTTTGAAAGAAAATTGAGATCTAGGGTTTTCTTGTCTTGGGCTCTTGGCGTTGCCGGAGATTTGGAGAGTCGTTCTTCCTCTCGGATCGAAGAACATTGTATCTTTATTTGCTTTCTTGCATCTACTAGTGAAATACAAGTGTTTGAGTGATTTTTCTTTCCGTTTCGCCTCAATTTTCTTTGGTTTTCCTGTGTTTGGCTGCTGTCCAAGACAGAAAACAGCAGTTTTCTGCTGTTTTACTTCCTCCGGATCGATAGGAATACTTGAATCCAAGTATTTCCTATCAAATTGGTATCAGAGCATCGTCGTGGGACCTTTGGCGGCTGAAAACCTGAAATTTCAGTGGGCTTTGGGAGCTTTCGAAGGAAGTTTATTTGTTGTTCGTGGAAGAAAAGATGGCCGGAAAGAAGGTGGAAGTGTTGGAAGGCGAGTTCGGACAACTGAAATCAGATTTGGAGGGAAAGTTCCTTGAAATCTCCACCAACAATGAAAGGTTGGAAGGGAGGTTTTCTGCTATGGAGGAGATGATGAAGAAACTGCTTGAAATGAAGACCAATCCAGCGACATCGGAAGTAAGAGAGACCACCGACGGCCATGGCATCGGAGGAAATCCGAACCCACCCCGGGGGAGGAGGATGCCAGAGGTGGAGATCCTGGAAGGAGAGAACGACATGCCTCCTCTAGAACCGCTCTCTAGAGACGAGATGAGCATGGGATATGGCAGAAGGGGCGCTGATTTTGGTGGGAGAAGGGAGGAATTCCATCGCCGAGGTGCTGATTTTGAAGGGAGAAGGGAGGAATTCCATCGCCGAGGTGCTGATTTTGAAGGAAGAAGGGAGGACTATGATGAGGGATTTGGGTATAACCGCCGGAGGGATGATCGGGACACCTGGGGAGCACCTCCTCCTCGAGGATTGGGAGGATACGGGGGATACCGAGGATATGGAGGAGATCCCAAGGTGAGGAAACTGAAGATGCCCATCTTTGAGGAAGAGGATGGCCATGGATGGATATACAAGGTGGAACGGTACTTTGCCGTCAATGGGTTGACGGAGGATGAAAAGTTGACAGCGGCAGGTCTGTGTTTGGAGGGAAAGGCGCTGGCATGGTATCAATGGAGGGACAGAAGGGAGCCTATCCGGAACTGGAGAGAGTTCAAAGAATGCTTACTAGAGCGTTTCCGAGCCGATGGGGGAGGAGACTTCTACGAGCAATTCTTTGCCTTGACTCAGGAGGGGACCGTGGCGGATTACCGCGACAGGTTCGAGTTTTTGGCCAGTCGGTTGGATCATATCTCGGAGTCGGCTTTGGAAGGGAACTTCATGAAAGGGCTGAAACCAGAGATACGATCAGCAGTCAGAGTGTTGGAGCCGAGGAATTTAGGGAAAGCTATGGAACTGGCACAGTTGGTGGAAGACCAGAAGAAGTCAGAAAGGGGAGCCCGGGGAAATTACTCGGGGGGATCGTACAGAATGACGACCACCTTCTTACCTTCCAAGGGGCCAACCCCAGGGAGTTTGAAGGAAGTGCAGAAGGAGAAGATGGGAGGCGGAGGAACTGGAGGACAGTTCAAGAAGCTGACTGAAAAGGAGCTACAGGAGAAGAGGGAAAAGGGGGTGTGCTTTCGATGTGATGAGAAGTACATGCCGGGTCATAGATGCAAAGACCGGACTCTTCAGGTTCTCCTCGTTTGTGAAGATGAGGAAGACGAAGAGGGAGGTGGGAGTAGGTCAGAAGAGGAGGAGGAGAAGTTGCACCTGGATGTGGCAGAAGTCTCTCTAAACTCCGTAGTGGGATTCACCTCGAGTCACACTATGAAAGTTAAAGGGGTGATAGCTGGCCATGAAGTGGTAGTGTTGATAGATAGTGGGGCGACCCACAACTTCATTTCCACCCAAATTGTTGAGCTACTGGGAATGGAGTTAGTGGATACAGGAGGTTATGGGGTGATGATGGGCACTGGAAAGGTAGAAATGGGTAGAGGAGTTTGTAGGGGAGTGGTGCTGACTATTCAGGGAATACAGGTGAGGGAGAATTTTCTTCCCTTAGAATTGGGGAGTACAGATGTGATTTTGGGGATGAAGTGGCTGCAAACTTTGGGGGAGACCAAGGTGAACTGGGGAGAACTGCGGATGGAGCTGGTAGTGGAGGGGAGGAGAATGGTGATACAGGGAGATGTCGGCCTGTCTAGGACAGGGGTGTCTCTCAAGTCCATGATCCGAACCATCCAGGAGGTTGGGGGTGGATACTTGGTGGAGCTGCAGCGATTGGAGAAAGTCAGTGTGGGGGAAGAGGGAGACATTCCTCTTGAAGTGCACCCCGGTCATACAGCAGTTCAGGGAGGTTTTTCAACCTCCACAGGGTTTGCCACCGTAGAGGGAGCTGGAGCATGCCATCACTTTGAAGGAAGGGGAGACCCCGATCAGCGTCCGCCCTTACCGCTACCCTCAGATCCAAAAGGATGAAATTGAAAGGCTGATCCGGGAGATGCTGGAGGCAGGGATCATAAGACCAAGTGTAAGTCCTTTCTCTAGTCCAGTCCTCCTGGTCAAGAAGAAGGATGGGAGTTGGAGATTCTGTGTGGACTACAGGGCTCTGAATAAGGGCACTATACCAGACAAGTTCCCAATTCCAGTGATTGATGAACTATTGGATGAGCTATTTGGGGCTGTGGTATTTTCCAAATTGGACTTAAAGTCGGGATACCACCAGATCAGAATGAAGGAGGCATATGTTCCCAAGACAGCTTTCAGAACACATGAAGGGCATTATGAGTTTCTGGTAATGCCCTTTGGTTTGACTAATGCACCTGCTACTTTTCAATCTTTGATGAACAGGGTCTTCAAGCCGTACCTCAGGAAGTTCGTACTGGTATTTTTTGATGATATTTTGGTGTATAGCAAGACTGAAGGGGAGCATTTGGAGCACTTGAAGGCGGTTTTGGGAGTGTTACAGGAATATCAGTTACAAGCCAACTTGAAGAAGTGCAGCTTTGCCCAGACCAGTGTAGAGTACTTGGGACACGTGGTCTCCCAAGAAGGAGTGGCAGCCGATCAGAGTAAAATAAAAGCAATGCAGAAGTGGCCAATGCCTAGGAACCTAAAGGAGTTAAGGGGGTTCTTGGGGTTAACTGGGTACTACAGGAGATTTGTGAAGGGATACAGTGCTATTGCTTGGCCTTTGACTGAGCAACTGAAGAAGGATGGATTTTCTTGGGGTGAGGCAGCAACTCAGGCTTTTGAGAAACTGAAGGAAGCCATGACTACAGTTCCAGTGTTAGCACTTCCAGACTTCAATCAGGTCTTTGTGGTAGAGACTGATGCGTCGGGATATGGGCTGGGGGCAGTATTGATGCAGAATCACAGGCCAATAGCCTACTTTAGTCAAGTGCTGTCAGCCAGGGCTAGATTGAAGTCAGTGTATGAAAGGGAGTTGATGGCCATTGTCTTGGCGATTCAGAAGTGGCGGCCTTACCTTTTAGGAAGGCATTTTGTGGTCAGGACTGATCAGAGAAGCTTGAAATATCTGTTAGAGCAGAGGATGGTGACTGAGGAACATCAGAGGTGGTTGTCCAAATTATTAGGCTATGATTTTGAGATCCAATACAAGCCTGGTTTGGAAAATAAGGCAGCCGACGCCTTGTCCAGATGTGTCAGGGAGCTTCAGGAATTAGCGGTATCAGTTCCATTGATGGTAGATTGGGGGGCCATCAAGCAAGAAAGCATGTTGAATGAAGATTTGAGAAAGATCAAGGAGGATCTGGGGAAAGAGAAGAATAGTCATCCTGGGTATTGCCTTGAGGGGGAGAGATTATTGTATCAGGGGAGGTTTGTGATGCCACGAACTTCCATACACATCCCCCACTTGTTGCAGGAGTTTCATGGCAGCGCGGTGGGAGGTCATTCAGGAGTTCAGAAGATGTATAGGAGGTTAGCATCGGAGCTCTACTGGAAAGGGATGCATAAGGATGTTGAGGAGATGGTGTCCAGGTGTGAGGTGTGCCAAAGAAATAAGTATATGGCCATGGCACCAGGAGGGCTACTCCAACCATTAGCACTCCCAAATAGAGTATGGGAGGAAGTGTCCATGGACTTTATTGACGGCCTACCCCACTCAGAGGGATTCACAGTCATTTTAGTTGTGGTAGACCGACTTAGTAAGTATGCCCACTTCATTCTCTTGCGACATCCTTACACCGCAGTGTCAGTGGCGGCAGCGTTCATCAGGGAAGTGGTTAGATTACATGGGATTCCTGAGTCGATTGTATCCGATAGGGACAAAGTCTTCCTCAGCCAGTTTTGGAGGGAGCTTTTCAGGATGCAGGGCACTGTTCTCAAGAGAAGTACCGCCTACCATCCACAGACTGACGGACAGACTGAGGTAGTGAACCGAAGCTTGGAGACATATTTGAGGTGTTTTGCTTCTGAAACACCACGGATGTGGGCGAGGTGGTTACCTTGGGCCGAGTATTGGTATAATACATCATACCATTCGGCTTCTCTAATGACTCCTTTCAAGATATTATATGGGAGGGACCCTCCGCATCTAGTGCACTATGGGAAAGGAAGCACACCAGTTTCTTCAGTTGAGCAGTATCTGGAGGAAAGGGACAAGGTACTAGAAGAATTGAAGAGACATCTTCTGAGGGCACAACAAATCATGAAAAAGCAGGCAGATTCACATAGGAGGGACATGCAGTTTGAAGTGGGAGAAAAGGTGTACCTAAAATTGCGGCCCTACAGGCAAAGGACAGTTGCTAGAAGGGGGAACGAGAAGCTGGCACCGAGGTAC
Source organism: Dendrobium chrysotoxum (assembly GCA_019925795.1). Taxonomy (NCBI): domain Eukaryota; kingdom Viridiplantae; phylum Streptophyta; class Magnoliopsida; order Asparagales; family Orchidaceae; genus Dendrobium; species Dendrobium chrysotoxum. Next base: position 16,575,175 of record CM034299.1, on the reverse strand, counting down.
TTCGGTCCGTATGAGGTGTTGGACAGGATCGGGGCAGTGGCGTATCGACTGAAGTTACCACCAACAGCCACCATACACCCAGTGTTCCATGTGTCCCAGTTAAGGAAAGCTATAGGGGAGCATGCAAATAGCGAGGAATTGCCATCTACACTGACTGAGGATTTGGAAGTAATTTTAGAACCACTGGAGCTTGCAGGAGTGAGATCAGATAATGAAGGCAACAAAGAAGTGCTGATTAGATGGAAAGACCTTCCTGACTTTGAGGCGACTTGGGAGCCGTTGGAAAGAATGAAAGATCAATTTCCTTCATTTCACCTTGAGAACAAGGTGAGTTTTTGGGAGGGGAGTATTGTTAGGCCGGCCGAGGAGGGGCCGGCTGGACCGGTCCAAACCGGACCGGTCCTCGTTTACGCAAGGCGGAACCGGGCGGCAGGCGGAACCATCGGGAGGGGCCGAACACGCGTGAGATTTGATTTTGGGAGGGAAATTTTGAATGGGAAGTGCTGATTAGGCAAATTGTAAAACTCCTTTATGGTTAATTAGGAGGATTGGGGGGAAGGGGGGATTATCTTGGTTTTGAAAGAAAATTGAGATCTAGGGTTTTCTTATCTTGGGCTCTTGGCGTTGCCGGAGATTTGGAGAGTCGTTCTTCCTCTCGGATCGAAGAACATTGTATCTTTATTTGCTTTCTTGCATCTACTAGTGAAATACAAGTGTTTGAGTGATTTTTCTTTCCGTTTCGCCTCAATTTTCTCTGGTTTTCCTGTGTTTGGCTGCTGTCCAAGACAGAAAACAGCAGTTTTCTGCTGTTTTATTTCCTCCGGATCGATAGGAATACTTGAATCCAAGTATTTCCTATCACTATGCTAATTCATACAATTTGTCAACAAACCCGAACGCCACAGTTCATTTATAAACCATGCGATTATCTGATGAGAGTGACTTCAACTGATGATTTCACAGCTAAGATCTTTCAAGCACAGTAAGAGTTCAACGTAATTTAGAAAGTTAAGCATAATTGTTGTACGACTAAGAAATTAAAAAAAAATGTCACGCATAAAAGGAGGCAAATACTGAAATCAAATTATTTGAATGGTACCTTTAAGTTTATTGACCAGCCATTTTGCTCCTCCCTCAATGTCATTTGAAATCGACTAGTTCCAACAAGGAAAGTATGCACAGTTAGAAATATTTGCACCAAGAATACTTGCTATTTTTAAGAAATCACAGAGATGAAAAAGTTAAGGATAAAGAGCAGTATAATTTCTTACTAACCAAGATAACTGTGTTTAAGAAAAAACAAAGGTTTTTATATGAAGTTAACATTAAAAAGCTTTGGAAGTCATTTAATCAATTGAGAATAGTTTATTATAAGATTGCATATGTACAGGAATTGTAAACTTATTAAATTATTATTGTCGTCACTACATACCGTTGCCTCTTATTAAATTATATGCACAAGGTTTTGTTTAAAGATAAAATAAAAAGCTTCGAACTCATTTAATTAAATGAGAATAGTTCATCATAAGATTGCAGGTGAACCTTTTATATTTTTATTTACGTGTAAAGGTACATTAAATCATCAATTGGTACTATAAAGAGGTGAACTCCATTATTCAACATACACATGCACTCACTATTATATAGCGTATTTAGTTGCATTCTTTTCATCATGCATTTATTTTAATCATATCATTTGCTTATCATATCAAGAAGTAGCCAATATGAAAAATGCTGAGTGTCATTTATTTTAATATGTGGATTTCATAACCGAAAGAGAGAATCATCTGGACATATTGTAATAACAATTGGGGATAATTCAAAATATTTTTCAATGCATTTATATAATCATAAGCATCAATGCATTTGATTTTAAAAGAAGGGAATAATTTCCTACAAGATAGAAAACATAATTACCAACCTTAATTTTAAGAATTTATATTCCACTTGAAAGTTGATTCCCTCGGTGAGACATGTATAATATATAGATTATTTTCATTCCTTGAACTCCCTTTATCATAACTTTGTTCTTTATTAATTATTTCAGATTTTCTTCATGATAAATTTCTAAAAATTCATCGTTAATATTTATAATCAGTTGCCGGTCCGGAGAAGTTAAAAAACTGAATTTGTATTAAATCGGTGAGAACCGATTTGAACCGTCGGTTCAATCGGTAAACCGTTGAACCGGCTCCAATCTGGTTGAATCGGCCGGTTCAATAAATAATATTTTTTATTTAAATAATATTTTTAATATTAAATTTTATTTAATTAAATCATATGCTTATGTAAATAAATTTAATCATAATATAAAGCTACTAGCTTGCCACATCATACAACTTTACTTTTTGTTTGTAGTATATGCTTTATGCTATATAAAGAGAACAACTTAAAATTCCTCTATAATGTGGTCTAAAAACCTGTAAGAATTCTGCTTGAGCTTAAACTATCATATTGCTTGGGATATAAATTTGGGTTGAAAATGCATATAATTTATTAAAGTTAGAAACATAATTTTTTTATATTATAAAATTTATATATTATATTATTATTTTTATTAAAATTTATATTTATATTTATACAATTATATTATTAAATTTTTTAAGTTTAAGACCTATTTATTATGCATATAATTTTATTTGCGATTGAACATGAATCATGAATAAGCTTCATAATCTATATATATATATATATATATATATATATATATATATATATATATATATATATACACACATTCATGTTCAATTGAGCTTCTTAATAAGTTTTATGTTGAGTCTTAATGGAGCTTATTCATGAACTTTAATCAAAGTAGTTATGTATTCTTTGTTAAAATTTTAATTATTATGAAATTTATATTATATTTAAACAATTTTAGTATTATTACATCATCTGGTTCAACCCTGGTTCGACTCCGGTTGAACCATTGAACCGTAAACCTTTCCTTCTTTCATTCGTTGTCCGATCATATTTTCACAACCTTGTTTATAACTTTTATAATCTATATATGCTTATTTAGAATATTCCATATGTTCATTTCTTAATCATAAGTGTAAAATTAAATTTGATATTTCCAAAATCATTTTCATAATAAAATTGTAAAATTAATATCCAAATTTCTCATTTCATTGAAAATTTTCATTTAAGTTTAAAATTTAATACGCCACATTATCTCTTAACTTTCATATTTATTCAATTATAATCTCATAATATAACTTATAAAATATTTCTAAATTAGTTTCATAATCATACAAAATTGAACTTAATAAATTTTTTATTTTTCTAATTATTATTATTTTTTTATATTTTCATCAAATTTTGAAATTTAAAAGATGATTATAACATTGTTGAACTTCTAAATCTATTCAAAATTTTCTAAAATTATTTTCATTTATATTTATATAGATTTACACCTAAATCAATTTTCTTCATCTTCTTCTTCCTCCTCTACTTCTTTTTTTAAAATATTTTTTGTAAAATTGGTTGTATTTTATGTTAGCATACTAAACCGAAAGGGGAATACTCAGCACATGGTCCACTACGTCTGTTATAACAAACATCACATTGGTAGTACAATTCACTGTAACTAATTCTATTAGCCCTTTCATATATATAACCTCTGTATGCTACAGTAATTATATGTTTAAATGAATGAAGTGCTTTCTTCCTCTGCTATCTCCTTCGTCATCTACTACCATGCCTTTCAGAACTAATCTTGCAGGTCTCTAAAGTTCTCATGGTATCAAAGATTCAGCTCTACAACTATCCACGTCCTCATGGGAGATCAAGACTCTGCATCCTCTCTTCCTCAAAACTCAACCCAATCGGCAACCATCCGAATTTACTGTTCCTTCTCCCCTTACGTTTCTGATCTCAAATCTCAAACATATTGTCCCTACTACTCTCACCAATGAGAATTACTCTATCTGGTATCTCCAGATCTTCCAACATTTTTCCGCAAATGGATTTGACGGTCATCTAACTGGTGCTCAAACATGTCCGCCCAACCCAAATCCCTCCGCCCCTTCCGCCGATTACCGCCTCTGGCGCCTGATCGATCGCAACCTTATCTCAGCCCTCTTCTCCACCATATCACCGTCAGTGCTACCTTACGTTCTCAGCCTATCCACAGCTCACGCTATCTGGCTCACACTCGAGCAAAGACTACAACCTACCAATAGGTCCCGAGTTATACAGCTCAAAAATGAGCTTCACCATATTCAGATGGGAGATTCCACAATGATGCAGTACCTAGCGCAGATCAAAACTTTAGTAGATAACATTGCGGCATCGGGCTCACAAGTTAATATCGAAGATATAATCCTCTACATCTTAAACGGACTCCCATCCTCCTATAACTCTTTCAAAAGTGCTATCAGAACCGCGCCCTACAACCAGTGAGTCTTGAAACTCTCTATTCCCTCCTATGTAGTGAGGAAATAAACATACGCAATGAGCAGCTCCGAGAAACAGCAGGGCAACCAGATCACACAGCCCTTTACTCTAACCGCACTAGCTCAGCCAGAGGTCGGTCGTCTACTTATTCTCAACCTCATTCTCAACGAGGTCGTGGCCAAGGCACTAGACAGCCCGCATCTCCCAACCCCTCCTACCAGCAAACACCTACCATCAGACCTACATGCCAAATCTGCGGTAAATTGGGGCACATTGCACTGAACTGCTGGCATCGGTGCAACCTCCAATATGCCCCGACCAGCTCGACCAACCCTCGCGCTTTGCTCACTCACCACAATACCTCATCCCCTACGGACTGTATCTTGGATTCTGGAGCATCGACTCATCTGACCTCAGACATATCCAATATACAACAACCAGCCCACTACACCGGAACTGACGCCATCTCCATCGCCAACGGCAACACACTTCCCATTCAGCATGCTGGTCAGGGACTGTTGCCACTACCGGAAACCAGTCGTAAGCTCTATCTTCATCATCTACTACATGTCCCCTCCCTATCCCACAATCTTCTTTCAATCTCAAAACTCACAGCTGATAATAATGTATCCATTTCCTTTGATTCTCACAGCTTCGTTATCAAGGATTTACATGACAACCATATTCTACTCAGTGGCCGCAGCCATGATGGAATCTACCCTCTTCGCACAACTCCATCTTCCACATCGCAAGCTCTCCGTGCAACCTCCACAACCACTTCTCTGTGGCACGCGAGACTTGGGCATCCTCATTCGCAAATCCTCTCAGTTTTAGCTAAATCTATACCAACTCTATGTAATTCACAGTTATCTGTTTTACTTGCATTTCCTGTAATATGGTTAAAAGCCATAAGTTGCCATTCAGTTCTAGCTTTTCATCTTCTACAAAGTCTTTTCAACTTGTTCACTCAGATGTATGGGGTCCTGCACCCTCACTCTCAATGAATGGATACCGCTACTATGTTATTTTCATTGATGATTTTTCGCGTTTTTGTTGGTTGTATCTACTCCATTCCAAACATGAGGTTATCTCTAAATACCAACATTTTTGCTCCCTAATTAAAACCACATTTAACTCATCTGTCCAATGCCTTAGAACCGATGGGGGTGGTGAATACACCAGCACGAAATTTAAAAATTACCTTCTACAACAAGGAACAACTCATCAACTCACCTGTCCCCATACTCCCGAACAGAATGGCTTGGCCGAACGTAAGCATCGCCACCTCATAGAACTCACTCGCACCTTCCAACACGCTTCCAACCTCCCCCTCTCGTTTTGGGCTGAAGCATTATCCACAGCAAATTACCTCATTAACAGGCTTCCTTCCAAGGCCATACTACTCCACACTCCCTACTCGAGACTTCACGGCAAGACCCCAACCTACCTTCATCTTTGTACATTCGGCTGTCTCTGTTTCTCGTGGCTTCAACCCCAAGCCCCAAACAAATTATCTCCACGCTCCCAAGCTTGCCTGTTCCTCAAATATTTCTCCTCACATAAAGGCTACCGATGCTACAACCTTCAAACTCACAAAGTTCACATCTCCCGCCATGTGATCTTTCACGAACACATCTTCCCATTCAAGACAGCTCCTCCGACATCTTCTCCAACCTCACTGTCACCTTCTACCTCTCCCCTTTTACTTATTCCCACCTCCACCCTCAACTCCACTTCATCCTCCATCCGTCCCACCTCTTCCATAACGCCTTCAGCACACAATCTCCCCAACCAACTTCCTGATTCCTCAATACAGTCACTCTCCACCCTACCTCCCCCTTCCCCCCAGCCTCCCAGCTCACAACCAACTAGTTCTCAACCCACCACCTTCCCATCTACTCATCCCATGCAAACCCGTGCCAAGACAGGAACTCTAAAACCCAAGCGGGTCTTCGACCTCTTTGCCATCCCAGTTTCTCATTCCACACCCAACACATACAAGCAGGCAGTTCAACACCGGCAATGGCGGGAAGCCATGTCTTCCGAATATCTGGCACTTCAACAACAAGGGACATGGTCCCTAGTACCGCCTCCAGCCAACAAACCCATTCTGGGCTGTCGGTGGACCTTCAAAACTAAACTTCGCTCAGATGGAAAGGTGGATAGACACAAAGCACGCCTTGTGGCACAAGGTTATAATCAGGAATATGAAGTTAATTATACCGAAACATTTAGCCCCGTGGCTAAAATGCCCACCATACGAATCCTCCTCACTGTGGCACTTCACAACAACTGGTCCATCCTCCAACTGGACGTTGCAAACGCCTTTCTCCATGGCGACCTGCATGACGAAGTGTACATGATGCAGCCGCCGGGCTTCACCGACTCACAGCATCCAAACCATGTCTGCCGCCTCCACAAGTCCCTCTACGGCTTGAATTAGTCTCCCAGGCAATGGTTCAGGAAACTCACAACATTCCTTCTGCAATATGGCTTCAAGTTCAGTAAGGCGGATCCTTCTCTGCTACTTCTCTCCAGCGGCAAGGTACACCTTTATTTTTTGATCTACGTTGATGACCTGCTCCTCACTGGTAACGATCCCTCCAAAATTCACCACCTCCTCTCCCAATTAAAAGCCCACTTCTCCCTCAAACAACTTGGCCAAATATCTCTCTTTCTTGGTATTCAAGTGCTTAAAACAGCTGCAGGCTACTTCCTGCATCAACAACATTATGCTAAGGATCTCCTCATAACAGCAGGATTTGACAACAGCAAACCAGCTTCTACCCCAAGTACTCCCAAATCCTCTCAGGTCTGTGAGGCCGACGAACCTTATCATGATCCTCAGCAATACCGTAGATTGGCAGGGTCCCTCCAATATCTTACAATCACTAGACCCAATATCGCATTCGCCACAAACTCCATTTGCCAGCGAATGCACAAACAGTCAGTTTGGGATCACCAACTGCTAAAATGTCTCCTGCGATACATACAGGGCACGATACACTATGGCCTACCCATCACTACCAGTAATCTCAACTATCCACCTATGCAGATGCTGATTGGGCAGCAGACTCCATGGATCGCAAGTCTATCACCGGCTTCTGTACATTTCTCGGGCCAACTCTCATCTCTTGGTGTGTCAAGAAACAGATTAGAGTTGCAAAATCATCTACCGAAGCGGAGTACAGACCTTAGCATCCGCTGTCTCTGATGTACTCTGGCTCCGTCGCCTCGTAGCGAAGTTTCAGATACCACAACCGGCTCCAACCATTATCTTCTGCGACAACACCTCTGCGATAGCACTCGCCAACAACCCCGTTTTTCATGCCAGAACCAAACACATAGAGATCGACTACCACTTCATCAGTGAGCACATCAACCGCCAAGCCATCACCATCACCCATGTCAATACAACTGATCAGATCGCCGACATCCTCACTAAATCATTGCCTCCCCTTCGCTTTCAAGAATTACGGCGCAAACTGACCATCCAGGCCTCCTGACGGTCACTTTGAGGGGGGTTGTTAGCATACTAAACCGAAAGGGGAATACTCAGCACATGGTCCACTATGTCTATTATAACAAACATCACATGGGTAGTACAATTCACTGTAACTAATTCTATTAGCCCTTTCATATATATAACCTTTGTATGCTACAGTAATTATATGTTTAAATGAATGAAGAGCTTTCTTCCTCTGCTATCTCCTTCGTCATCTGCTACCATGCCTTTCAGAACTAATCTTGCAGGTCTCTAAGGTTCTCATTTTATATTAAAATTTGACTACTGCAAATTTGCTTTGCATCAGCACAACATAAGTAAAAAGTCTAGCCTATAATACATATTGAAGACTTTTATACTTAAGTAAAACTTAGAATGATGAGGTCTGAATTAGAAACAAAAAATGCATGATTAAGATCCATGGAGGGTAGGAGGTAGAAAAAAGCTCGAGATGGTTTAGTCTTGCACCCTTGATGCTGGCATGGTAACCTTGACATTCAACAGCAACCAACTTAGTTGCTCTTTCTACAGAAAAAATAGTTATTATTCTTGATGTGAACTCTCTTTTTGATTCTGGAATTGACTTTGAGAATCAGTTTACTATGGCCTGTGGATGTGATTAAGTGGAATTACCACGTAAGGGAGAGAAAGGAAAAATAGCTAAGGTGAAAGTTCATGGTTTGAAACTATCAAAGGATTAAACTAAAATTAATTTCAGACTTAGCTTGATGAATGAGTGATAGAGAAGGATTCATAAAGTTGACCTAAATAGTTAAACTTAAGGTGGAAGCTGATGATCGGAAAGGATTCCAGCTATAAATTTCATTGACTATTGATATGCAATTATTTCAATAATCAATGGTGTGTTTTTGCTCCTTTCCTATGAATGACGCTATATAAATACCTCTACTTTTCTTATCCATCTCGTTGTACATATTACAGAGTTTGAATGTCAAGGAATAACAAAAGCAGCATTATACACTGTATACAGAGGTTCCATGAGGGATTCATCTCTTCTAAAGATTTAGAAACCCTCTAAATTCCCGTTCATGGAATGTTTATTTTGAATTTTTTGTCTTTTTGAAAAAAAATTACTCAAGGTTCGTATGAAGTTGTTGAGAAATACAATGCAAAAGATTGACAAAAGAATATCAGTACAAAATCTGTTAAAACCTATTTATGATCTTGTTAGTGCATTGAGTTGCTTGATTACTATGCCGCCATTTAAGGCTTTATAGCAATGTCACTCAAATGCAGACAAAAATGTTCACAGTTGAGCCTGGGCAAGATATCCTCCTTTCCAATTACATTATTTAAATTTGTCAAACTCTATTTTTTTTATAAGAATCCATAGCTCCTCTTAAAATTCTCTAATTAGATTAGATTCAATTTTGTATTTGCAGGTTGTATTGGAATTTAAAAATAAGCTTGAGAAAGAACATTCAAGTGTGTTGGTTAGAAAAAATGGAATAGATGATGAAGATATGATCCATTGGTTTTCGATGGATAGAAAATTTGTTGTTGAGGATGCTGTCACAAAACTCATAAAAGCTATCGTGTGAAAAAAAAATATAATTTGTATGCTGCATTTTGCTATGTTTTAGCTTGATTGAAAGGTTTTATTTTACTCTGGCAAAGGAATCAAATATTCTTAACGTTGTCTACTTATAGGATGATTATAGATGTCTTACATTTTCTTATTGCAGCTAGCACATTAGAGTTATTCTCAACCCGAATACGTTTTTTACAAAATATGTGATCTTGCTTCTTCTTATAGCCTAATTTATTTTTTTCTTCTGTTTTCTTTCTATACTAAGAAGAAAGTAAACAAAATTATAGAATTAAGTTCGACAGGCTTGTGCAGTGGGTAGATTATCTCTATTGTGACCTAGAAATTAAGAGTTTTAATCATGGTTAATCTTTTAAGGCTTTTGTTCTAAGAATGATTTGTTTTTTAACCATTTTTGGTTAATTTTTTTTCTGTCTTTGAGAATGAAGAATAATATGCCCCTTTTTTCATAGAATGGCTTTGATTTAAGGCTTTTCTTTCTTCTAACTAGCTTCTAACAATGGAACAAATATGTGCTGCATTTTACTATGTTATGGCTTGGTTTAAGGATTTATTTGTCTTTAACAAGGGAATCAGGTATTCTTAATGTTGTCTTCTTGATGATTGTAGATGTCTTAACGTTTTTTTATTGGATTCTCAATTGTGATCTAGAAATTATGACTTTGAATCATCGTTAATCTTTTAAGGCTTTCATTCTAAGAATGATTGGTTTTTAACCAATTTTCGTTATTCTTTCTTCTTTCTTTGAAACTTATGATTAATATGCCTCTTTTTTCCATATTATGGATTTGGTTTAAGTCTATTCTTTTGCCAGCTTCTAACAAAGGAACCAAATTTGCTAATATTTCTTATTTATAGGATGACTGCAGATTTCTTACACTTTTTTTACTTTATTGCATTTTCCTACTAGAGTTAGTCTCAAACATTATTTGTGATTTTGTTGGTTTTTATGCTAACTCGTTCATTTCTTGTCACATGTTGTACTTAGAGGTTGAAGTATTCCAAATGCAGGGGTTTTGAAAATATTGGTGTTTGGTTAGATGAAAAAGGAAAGAAAAGTAAAGTAAATGTATTATAAACCATTTTAGATTTGAGATAAACTAAACTCGCCCAATATTGAGCAAGAACCATTTACACCGCAAGCCCTTTAACTACCTCCACCCACCATCGATGGTCGCCGCTGCCCACCACCGTCGGCCGCCTTTGCCAGCCTCCACCGCCTTTTGCCACCTCCGCTGCAACCGGCCACCACCTCCACCACCACTCGCCAGCCGCAGTCATCTTTGGGCTTTACACTATATTCATTTTACTTCAATATATATATATATATATATATATATATATATATATATATATATATATTCATCTGTATTTACTTTACACTCATCCAAACAACTCCAAAATATTCATTTTACAATGTACTTTTTTACACTACATTTCTTTTATACTGCATTCCTTTTTTTAACCAACCAAACAACCCCTTAGTAAAAAGTAGATAAAACCGCAAAGGGCACGATTTGAATCCCATGGCTAGTGCAATACTTAAATTACCACTATTATGACCTGATGGTCATAGAATTGAATTTTGGAAATAGCCCGATGCACTCAATAAAATACGACTAGATTATTTTAATTTAATTAGAATATATGGAGTTATTAGATTATAATTATTATTTTGAAATTATGATGAATTATTCTTTTTTATAATATTTGTTTCAAATTGGAATTATGAGTGGGATTAGATTTAATTTTGGATAGAATTAAATTTGATTACAAACTATTCGATCATAATTTTGTAACTCTATTTCTATACGTGGGATTTGTAGCTTGTATTTTGATTATGACTGAATGAATTGAAATTTAAGTTCTCTTATGGTCTCCCTCCTCTCTCCAAATTGGTGCACTCAAAATTCTCTCCTATCTCTCCCCTCTTCGATCCCTCTCTTTGTACTCAATCATTCATCTCTTTTTTTCACCCTAGCTTTGCATTAAAGCGTCTTTGCTATGTAGATGTGAGATTGCATATGTACAAGAATTGTAAACTTATTAAATTATTATTCTTGTCAACAAATACCATCCACTCTATCCCATTCCATCTGTCACTACAAACCAACAACAACAACAACAACAATAACAAGCCTTTGTCCCACTACGTGGGGTCGGCAACATGAATCCTTTTTCTCCATTGTGTCCGATCTGTCACTACAAACCATCCACTTTTAATAAATTATATGTACAATGTTTTATTAGAAGATAACATTAAAAAGCTTTGTAACTCATTTAATAAAATGAGAAAAGTTTATCATAAGATTGCATATATATAAGAATTATAAACTTTTTAAGTTATCATTCTCATCACCACATAACGTCTGCCTCCACAACAAGAGAAAAAAAAAGTTCCATTCCTAATGACATACTAGGAGTTCCATGGATTTAATAATTTACATGAGTGATAGTATTATAGTTGTAGTTCAAGCCCATATAACCAAAGGAGAAGAATGATTTCTCAGATGTTTAATAAAAATTCAAAGATACAAAATTGAAATAATTTTTAAACAAAAAAAATAATATTATTGTCAATAGTATTTAATACTCATTGAAAATTCTAATAACTTGAAAAAAAATTCGATCCACTAATTAGTCATATCATGACAGAAAAATAAATGTTTACGTTGAAGAATAGTTGAAAATATCATAAAAACTGACTCTATGCTTTACCCTATAGTTTGTAGTTTTATTTTCCTAAGGAGTGACTCCTAAAAACCCTAGATTTGAAGCAAAGAGAATCGTATGTGATGCAAAGAAAAACTATGCTGTGATGCTAATGAATCTCTATCTAGTGTAATTATAAATTATCCTTTCCTACTTGAATACTCCTCTGCTCCTAAGTGGCTTAACATCATGAGGAAAATTAGGGTGCATCCATCAAAGCCAAAGTATATTCCTTCTTCCAAACAAAAAATTTCAAATGGAAATTTAGTCTTTAGATTTCTCATTTATATTTTGGAATGTGTTTGGCATCATCTCCAAGATATATAAAGAACATAAAGAAATTTAAATTTAAATTGAAGTTTAACAAGATGAGGTTCACCCAAATTATTGAAAACAAGATAGGACCCTAAACCAATTATGGAGACTCCAAACATGACCAATTTGTTGGGATTTCTAGGATATCCCATTCCCATTGAATTTATATTGCCTATGGATGTTAGTCAATATTCTTCTTGCTAAGTTGAAGTGTTGCACAATTAAAATTTTCACTAGAAAAGCATGGCATTATTATTTCACCCACTGCCATTACATCTTCTCTTATTTCAAACCTGATGCATGCATACGTAGTCTGTTAATGAAAATTGAATTCTATCTAGTTTTTATGTGAATTAAAAAAAAAAATCTATTTGAGTATTTTTCTCCACCTACTGTAATTGCAATGTTCTGGCAGTGGATCTACTACTTTCTTATCTTATATTTTACATTTTTCCCCATCTAGCGCTTTTGTTTCTAATCAAAGTTCACCTGAACCACGAAGCTTTATTTTCCTTGATACAGAGGGAACTCTAGAATTGATGCCAAAGGAACTATTACATGGTGTTATTCCTAGAAACATACACAAAGTTATCCATTATTCTGCTAATGTCATTTATTTCGACAGATTTATACTTAAGCGAGAATACTCAAAATCGGATTTGAGTTCGAGTATTACAACTTATAACCCACCCACAAACAAACACCGCAAAATTAAAAAGAAGATCAAATCAATAACAAGGAAGGATTACATCCAGAACTCATAAAAAATAACTCTGAAGCTCTCGAATCAAAAACTACTCACATTGATATCATCGCCGACGGAGAACAGCTCTTTGCTGGCTCTCTTGGAGAACCAATAGCCGCACAACTTGCCAAGTATCTGATTCATAGTTCCTTTTCAAATCGATCTATCAGATACAGCACCCACTCCTCCTCCTCCTATGTTGTTGCCCTGGTTGTAGATTGGCGAGTTCTATTTGGGACGAGTGGCAACAAAATGCTTTGGGCGGCGGAGAGTGCGAAGAAAAGAGTATTACGAATAGGTCATTCGACATTTGGAAAGTCTTAAATGCGAATGCGGGAATGCTCTTTCAGTACACGCCGGCCGCGATGCTTCACCCATTCGCCGGCGTGGCCCGCACACGCCGGCGCCCGTGTGAAATCAGCGCTCAGGAACCCCATTCGTGGAATCGTTCCGACGGATGCAGTGGAAATGCAAATTCGATGCTTTTTTTGGCACGGCTAAGAAAGCCGTAAGTTATACTTAATATTTTTTTAATTTTAATTTAATTATTAGATAATTAAATTAATTCAAAAATTATGATTAAATATATTTCCACTGATAATTTTCTGTCTATTTTAATAAAAGGATAGGAAATAAAAATTTCTTAACTAATTATTGCGACTTATATATCTCATTTTTATGAAAAATAGAGCTCAAATAAAATTTTAAAAAATTAATAATAAATTTCCTTTTTTTTTCTCAACTGAATAAATTGGCAAAATTTGATTTCAATTTATTTATTTTTGATTAATTTTTATCATTTCCCCTCGTTCAATTTGTGCAAGTCAAATGAAGTCTATATATGTGAGTTGGCGGTAGATTATTATTTATTTTATTTTTTAATTGATTTATACTATATTTAGGAATGAGCAGTTTAAAATTATGACATAACAATTTATAATATTATAATATAATGTATATATATTTATATTTCTCATAACATGCATGTTTTGAATTGGTATGTTGTTTTCATATATTAGAGGATGTGAGGCTCAATAGCCCAAGAAAAATTTTGCTTATTAAGTGTGGTTAAAGGGCTAATTAAGCAAATTCTAGTTCGATCATAATTGAATTATTCATAATATTTATAACTGTTGCGGGCTAGAATATATGCGGCGATAGAGTTAGAAATTTTTGTCTCAGTGTTGTACAGATATCTAGCTCACAAACAGAAAATAAAAGAACATCAGGATCTTTACGTGGAAAACCCTGGAATGGGGAAAACCATGGGGCCACGCCCAGTTGAGAGAATTTTACTAGTGTTTGCTCGGGTTACAAATGGCTGACTAGTCTTTAAAATTGAGGACGATCAGATTACAATAATCAACTCCTTAGTTGAGATTCAGTTATAAATGGAGATCAGAAATCCGACGCCACTTGGAGGTCGGGCGAAAATCCAGCGTCACTTGGGTGAAACTTCGGCGTTACTCGGAGGTCGGGCAAAACTTCGGCGTCACTTAGAAGTCGGACGGAACTCCGGCATTGGTCGGCTGCCAGGTGGAAGTCTGGCTGTGGTCGAGGAGTCTGGTGGCAAGAGAACTCTCTTCCTTCTTCTCCTCCTGGGCTCCTTCTCTTCTCTTCTTGCTTAGGTCCCCTCTTATGAGAAATGAGGGGTATATTTATAGTTTTCTAAGATTGGCATGGCTAGTAAATAATAGAAAGATCAAGGGTAATTTGGGAGGGGTTTGAATGGACGGCCGATGTTGAATCCCTTGATCATGGACCGTTTATTGAGCATTTGAAGGCCTTAATGATATCAGAATCTGACGATCTTGGGATCGTTAGATTCATCTCATCAAGCCGCTCGATTCGATTATAAGCATGTCACGTTTGGAAATCATTTAGTAATCCATATTATAATTTAAACCCTCCAAATGAGCTTTGGGTCTTTGGTTTGGACTCATTTGGGCTCGAATTGAGTTGAATTTGGTGTCATTGGGTTCGTATTTCCAAGACGTTCAGTTCAACTATAGGTTTGCTAAAATCGGAGTTCATATGGCTTCCTATTGAATTTTTGAAGCTTCAAACTTATTTTTTGCCTTGAGATTCGTGCCCGATCAAGATAATTATTTGATGATATATCAGTTGCCCCTCTATTTTCGAGCGTCGAAGCTCCAGAAGTCTAAAAATAATTGTCACAGTATTTCGAATCCCAAGAATGTCAAAAAATTACGTTCCAAAAAATGTAACTTTGCTCAACCTTAATCTTAGAAGCTCTGTTAAGCTCTGAAAGTGCCAAAATTAGATCCGAAACATCGAAAAACAGTTCTAGGGACCCTAAAAACATCCAATTTGGACTGTCCGGGCCAAAAAATCAGGCCTTGACACGATTTGGTGGCCGAACTAGCTAGCTGACCGGCCGCCAACGGGCGCCGCCACCGGCGCTAAACGGGCGCGCCCCTTAGGGCGTGCGGTCTTCAAGCAACCAGTTTAATAACTGGCTGCAGTTAGAGGCTATTATTTTTTAGAGGGTCCCACGCTCTTTTTTTTAATTTTTTTAAGGGGGCCACTAATAGCCGCTCCTTATATATAATTTTTTTTAATCTTCTTTCTTGGCGGGGCCCACCCTTTTTTTTAAATTTCAAAAATTATAATATTTGGGGCCCAAAAATTTTGAAAAAAACTTCTAGAAGTTTTCTAAAAAAATTTTAAGTAAAATGAGGGGGAAATTTCCCCCCAATTTTCAAATAATTCCCCCCCTTTTCCAAATTTTCATACCCCTCCCCTTTCTGTCCTATAAATACCCCCCTTGGGGCAATGAAAATTTTGCACATTTCTCACTTCTCCCTTTTCGTTCTGACTTTCTTATAGTTGAGGCATTCCATTATTTTTCGTAGGTGATTTTTCCTACATAAAATCAGTGCTGCTCTCCTTGTATAGAAGTTAGAATTTCATCTTCTCCCTTTTTTTTCCTTCTAACTTTCTTACAGTTGAGGCACTCCACAATTTTTTGTAGGTGACTTTTCCTACCCAAAATCAGAGTCCTTTTTCTTATGTAGAAGTTAGAATGGGCGACATAGCCTCCACCCAAATCCCCTTAGCTAAAAGAGATCACGTTGTTGCTCAACAGGAGGTCCTGAAGAAACCTCACAAGGTGGCTAAGGCTAATGATGTCATCTCCACCACAGCTGGCGATTCCTTGATTATTTTTAGGAAGAAATTTCACTTCCCTAAGGATCTAGTGATGAAAGTGCCTGGAAAATTTGCTCATGCTTGTTCCCCTCCTCTGAGATTTTTGATGGGGTAAGAGTTCAGTTTATGAACGGAACTATGATTTCCCCCTCCTTCAAAGTTGATTGACATTTAAGGATATGTGGAGTGAGTTTATCCCAACTTTCTTACAGATCCATGTCAATCATAATGGGGTTGATCGTGTTTTCCAAAGATCATGGAGCGGTGTTGTCTCTAGAATGCCTTTCTCGGATGGGTCATCTTATCAGTGATACGCAGGGTCGTATCTCTTTCAGATACAAGTAGTTGAATATTTATACTCGGGATCCATCAAAAGGATGGGCTAGTGACCTCTTTTTTGTGCAAAATGACTAGAATCTCTAAGAAAAATGGAGAACTCTCAAGGATCTACCCATTCCCCTATATGTTGGAGCAGATGATTTATTAAAGGTGCTTAATCTTTCTGAGGTCGAAACCCTCCACTATGAGGTACGTTATTTGAGCAGATATATATATGAAGAATTTTTATTCAAGGTGGGACTTTCTATTCAGGCAGAGAGATTACATGCACATATGCTAAAGAAGTCGGCCAAACCCCTAGAGGCAGTTATCCAACCCTTAAAGACTCCTTCTAAATGATCAGGGAATGAGGGTGATTCATAGGCATCTAAGAAGAAAATGGTGGAGGAGATTTTGACAATCACTAGCAAAGGTCACCATGTCTCTCCATCCAAGTAACACATTCCAGATGATATTTTATAACATCAATATATTGACCATCAACGGGCTGAGGAGTTGGTAAGTTCTCACTCTTTTTGCTTTGTCTTCTTACATTCTCATAAGGATATGTCCCTTACGAAGCTTTTCTTATTATTTCAGTTGGTGAAACGTATGGATCTTGAAATTGAAATGATCAAGGCCTTAAATGACTGAAATAATGAGTTTGTGAAGGTTAAGTATCTCCAAGGAGAGTATAAAAAGAAATATGATGGCAAGATCAAAGAGATGAAGGTTATGGAGGAGCAGCTAGCGGAGTGCAGAGTGGAGTTGGCCACTATAGCAACTTCAGCCTCCTTACAAAATCAGCAGATGGATCGCCTTTATATGGAGTTGGTGGATGCCCAGGTAGTGATAAACCAGTATGCGAAAGCTCAGAAGATTCTTGAGGTGAAGATTGTAGCCATTGAAGATGAGAATAAGAGGCTCCAGCATTTATTGTCAAAGAAGGAAGCCATATCCAAGTCAGAGTAGTCACCTTCCAGAGTCATAAAAGAATTCAAGAAGTCGGTTGCCTTCAAGATGGTCATCCAGGGTCAGATTTAGGAAGCTTGTGATCACATATATGATGTGGAGATGAAGGCTTTGGAGTTGGAGTGTATGGAGGAAGGCTTCATCAGAAGTTTTCTGAAGGGCGTCCATCTAGTACAACGGAAGACTAGAGCTGAGATCAAGGCGTTGACGCCTAGTCAGGCTTCTGGTGACTCTTCTTTAGATTCTGGTGGTGACAAGGTAGAGAGTGAGTTGTAGAAGGCCTTTGCCCTCGAGGATGAGGATGATGTTTAGATTCTGTAGTATTATTATGTTGTTGGTTGTACCACTTTATATGTTATAGTAACGATTACATATATTCGATGTTGATATTTTCATATGATATATTATGTGATATACTAAGAAGTTATTGATGTTCTTCTCTTTTCTTTTTCATATTTATATGAAATTTATTTAATTTTATTTCAATTTGGATGATGAGAAAAATTTTAGTGAGCTCTATTTTACTTAAGCGAATGTGAGAGACATCCTTCTTGGAGGTTTCGACCTATTCGAGATTATTAGTCAAAGCATTTGCTTGGTGATATTAACCTGTCTGGAAGAGGTCAGACCAAATCTCCTTGGGGTTGATCATTTAGTGATTTTGATATCTAAGACATCCTCCTAGGATGTTCGACCTATCCGAAGTTGTTATTCAAAGTCTTTGCTTGATGACATTAACTTATATGAAAGAGGCCAGATCAAATCTCCCTGGGATTGATCATCCGATGATTGAGATATAATATAAATTATGTATTTATTGAATCATGGATAAAGAGGTTAAATTTTTAGTTGGTTTTTATCTTTTATAGAAGGATATAACATCACAATAAAGTGAACATCACATTATTATATTATATAAGACAGTACAATAGTTCCCTAGTATAACTTAGGGATACGGGGGCTAGAAGAGTTTTACCATAATCAACACACAATGGATTTATATGAGGCTAGTATAACAATACTAAAGGGATACATATGAGGATAATCATAATAACTTGGGAGAAAATACATAACACAAGACAAACAATACTATCAATACCTACTGATACTACTTGTAAAGGTTGCCAACATTCCAAGTTCGAGGGAGCATCCTTTAGTTTGAAGGTGCCAAGCTTGACCATAGCTGCCACTAAATAAGGACCCTCCCAGAGGGGAGATAGCTTATTGTGTTGAGGGCCCTTTCCAGTTGCCTCAACACTGCATAGAACTAGATCCCCGATTGAGATACATCAAGGTTTGACCCTCCGGTTATAGTGACGGGCAACCCTTTGGTGGTATGCAGCGGTCCTGAGTGAGGCTACATCGCTTGCTTCTAGGAGGAGATCCAAGTTATTTGTGAGCTTCTCCTCGTTGTTATTAAAGTCAAAAGTCTGAACTCTATTGCTTGGGATTCCAATATCAAGTGGTATGACTACTTTCGTACCCAAGAAGAGACTATACGGGGTTTCTCCTGTTGAAGTTCTTGTGGTAGTCCGATAAACCCAGAGGACATTTAGGAGTTCTTCAGCCCATTTCCCCCCAGCCTTCCCTAGGCGTGTCTTCAGCCCTTTTAGAATTATTCGATTCGTAACCTCCATTTGTCCATTTACTTGAGTCTAGGCGACAGTTGTGTGGACTAGTTGAATATGAAAATCCTTACAAAAAGATGTAAAGATCTTCCCAATGAACTATGTCCCGTTGTCAGTGATGACCATTGTAGGAATGCCAAAGTGACATATTATATTCTTCCACAGGAACTATTTGGCATTGGCTTCAGTAATCTTTTCTAGAGGTTCTGCCTTCACCCACTTGGTGAAGTCATCTATAGTAAGGATGATGAACTTTTGTTGTCCAGTGGCTATAGGAAAGGGTCACATTATATTAATTTCCCATTAGGCAAAAGGCCAAAGGCTCTGAAGGGATGCAAGCTCCAGAGTAGGTGTATGAGTGAGATTAGAATGTAATTGGCTATTTTCACACTTTTGAGTAAACTCAAGTGCGTCCTATTTAATTGTAAGCCAATAGAATTCTTGTCTCATGATCTTATAGGCTAATGCCTTTCCTCCCAGATGTTTCCCATAAACTCCTAAATGAACTTCTTGGGGTGAGTAATCGGCTTCTGAAGGTGGGAGATATTTAAGGTATGGTCCAGTGAAGGCTCATTTGTATAACTTGCCACTAATAATAGTAAATTTTGCTACATGTCTCTGAAGTCATGTTGCAGCTATGGGGTCTTCAGGCAGCACTCCATCTTGTAAAAAGGATAAGATGGGATCGATCCAAGAAGCCTCTCTTGGTTTATCAATTAATTATATGACCCATAGACCTTGGATATTTGGAAAATAGATCTCCTCGATACACTTCCTCTTGTAGACATCTCTAGTGGTTACTATAGCAAGTTTAGAAAGAGAATCTGCTCGTATATTTTGCTCTCGAAGAATATGGATGATGTGATGCTCTTTTATATGGGTTAAAAGATATTTTACAATATTGTAATACTGGGTTAGTTATAGGTTGTGGATGTCAAATTCCCCCTCTACCTTAGAGATGACCAATTACAAATCAGTGTGGACCACTAAGTTCTATACCTCACAGTCGATTGCTAGCCTCAGTCTGACAATAAGGGCTTTGTATTCTACTACTCCAAGGTAACTTACTGCGGAGAGATCAACACAATTCTAGCCCCGATGCCAGAACTTCCAGAAGCTCCATCAACATATAATGTCCAGCATAGGAGAGAAGAAGAAGTACTCGGTGGCTAGTCAGATACAGGGATGGTGCATTCAGCCACAAAATTTGCAAGTGCCTGAGATTTAATATTGGGTCTAGGCAAGTAGTGGATGTCGAACTCTCCCAATTCTACAAACCACTTGATGAGTCTGCCAGATACTTCTAATTTTTACAGGATACTTCTCAGTGATAGATTTGTGTAAACTCAAATTATATATGCTTGAAAGTAAGGGCATAGTTTTCTCGCAGAGTAAACTAATGCCAAAGCTATTTTATCTGCTAGGGGATAACATCCCTCTATTTCAGACAATATCTTACTGACATAATAGATGGGACATTGTATAACATTTTCTTCTCGAACCAAGATTGAACTGATTGCCTGGGTAAAAATAGCCAAATACAAATACAACTTTTCTCTAGGTATTGGTTTGAAAAGTAGTGGCGGAGATGTCAAATACTTTCATAGCTATTCGAAAGCTTCTCAGTATTCATCGGTCTATTGAAATCCTAAACTATGAGCACCTCTGAGTATCTTGAAGAAGGGCAGATGTTTGTCTCCCGAATAGGCCAGAAAATGAGATAGTGCTGCAATCCTTCTGTTTAGTTTCTGGACTTTCTTAACCATATCCCTTGCTACCTTAATTTTTTCAGGATTGTTCTTGATTCCTCGGTAGGTTACCATAAACCCTAAGAACTTTTCAGAGGTGACTCTAAAGGTACACCTGGCAGGGTTGAGTCGCATGTTGTAGCATCGTAGCAAGTGGAAGCATTGTTCCAAGTCAGATATATGTTGAGATTTCTCAATACTTTTCACCAGCATATCATCAATATATACTTTCATAGAGCACCCAATAAGGTCTTTTAAAATCTTATTCATAAGGCGTTGATATATAGCCCCAGCATTTTTGAGCCCGAATGATACCACCAGATAGTAGTATAACCCCTTCTCTATTCGAAAAGCCATTTCCTCCTCATCAGGAAGATCCATCTTTATTTGATTGTACCCTAAGTAGGCATCCATGAAGCTCAACATTTGATATCCAGAGGTGGTATCAACCAACTGATCAATACAAGGAAGCAAAAAACTATCCTTTAGGCAAGTTTTATTTAGATATGTATAATCTACACACATTCTCCAAGCCCCACTTGACTTCCACACCATGATAACATTCGCCAACCAAGTAGGGTAGTGCACTTTCTGTGTAAATCTAATTTTTAAAAGCTTATCAACTTCCTGCTCAATTGCTTGCTAATGATCTGGCACAAAATTTTATTTCTTCTAGATTACTAGCTTGTATGTTAGGTTAACTTTGAGAGAGTGCATGATCACTTTAGGATTGATGCTAGATATATCTGCCAGACTCCATACAAAAATATTCTAATTCTTATGTAAAAAATCTACATATTTATTCTTCTCTTTGTTTGAGAGAAGAAATCCAATTTACACAGTCCTTGAAGGGTGTTTCTCTGATATGGATACAAAAGTGAGGTCTTCTACAGGAGAATCCCTCTGAGGGATATCCTCGCTCCGGAGATCAAAATCCTTAATGCTCAGGGTAACTGTTGGACGTGGTTGAACCTGCCTAAGAGAGCAGGTTTGTGCTATTCATTGATCTCCACGTACTACACTGACTCCTGCCAGGGTAAGGAACTTTATTTTGAGGTACAGGATGGATGGGATAATCCCAAAGTCGATTGGAGGTGCCTTCTAAAGATAGCATTGTAAGCCAATTCAGACTTTACTATAATGAACTAAATGGAGTATGTAGTTTGTCAGAGAAATTCTCCAAGCATAACTGGGAGACTGATTGTCCCTTCTGCTTGTATAGGTCAATTGTCAAACCCATACAGTGGACCTGCAGCAGGCTGAAGCTTTTCTCTGGTGAGACCCACATTGAGAAAAATTGGGTAAAATAAGACATCCACGAAACTTCCATTATCCACCAAAATTCTTTTGACGTTGTAACATGTGTCACCTACCCCCACATTAATCATAAATGAATCTTAATGAGAGGTTTTTACTCTCTCTCCAAATTAGAATCATCAAAAGTAATAGAGTGATCGATATGAGACTTCTTTAGTGTCAGCATTTCATCTACAACCAATAAGACTTGATTAGATAGTTAGGGGCCTCCTGTGATGGTCTCAATCTCGCCAACTATTTGATAATTATTTGGTGGTTGCCTCTACTATTGTTGATTTTGCCCCCCAGTGGGATGAGCCTCCTCTCGAGTAGGTGGATCTTGAATAAATCGTTGAAGATAACCTTGGCAGATAAGCCTTTTAATTTCATCCTTGAGCTGCTTACAGGCTTCGGTAGTGTGGTCATGACTATGATGAAAATGGCAGTATTGATCCTAATTCCCTGTATTCGGCTTCAAATGGTTAGGACACTTTATATTCTCCTAATCTCGGATTGCCATCAACACATTCGCCCGAGATACATATAATGGTGTATACTCCTTCTCCTGTCAAGGTTCCCATCGTGGCATTGGAGGCCTAGGAGGCAGATTATTCTTTCCTTGCTTCTTTTATTATGAGAATGAATTATCCATCCCGAGACACTTTATATTTTTATGCTTTTTATTTGTTTGCTCAAACTATTTTCTATGAGCATTTATGGCTTAATCTATAGATATTTGTGCCTCCACATGATGGATCAGGTCAACATATGAATGAATCGTGTCTCGCATGAGTGCTAAATAAAAGGGACCAGGACGGAGGCCTCCTAGAAAGACTCCTCTCAATAATTTCGGATATACTCCTAGAATTGGCCAGGCCTCGGTGAAAAGTCATTAAAAATACTCCTTTAGTGATTCTCCTTTATTTTGGTGGATCCTGAAGATGTGAAAAGAATCCTTAGTAATTCTTTAATTGGCAACGAATTGTTTGACGAATACTTTGGCCAATTTGATGAATGAAGGGATCAGTCCAGTTAGAAGTGAATAAAATTATATTCGAGCTTAGCCTTTGAGGGTAGTAGGAAAAACTTGAAAGAGGAGTGCATTCGAGGCTCATTAGATATACATGATGGTTCTATAGTGATTGATATGCTCATATGGGTCAGATGTCTCATCATAGGAATCGATGCTCGGTAGTTTGAATCCTGCCGGAATGGGGTGTTCAAGAATAGCTTCAGTCAGGGGTGATGACTTCTAGAAGTCCCACTAACGAAGAGGTTATCTTACATCTCCCATGGGGAACTCTTCTTGGACCAATCATCACAGTTCATGATGAATAGCATTATGAGAGAGTTTGGTAACATGCAGTCGAACTAAGTCTTCAGAGATGTCTGGAGGAATGTGAGGTTGCTGACCGACGTGCGAAGGATGGGTAAAACCCGCTATATCAGCAAGTTCATTATCTTGGTGTGATTGTAGATGCCTCCTTAATGGAGGAAGAGGAATCTCTGCGTGAATATGTTTGAATTGAACATCTTCAGCTAGTGGTGGATCTCGAGGGAGAAGAATCTCTGCCTGTGATGGTAGCATCGGTTGTTGAGCCTCTCGTAAGAGTTGAAGGATCTCATTTTGAGATTCTTCCATCTTTTTGATATGTTCTTCTAGGGAAGGTCCTAAAGTTCCTTCTCTAACAACATTTTACCCCCCAAGATAAAAAGAGGCAAATACTTGGCATCCATGATTCATAGACTGATTCCTGGATTGGTGGGTGTTGGAGCGGGAGGCTCCTAAGATGTAATTATTGCACCTATTGGCCATTGAGGCAACACTTAAAATTATGGGATAATGTTTCCCACAGACGGTGCCAAACTATTGCAGGCTAGAATATACGCGGCGATAGAGTTAGAAATTTTTATCTCAGTGTTGTATGGATATCCAACTCACAAACAGAAAATAAAAGAACACCAGAATTTTATGTGGAAAACCCTCGAAAGGGGAAAACCACGGGGCCACACCTAGTTGAGAGAATTTCACTAGTGTTTGCTCGGGTTACAAATGGCTGAATAGTCTCCAAAATTGAGGATGATCAGATTACAATAATCAACTCCTTAGTTGAGATTCAGTTATAAATGGAGATCAGAAATCCAGCATTACTTGGAGGTCGGGCAAAAATCCAACGTCACTTGGGCGGAACTCTGGTGTCACTTGGAGGTTGGGTGAAACTTTGGCGTCACTTGGAAGCCGGGCGGAACTTTGGCGTCGTTCGGCTGCCAGGTGGAAGTCTGGCAGTTGTCGAGGAGTCTAGTGGTAAGAGAACTCTCTTCCTTCTTCTCTTCCTGGGCTCCTTCTCTTCTTTTCTTGTTAGGTCCCCTCTTATGAGAAATGAGGGATCTATTTATAATTTTCTAAGAGTGGCATGGCTAGTAAATAATAGGAAGATCAAGGGTAATTTGGGAGTGGTTCGAATGGACGGCCGATGTTGAATCCCTTGATCATGGACCGTTTATTGAGCATTTGAAGGTCTTAATGATATCAGAATCCAATGATCTTATACTTGTTGGATTCGTCTTATCGAGCAACTCGATTCAACTATAAGCATGTCACATTTGGAAATTGTTTAGTAATCCAAATTATAATCTGAACCCTCCAAATGCGCTTCGGGTCTTTGATTTGGCTCATTTGGGCTCGGATTGAGTTGAATTTGGTGTCATTGGGTTCGTATTTCCAAGACGTTCAGTTTGAATGTAGGTTTACTAAAATTGGAGTTCAGATGGCTTCCAATTTAATTTTTAAAGCTTCCAACTTGATTTTTTCCTTGAGAATCGTGCCCGATCAAGATAATTTTTTGATGATATATCAATAATTAAAAGCAAGATTTTTAAAGGGAAATTCAAATAGATCAACCATCCTTTATGCATGAGATGGCATGAGCAAGTTTTATAAATAGGATAATTAGTGTAAGCAAAATGCCTTCTCCCAACATTCTCAAAACTCGAAAGAAAACTAGCACTTTTTTGCATAAAGAACAAACATTTTGAAAATCTTTAAGTCTTCCAATTGATATTGTCATTTTCGGATGAGGGCACAATAATATTTTAGATTTTTTTACTACATATATACATATATATATGTATTTATAAGTGTGTTGTCAATGTAGCTAAGTGAGATGAAAGGATGAGGGGATATGTTTTTTAAAGTAAAAAATATATTAATATATGATTTGCCTTGGATGGAGTTGTTATGATCCAACAATAGGTAGATAATGACCTAACTAGAAATTTATACCTTATATCATTGTTTGTTAGAATATACATCATTGTTCGTATAATGACATCATGCTTAATACAACATTGTTGTTAGCAACAAGACTGAAAACATAATGACAAATGAGTTGACACTTCTTATTATAGTAGTTTGAAAGGAGGGAATTATGTTCGTAATGGGGTAGCTCTTGTCACAACCCACCCTAATATGACCCACCAATAAGACATGTTATATTGTATTGAATGATGATATGTATATGATAAGATTGTATATGAATTACATGATATATTGACTGCTACATATTCTTACTGTTATATGTTTATTGTTTATGTTTTTGTATTGATTTCAGTTGTAGATATTAGTTATTTGTTGGGCTATGTACTCATTATGTGATTTTTATATATTTTTAGATAATGATAAGAAGCTAGTGGAGTGATTTAGGTCACAGGATTAGCTTTTAAAGTTTGGTTTACTTTAAGCATAATTTTTCTTGAGGTATCTCCCATTAATAGGAAGCATAATAGGAACCTCCCTCATAGAATTTTTCTATAACGAATTGTCCCTCCCATGTTGGTGTTACAAATTTGGGCCCAAGTACTGCAATTTTAATAATAACAAATTATAGTTTCTTTTTACCGCTATTATTACATATCTATTTTATTTTCCCTGCTTACTAACCTTTTAGCTCCACACATTTACTTGCAATGCAAATTAGCTTAAGATCATGTAGATTAGGGTTGAGTCTATCTGTAATTTCTATTTTATACATTTTATCTTTCTTGAGTCAAGTTATGTATCTGGTAGACCCCAAGCTAAGTAACCTTGAACACACACACTCAAGGGTGGTTGGTGAGTTAGAGAATTTTTTTGGTTTTTAACCTAATCATATAAGATGATTTATATCATACTAAATAATTAGTTAAATATAGAAAACCCAAATTAGGGCATCCCTATTAACTAAGAGATTAAACTAATCATATTATATGATATATATCGTACAAGACGATCAGGTCTGATTATGAAAAATAGCCACCAATCATAATTTAGGCAATATTTTATTTTTCAAATTTTGTACATATCGTACAGGATGATACTTATCATCCTGAATGATATATGACAATCATACCTAAATTAACCCTATAATTAGGAGAATAATTTTAGTAAAATTTAATTTGATCCGATCTTACAGGATGATTGGTGATGACCATCCTGGATGATAGAGAATAGGCATGGGATGATAAGGGATTGCCATATATCATCCCAGATGAATACCATAGTTTTTCAACTAATCGTCCAGGATGATTGACCTCTTTTGTACTAGACAACAGAGAAGTGCATGGGACTATAAGGCATCGCTGAGGATCATATTAGATGAAGTTTAATATTTTTATACTAATCATCCATGATGATATTATAATCATCTAGGACGATCAGTCTATTTCTCTTGAACTAATCATATAGGGTTATGCAATTCGTACTCCAAATGTGCAAGAAAAGATTAAAAATAAGAAGATTTGTTATAAAAATTGGTTTAATTGTAAAAATTCTGATAATTGAAAAATATATAAAGAGACACATAAGGAATCTAAGAAAGCAATATGCGATGCAAAGAGTTTAGCTTTTAGTGATTTATATAATAGATTAGATACTAAGGAGGGAGAAAGATATATGTATAAGTTAGCCAAACAAAGAGATAGGAGTAGTAAGGATTTAGTTCAAGTGAAGTGTATTAAGGATGAAGATCAAAAAGTATTTTTTTTAGAAGATGATATTCAACAAATGTGGATGAGATATTTTGCTAAACTTTTTAATGAAGAATGTGAAAATAAAATTGACTATAGTGACCTTAACACCCTAAATGAAAATAAAGATTTCTATTTTTATTGGCGTATTAGTTAAACTGAAGTTAGAGAGGCTTTAAAGAAAATCAAGAGTGGAAAAGCTGTTGGACCTGATGATATTCCAATAAAGGTGTGCAAATGCTTAGGAGATGAAGGAATTTCTTGGCTTACTAAACTTTTTAATACTAGTTTGAAGACTAAAAAGATGCCAGATGAGTGGAGAATGAGTGTGTTAATCCCTATTTTTAAGAATAAAGGTGATGCACAAGATTGTGTGAATTATAGAGGAATTAAGTTAATGTGTCATACTTTGAAACTATGGGAACGAGTTATGGAGCATAGGTTGCAGCGTGATACTAATGTTTCTCAAAATCAATTTGGATTCATGCGGGGTAGGTCTACTATGGAAGCCATATATTTATTAAGAGGTTTGATGGAGAAATATAGAGAGAATAAGGAGGATTTACATATGATATTTATTAATTTAGAAAAAGCATATGATAATGTTCTAAGAGAAGTGCTATGGAGAGTTCTTGAAAAGAAAGGAGTTAATAACGCTTATATTCAAATCATTAAAAATATGTATGCAGGAGCTATTACTTGTGTTCAAACACAAGGTGGTTTGACCAAGTATTTTCCTATTTCGGTTAGATTACATCAAGGATCAGCTTTAAGCCCATATCTTTTAGCTTTAGTCATGGATTTTCTCACTAGACATTTGCAAGAGGATGTACCTTGGTGTATGCTTTTTGCTGATGATACTTATTTATTTGATAAGACTAGAGAGGGAGTTAAAGGTAAACTAGAATTATGGAGGTCAACCTTAGAGTCTAAAGGTTTTCGCTTAAGTAGACCTAAAATAGAATATATGGAGTGTAATTTTAGTAATAATTGACCTAGTGAGGGGATTGTGACTTTGGGCGATCAAGTCATTAATAAGAGTACATGTTTTAGATATCTTGGATCTATTGTTCAGAGTGATGGTGAAATAGATGGGGATATTATCAGCATAATCCAAGTTGGATGGTTGAAGTGGAGGAATGCATCGGGCTTATTGTGTGATAGAAAAGTACCCCTCAAACTTAAGGGAAAATTCTATAAGATGGTGGTGAGACCTGCAATGCTTTATGGTGTCGAATGTTGGCCATTAAGAGAGAAGCATAATTCTAACTTAAGTGTTACAGAGATGAGGATGCTCAGGTGGATGAGTGGCATTACCCTTAGAGATAGGATACAAAATGAGCATATTCGTTAAAGGGTTGGAGTAGCTCCAGTGGAAGATAAGATTAGAGAGAGTCACCTTAGATGGTTTGGTCACATAAAACGGCGACCTCCCGATGACCCAGTTAGGAAAGTAGAGGTCTTAGATTTAACTTATGTTAAGAAAGGTAGAGGTAGATCCAAAAAGACTTGGTTAGAAAATATTAGAAATGATCTTTCTTTATTAGATTTAAACTAGAATTTGACTTTTAACAGTACACAATAGAGAAAAAGGATTCATATAGCCGACCCCACGTAGTGGGATAAAGGCTTGATTTTGTTGTTGTTGTTGTACATCAAGATTATTTATTCCAACCCAATTATCAAAGCCTCGTATTCAACTTCATTTATGTAGAGCTCTGATAAAAGATAGGAGAAATACATCATTTGCTTTTTTGATGTTATGAAGACCAGGCCAATGCTGGCCTCTATAGGAAGGATAGATTTTTATGCCACATCCTTTTAAGAAGATGCAGTGCCATCAAAATATTATTCTCAAGTAGGACCATTAGATTCCTCTAAACTCATGATTTGGTCATCAAGCAAATCATCATTTAGGAGAGATTCTACTAGAATTGGGTGTATGATAAATGTAAATAATTTTATATTTTATGCATTAATTTGTTAGTAAAAATATATTATTTTAGTTGTATTTTTGCAAAAAAATATAGGAAATTAACAAAATTTTTAAGTATGGTACAACGTTGTAATGTCGGACATAATATCATTGTGGCACCATCATTGACACTGCCAAAATGCCCAATTATGGACATGGTGGAGCCTAGTTTTTGTTTAACAACACAACAACGTCAGAGGTGTCAATGACGTAAAGCCTAGTGTCTACCTGCATAGCACCGCGATGCCAAATTTCAGCACGACTAAGTCAAGGGAGTGCCACATGATTTTTATAGCGCTCAATCATTAGTAGTGCCATGACATTACTTTTTTGAATGTTTAGACTATAATCTATCAGGTAAGCGACATATTAATTTATTAAATAGCGGGTTTACGTCAGTAAGGGCCGTAGTGGAGGAAACCCTTCAACGCTACGGTGTTAGTTTATTTTATTGGCACCATAACGTAAGTTTCTCGAGCACCACAGCATTAGAATCTATTTTTTATATTTTTCTATAAATAGTCTATAAGTAATGTTAATATGGGAGTTTAGTCACTTATTTAATTTCAGTCTTTATAGTGCTTCTCTTATTTTTCCTTAGAGGTGACAACCAACGGAATTCAGAGAAGTACTAGATATATTCCATTAGAGTATTTGGCTTGTGTTCGTGGAAATAATTATGTAAGTTCAAGGAGGAGTGTAGAGGAGATCATTGAATCCATCCAATGATATCTTTTCTTTTGTACTTTCTTTATTTTGTGCAATTAATAAAAATGAATATGCTTCACTTGTTCTTCATGTCTAGCTAAATTCTCTAGTTTTGGATTGATGGTATAAATAAAATATGGAGTACTAATGAGTTCTCTTCATCAATACTTTCATGATGTTTTTAATATACCAAGTCTTCATTTAATACACATAGTGGCCATATATATAGTTAATATCAGGTATAATATGGAGCCTAGGAATAGAAAAGCAGGCACAACCAGGTATGTTGGATTATTATGATGCGAGTTTATTCACAGTACTTGTCATGTATTAATTTTATGGAGATGAATTATTATAAGGGAGTTTTAACAGTACATACTTTTCTTACTCTTCTAAGATATTTATAGGGTGAAAGATTATGAGAGTTTAGAGTGGTATTGAGGTTGAAAGAGTTTAATCTATTCTGTATCTCTTCCTGCTTGACTGAGCAATCAGTGAAGCATATGGTCTGAATAGTATTAATATAAAAGAGAATTATTAGAAAATATATTATATTTACATTCCATCAATCCAAAATATTTTATCCAAATAGTATTCCATTTAATTATTTTTTATTTTAAATTAAGTTAATGAATCTCCACTAAAACTTATTTTAATTGAGTAGGATAATTATTATAGTTAAAGTAGACAATACTAGTATTTGGAAGTAAATATTCTTCCTCGTGGGATCAATACTCTACTCTATTACTATATTACTTGATTCAACACGTATATTTGCCTATATTATGTGAGATTTTTATAATTTTATATAAAAAAAACCTAAGTATTGTTCTGGGATTTATAGAGCCCTAAATCATTTTCACAATTCTTTTGGTTACTCCACTACCCCCATCAGTGTGCTACATGGAAGCCGATAATGACTAGCCCTTTCATAGTATATAGGGGAATGAATATAATGTTAAATTGAAGTAATATCATATACCACCGTGCCAAGTATCCTGACAATGTAGATATGGTTATAAGATATTATAATGGATTTATGCATGAAATTAAACTAACTTAATGAGAAAGCATAAAGTGTCTTAGCTTTTGGGCTATAAAAATAAAGGTAAAATAATGCTTCTCAATCAACAAATATCTAATTTTGGTTGGAATGTGATGCTGATTAAGATAAGACAATGCCTTTTCTTTTCCATCTTCATCAACTTGTGCTAAAAAAGCACCCAGTGACTTATTCAAAGCGGTGATGTACAAAATTAAAGGTTTCCCAGAGAGTTGGGACGCTAAGACTAGAGGATTGGTGAGATACTGCTTAATACTTTCATATGACATTTTTTATCCCAAATAAACTTGGAGTCTTTCTTAGCCAAAGCAACAAATGGCTGACATATTCCAGATTTATTTGAAATGAAATGTCTTAGATACACCAACCTTCCTTGAAAGGATCTTAATTGGGAGAAGCTTTTGGAAAGTGGCATGTCTAAGATGTCCAAAATCTTAGTAGGATCAATTTTAATTCTATGGCGCCTCTTTAACAAACCCAAAAATTTCCCTAATGTGACACTAAAGACATACTTCAAGGGATTCATTTTGAGATTATAGTATTGCAACTGTTCGAAGACAACTCTCAAATCATATATATAAACCTCTTTAACTTTACATTTAATGATCAAATCATCAATGTATCATTCTACTTATTTATGGATAAGATCATCAAAAATTTTGGTCATAGCTCGATTATAGTTTACACTAACATTTTTAAGTCCATATAGAATCACTTTATTGTAGAAAATTCCTATATGGGTTTTGAATGCAGTGTTGTTCTCATCTTTTGGAGTCATCTTAATTTAATTATAACTAAATGAAACATCCTTAAATTAAAAGATATTATGGGAAGAGGCAATATCCACCATGAGTTTTAGTGTGGGCAAAGTGAACTCATCTTTGGGACATGCCTTGTTCAGATCCCTATAGTCAACAAAGACTAGAATTTGGTTAATTTTCTTTTGAACTGGCACAATGCTGGCTACCCAAGAGGGATATTATTCCTTTCGAATTAATCCAGCTATGACCAATTTTTTAATTTCATCAATAACTTACTGCTCTATTTGGATGTGCATGCATCGAGAAGCTTGTTTAACAAGAATAGCTTAATATAGATTTTATGAATTTCTACTTTAGGGGATAAGCCTGATATTTCATCATATGACCAAGCAAAGTAATCTTTAAAATCAGAAAGCAATTTGATTAGATCATTTAATTCAACTTCACTCAATAAAGAACTAATGAAAGTTGGATGAGAATCATCTTCTGTACCAAGGTTAATTTCTTTCAATTCATCAATTATGGTTTTAATTTCTTCTTCAAGTTTGGGGGTGCATCCCTAACTTAAAGCTCTCCTAGATAATATGATATTTCTAAACAAAACTCATTAAAAGAATTATTGGTTTCAGTAAAGATATGATCAAATTCAAGATGGTTAGTTATCACAAGGCAATACTCATCATCGTCGAATGAACCAACAATACCAAAGTTAATATTATCCTTTAAATTTCTTTTATTTCTATATGCCATAAGCTTTCATGGTATCTAGCTTATCCCTTGGTCCATTGACCCGATGTGAGTCCTTTAGCAACATAAGTCTTCACACAAAAAGGGAAGTAGCTAAAAGGTAATTATATTAATTCATTAAAATCACCTTCATCAAGTTTTATATCATCTTCAACCCTTGAGGTAGATGGACTAGGAAAGAACTTCTGCAACTTCTCCATTGGTAAGACTAGGAAAGTCCTTTACTACTAACCTTATAACCTTGTTATCAGATAATGGGGTCTAAGGGTGTAAGCGAGCCAAGTCAACTCGTAAGTTCATGACTCCTTTGAGAATTGGCGATGGCTTGGACTGGGAGAGCTTTCTCCTCTGCTTGAACTAGAAGTGATAGGTCAACAATAAGAGGATAAACTTTAGGATTGCATCGACAGACCAACAATGAGAGGCTAAAGTCTTTTTGGGTGAGATTCAACTACTCCAGTCTCCGTAGGTAATTTTTTAACTTCATAGGTCCTAGGTGTTACAAATCTAGATTCAAGGATTATAATTTTGATGATAACAAATATTTTTGTTTCTATTTGATTGCCTAACCTTTCAGGTCCACAAAATCAAGTGTAATTCAAGCCAGCTCAAGATCGGGTGTATTTGTGTTTAAATGTATTCTTTTTCCCTTTCTTGAGTCAAATGTAATGTAATGGATCCCCAAGCTAAGTAACCTTGCACACAAACACTGAGGGGGAGAATTTTAGTGAGTTAGAGTTCCTATTCTATTTTGATCATATCATCCTCGATGATCGTAATATCATCCTGAATAATCCATTAAAAATAGAAACCCTAATCAGGGTAGCCATATTAAGTCAGTATGATTAAACAGATCGTGTTGGATGATTACCTATCATCCAGGATGATATGATCAAATCAAAACTTCTCAGCCGCCAGACTTATTTAGGTAGGTTTTTATATTAGGACTTATGTCTAATTATATAGAACGATCCATATATCATCCTGGATGATTCATTATAATCATATCTAAATTAGTTAGGTGATTAAGAAAAGTAATTAAGGACTGATTGATTGATCACATCATCTTATACGATCGTAAGATCATCCTAGACAATCATTTATAAATCCTCATTGTCCAATATAACTTTCCTAGATGACCTAACTGATGTGTTGGATGATATGGCCATATTTGTACTAATCATATAGGATGATAGGATTATCATCCTATACGATCAGTTATATTGAAATCATCCAGCATAGTTATTCTGGATGACTCGACCGATGTTCTTGATGATGTTGGTCTTTTTTGAACCAATCGGACAGGACGATAGATATATCATCCTGGATGATCAAGTCATTTTCTACAGATCATCCAAACTTTTCTCATGGATGACCCAACTCATGTGCTGGATGATATTCTTAATTTTGAACTAATTATCCAGGACGATCGAAGGATCATCCCGAACGATTAGAATAAACCTTATCTTCTAATCGCATAGAAGAACCAGATTATCCAGGCTGATATATGTGTTTTTGTACTAATCATACAGGACGATTTGTCGATCGTCTTGGATGATCTTTGATGGCAAGTTAAAATTTAGGATAGTTTTTGAGCCCTTCTATTTAAGATCTCTTATTTATTACTGTTGAGATCTTTTGCCACTGTCCTCACCTGAGAGAGTCTTGAGAGGGAGAGGGAGAGCTTGGGAGAGAGAGAATCTTGTGAGGGGGAGTTTATGAGATGTTCAAAAAGGTTTCTCCAAGCAAGGATTCGAGTCATCTTCTCTAGTCATTATCCCTTATTCCTTGATGGCTCTGTGGGAAGGATCTTTAGCAAGTAGATCAAGGTTCTCTGCTTGCTTTAGGAGGAAGTGAAAGGAGGTAAGGTTCTCTGCCTGCTTTAGGAGAAAGTAAATGGAGTTTGGGTTTTCTGCCTGCTTTAGAAGGAAGCAAAAAGAGTTTGGGTTGTCTGCCTCACCGGGGTTGGTGAAAAGGAGTTTTTATAAAGGCTTCTCCGCCTTGCTGTAGGAGCAGAAGGAGAGTCACTGAGTTTTAGTACAATACCTGGAGGGGAGACTCCAGAGAGTGGATATAGGTCAAGTTGATTGAACCACTATAAAATCTGGTGTGTTCTTTCTTTTACTGTTATGCTTTTTAATTATGCATTTTACTTTCCTGTGGATGATCATGTTATTAAAGTTATTAGTTTGGTTGATTAATTATCTCCACATCAACATGCAATTATATTTATTTTAAAATATTCAAAAAGTTTTTCCAAAATTATTTTTGGCTTTAGAATTTTTAAAACTACCAATTCACCCCTCCCTCTTGGTTAGCCTCGGGCTAGTTCATAAGGGCTTAACATCCCTAATGATCTTTCAAGTGGTATCAGAGTGGGATTCAAAAATTAAGTTTTTAGATAATATTTAAATTTTGATCCATGGCTAACTTTGCTAACTGGAAAATAGTAGAAGGGTATTCCATTACTTGACCACCCTTATTTGATAACATACCTTTTAATTTTTGGAAACTCGTATGTCCACATTTTTGCAATCTATCGATTATCGCTTGTGGATGCTTGTTAAAGACGGTTATAATGCACCTTATAGACTTGTTGATGGTATTAAAACTAAACTTCCTTTCATTGAATAAACTCATGATGATAGGGACTTAGTGTAACTTAATGCAAAATATTTAAATTATTTTTTTTGTGCATTGAAATCTGAAGATTACATGCATGTGTTGACTTGTGCAACGGGTAAAGAAATTTGAGATAGATTCTGTATTACTTATGAAGGCACAACTGAAATTAAGCAATCTAGATTGAATATCTTGCTTTAAGACTACGAACTCTTTCGTATGAAACCTAGCGGGTCAATATCTAAAATGTATACTAGGTTTACACAAATTGTCACCTCCCTGCATGCCTTAAGAAGATAACTCACTAATTATGAGAAAGTTAATAAAATTCTGAGATGTTTGCCTTCTTCCTATGATGCCAAGATAACTACAATCACTAAATCCAAGGATTTGAATACTTATTCTATTAATAACTTACTTGGATCACTCATTACTTATAAGCAAGGAATGAACCAAAAACAACTTGATGCTGGTGAGAAAAAGAAGAAGAAAATTATGGCGCTGAAGGTTAATGATATGGAGACTAATTCTTATGGGTCTGAAAGTGATGATGTTGCCTTAAGCACTAGGCAATTTAAAAGCTTTCTAAGGAAGAGATAAAAGTACCATCAGAAATGGAACAAAGGCAAGAATAACAAAAATTCTAAAGGTTCTTTTGATGTGGTTTGCTTTGAATGCAGGAAGCCATGACATATAAAAGTTGATTGTCCTACACTTAAGGTTTACCCAAGCAAGGAGAAGGGTGAGGAGAAGCCCAAGTTCAAGAAGGATAAGAAACAGATTCAAAAGGCTTTTTAGGCAGATTCTACATTTGAATCCTTTGAGATTGAAGCTGAAGAGGAGACTACAAACTTGTGTTTGATGGTGGATGAACATCTTGGTCATTCTAACCAATAAGAGGGGTGCTCTCACAGAAGACCTCATGAGAGCATGTAGTACCTAGAGAGCGGATGTTCAAGGTATATGATTGGAGATATAAATTAATTCATTTCATTGCAGGCTAGGGCTGGAGGAAAGGTCACTCTTGGAGACAACACCATGAGGAAAGTGGTGGGCGTAGGTATAATTAAAAACTCCATGAACCTTTTAATTGAAAATATTTTGCTTGTAGATGGACTGAAATACAACTTGCTCAGCATCAGTCAACTCTGTGATAAAGTGTTCAGTATAATGTTTCTGGCAAACACTTGCATTATCAGCTTAAATAATAATACTATTTTGCAAGGAAAGAGGATCAATAATATCTATATGCTTGATTTAAATAATATTGAATGTGTTACTTTATTCTACTTAAAAACTACAGCTGATAAGTCTTGGCTGTGGCATAGGAGGTTATATCATTCCAGCTTGAAAACCCTTAGAAGAGTAACCCAAAAGGACTTAGTTAGAGGTGTCCCTAAGCTTAAGTTCATTAAGGACCACCTGTGTGATGCTTGTCAACTAGGGAAACAAGTCCAATCCTCTTTCCACTCCATTAAGGACATCAGTACCTCTAGACCTTTAGAAGTCCTTTACATGGATTTATTTGGACCCATTAACACTGCCAGCTTAGGGGGAAAGTCTATGGATTTGTGATTGTTAATGACTACTCGAGGTTCACTTGGATTAGATTTTTATCATATAAAATTGAGTTATTTGATGAATTTAAATCTTTCTCCACTTGGATTCAGAGGAAGCTAGGTTGTGAAATCTTGATCATTCATAGTGATTATGGTGGAGAGTTTGAAAATATGAGATTATGAACTTTCTATGAGGAGCAAGGGATTAGTCATAAATTTTTAGCTCCTAGGATCCCTCAGTAGAATGGGGTAGCTAAAAGAAAGAACAGGAACTTAGTCGAAACCACTAGAGCCATACTTGCTGAGTATTCACTTCCAAAATACTTTTGGGCTGAAGTAGTGAACACAGCCTATTATATATTGAATAGGGTGAATATTAGATCCAATCTGAATAAGACAGTCTATGAGATTATTAAGGGTAGAACACCAAACCTGTCTCACCTCCATGTCTTTGGTTGTAAGGTCTAAAAGTTCGTTAGGATGTTAAGCCCTTATGAACTAGCCCGAGGCTAACCAAGAGTGTGGGGTGAATTAGTAGTTTTAAAAATTCTTAAGAAAAACTAATTTTGAAAACCTTTTTGAATATTTTAAAAAAATTACTATATTACGTTGATGTGGAGATGATTAATCACCCAAAATAATAACTTTAATCACACGATCATCCATAGAAAAGTAAAGTACAGAAATTAAGAGTAGAACACTAAAAGAATGAACACACCAAATTTTATAGTCGTTTAATTAACTTGACCTACATCCACTCTCTGGAGCCTACCCTTCAGGTATTACACTAAGACTCAATGACTCTCCTTCTGCTCCCACAACAAGGTAGAGAAGCTTTCACAAAAACTCCTTTTCACCAACCCCAAGGAGGCAGAGAACTCAAACTCCTTTTGCTTCCTCCTAAAGTAGGCAGAGAACCCAGACTCCTTTTGCTTCCTCCTGAAGCAGGAAAAAAACCTTACCTCCTTTCACTTCCTCCTGAAGCAGGCAGAGAAACTTGATCTTCTTGCTGATGATCCTCTCATAGAGCCACCAATGGACAAGGGACAAAGATTAGAGAAGACGACTCGAATCCTTGCTTGGAGTAACCTTTGTGAACACCTCACAAACTCCCCCTCATAAGATTCTCTCTCTCTCTCTCCCAAGCTCTCCCTCTCCCTCTCAAGACTCTCTCAGGGGAGGACAGCGGCAAAAGATTTCAACAGTAGTAAATAAGAGATCTTAAATAGATGGGCTCAAAAATTGCCCTAAATTTTAACTTGCCGTCAAAGATCATCCAGGACGATCCTGCGATCGTCCTATAAGATCGTCCTTTGGGTCAAATTTTCCTAAGGATGATTTCCCATTGTTAAGAATGAAGACCTTACAGCTAAAGACATGGAGGTGAGATAGGTTTGGTGTTCTACCCTTAATGATCTCATAGGGTGTCTTATTCAGATTGGATCTAACATTCACCCTATTCAACACATAATAGGCTATGTTCATCACTTCTGCCCAAAAGTATTTTGGAAGTGAATACTCAGTAAGTATGGCTCTAACAGCTTCCACTAAGATCCTATCTTTTCTTTCAGCTACCCCTTTCTATTAAGTGGTCCTAGAAGCTGAAAAGTTGTGACTAATCCCTTGCTCATCACAGAAAGTTCCAAATCTCACATTCTCAAATTCTCCACCATAATCACTATGAATGGTCAATATCTCACAACCTAGCTTCTTCTAAATCCAAGTGGAAAAGGTTTTAAATTCATCAAATGACTTAGTTTATATGATAGAAATCTAATCCAAGTGAACCTCGAGTAGTCATCGACAATCACAAATCCATAGACTTTTCACCCCAAACTGGCAGTGCTAATGGGTCTAAATAAATTCATGTGAAGGACTTCTAAAGGTCTAGAGGTGCTGATGTCCTTATTGGAGTGGAAAGAGGATTGGACTTATTTTCCTAGTTGACAGGCATCACACAGGTGGTCCTTAGGGAACTTAAGCTTGGGGACACCTCTAACTAAGTCCTTTTGGGTTACTCTTCTAAGGGTTTTCATACTGGCATGACATAGCCTCCTATGCCACAGCCAAGACTCATTAGCAGTAGTTTTTAAGTAGAATGAAGCAGCACACTCAATGTTATTTAAATCAAGCATGTAAATATTATTAATCCTCTTTTCCTGTAAAATAGTGTTATTATTTAAGCTAATAGTATAAGTGTTTGCCAGGAACTTTACACTGAACCCTTTGTCATAGAGTTGACTGATGCTGAGCAGGTTGTATTTCAGTCCATCTACAAGCAAAATATTTTCAATTAAAAGGTCCTTGGAGTTTTTTATTATATCTACGCCCACCACTTT
This sequence comes from Dendrobium chrysotoxum, assembly GCA_019925795.1. NCBI lineage: Eukaryota > Viridiplantae > Streptophyta > Magnoliopsida > Asparagales > Orchidaceae > Dendrobium > Dendrobium chrysotoxum. Next base: position 16,536,022 of record CM034299.1, on the reverse strand, counting down.
CTGGTGGTGTTATCTCCAAGAGTGACCTTACCTCCAGCCCTGGCTTTTAGCCAAATGAATTGATTTGCATCTCCATTCATATGCCTTGAACATTTGCTTCCTAGGTACCACATGCTCTCACGAGGTCTTATGTGAGAGCACCCCTACAAAATCACCAAACATCAGATTTAGGAACCCAAACAAGTTTGGGTTCCTTCTTATGAAGAGAAGAATGCAATACATGTGTGTTATATTGTGAATCATGTAATTTGGGCCTCCACACCCAATGTGTACTATGGTGAACAGTGCAAGTATGGGAGATATGTCCTAACATGCCACAAGAAAAATATCTAATGCCAAAAAAAGGGTTAATTAATCAACTTGGGTGATAGCATCTCTTCATAGGTTTGGATGATGCATGCTTTGATGATTGTGTATAAAATTCTTCAAGTGATGGAGGTGTTTATTTTTTATAAGAGCGATTAATTCAGAGTCAAAAAATTTATTTGAACTATCAAGAATTAAATTTTCCACTCTCATGTATGCTCCCTACTCTCTACATCAAATGCATGAGTTTCTAATTCCTTCAATGCAGTTTCTAATTCAATATGCGATTCTTTAAATGAATCATGCTCAATAATTAAATCAGAATACTTTTTATTTAACTCATCTAATTTATCAAGTAATGATATATGATTGCTATCAAGTGAAGAATGATCTTTAAGCAAAACTTCATGCTCTTTTTGCAGGTTCAAGAGTTTCAATTTTTGGCTAGCATGCAATTTCTTAAGTTTCCTATATGATGAATGGATTTTTTCAGAAACATCAAGTAATTAATCGTAGGTTAATTCACATACCTCTTCTTGGTCAGAATGACCAAGATATTCATTCGCCATCAAACACAAGTTTATAGTTTCCTCTTTAGCTTCTATCTCAGAGGAGTTAGATGCAGAATTTTCCCAGAAAGCCTTTTGAATCCGTTTCTTATCCTTCCTGAACTTGGGCTTCTCCTTACCCTTCTCCTTGCTTAGGTGTGTCTTAAGTGTAGGACAATCAGCTTTAATATTTCATGGCTTCCTTCATTCAAAGCAAATTATATCAGAAGAACCTTTAGAATTTTTGCTATTCTTACCTTTGTTCTATTTCTAATAGTTCTTATGTTTCTTTCTTAGAAAGCTTTTGAATTGCTTAGTGATTAAGGCAACATCATCACTTTTAAACCCAAAAGAATTAGTCTCTGTATCGTTAGCCTTCAGTGCGACATTTTTCTCTTTCTTTTTCTCACCTGCTTCAAGTTGTCTTTGGTTCACTCCTTGCTCGTTAGCAATGAGTGATCCAAGTAAGTTATCAATAGAATAAGTGTTCAAATCCTTGGATTTAGTGATCACAGTTATCTTGACATCATAGAAAGAAGGTAAATATCTCAGAATTTTATTAACTTTCTTATAGTTAGTGAGTTCTCTTCCTAAGGCATACAGGGAGGTGACAATTTGTGTAAACCTAATATACATTTCATATATTGACTTACTAGGTTTCATGTGAAAGAGTTCGTAGTCGTGAAGCAAGATATTTAACCTAGATTACTTAACTTCTAACATTCCATCATAAGTATTATATAATCTATCCCAGATTTCTTTACCAGTTGTGCAAGTAGAGACATACATGTAATCCTTCGATTTTAATACACAGAAAAAATAGTTTAAGTATTTTTCATTCAGTTGTGCTAAATCTCGATCATCAAACATTCATTCAGTAAAAGGAAGTTCAGTTTTAATGCCATCAACTAATCTAAATGGTGTAGAGTATCCATCTTTAACAAGCATCCACATGTGATAATCTATAGATTGTAAAAAGGTGGACATGCGAGTTTTCCAAAATTCAAAAGGGATATTATCAAATAAAGGTGGTCGAGTGATTGAATATCCTTCCACGGTGTTTATATTACCAAAGTTAGCCATGGATCAAATTCAAAAAATTTTCAAAACTTAATTTTATGAATCCCGCTCTGATACCACTTAAAAGTCTGTTAGGGATGTTAAGCTCTTATGAACTAGCCTAATGATAACCAAGAGGGGGGGGGGGGGGGGAGGGGGTAAATTGGTAGTTTTAAAAATTCTTAAGCAAAAATAATTTTGAAAACCTTTTTGAATGTTTTAAATATAAATGTAATAACACATTTATGTGGAGATAATTAATTAGCCAAAATAATAACTTTAATCACATGATCATCCACAAAAAAGTAAAGTGCATAAATTAAAAGCAGAATAGTAAAAGAACAAACACACTAGATTTTATAGTGGTTCGATTAACTTGACCTACATCCACTCCTTGGGGCCTCCCCTCCAGGTATTGTAATAAGACTCAGTGACTCTCCTTCTACTCCCACAGCAAGGCAGAGAAGCCTTTATAAAAACTCCTTTTTACCAACCCTGGTGAGGTAGAGAACCCAAACTCTTTTTATTTCCTCCTGAAGCAGGCAAAGAACCCAAACTCCTTTTACTTCCTCCTGAAGAAGGCAAAGAATCTTACTTCCTTTCGCTTCCTCCTGAAGCAAGTAGAGAACCTTGATCTTTTTACTGACGATCCTTCCCACAGAGCCACCAAAGGACAAGGGACGATGACTAGAGAAGACTACTCGAATCCTTGCTTGGAGTAACCTTTGTGAACACCTCACAAACTCCCCCTCATAAGATTCTCTCTCTCTCTCGCAAGATCTCCCTCTCCCTCTCAAGACTCTCTCAGGTGAGGATAGCGGCAAAAGATTTCAACAGTAGCTAATAAGAGATCTTAAATAAAAAGGGCTCAAAAAATGCCTTAAATTTCAACTTGCCGTCAAAGATCGTCTAGGATGATCCCGCGATCATCCTGTACGATTAGTGTAAATCAACCCCTTTTGTCCTGGATAATATGGTTCCTTTGGATGATTAGAAGATATGGTGTATTCTGATCATCCGGGATGATTCTGAGCTCGTCCTGGATGATTATTTCTAAATTAGGAATATCATCCAGCACATAGTTTGGGATGTCCAGGAGAAAAGTCTGGATAATATAAAGAAAATGACTTAATCATCCAAGATGATATCTCTATCATCCGATAAGATTAGTTAAAAAATGCCCAATATTATTCGGTACATAGTTCGGGTCGTCCGGGACCACTATGCTATATGATTTCAAAATAATGGATCATCCAGGACAATAAAGCTATCATCCTGTATGATTAGTTTAAAATGGTAATATCATCCGACACATAGTTCAGGTCATTCAGGTGAGATATATTAGACGATGAGGATTTATAATTTATCATCTAGGATGATCTTATGATTGTCCAAGATGATGTGATCGATCAATTAATTCTTAATTACTTTTCTTAATCACCTAATTAATTTAAGTATGATTATAATGAATCATCCAGGATGATACATGGATCATTATGTATAATTAAATAAAAGTCCTAAAATAAAAACCTGCCTAAATAAGTCTAGCGGCTGAGATGTTTTGATTTGAGCATATCATCCCGAAAAATAGGGGATTATTTAGGATGATCAGCTTAATCAGACTGACTTAACATGGTTGCCTAATTAGGATTTCTATTTTCATTAAATCATCCAGGATGATATTTTGATCATCTAGGATGATATGATCAAAATAGACCAAAAACTCTAAGTCACTAAAATTCTCCCCTTGAGTGTGTGCGTGCAAGGTTTCTTAGCTTGAGGATCCATTACATTACATTTAACTCAAGAAAGAAAAAAAAAATATATTTGAATACAGATACACCCGATCTTGAGCTGACTTGAATTGCACTTGATCTTGTTGACCTGAAAGATTAGGCAATCAAATAGAAATAGAAATATTTCTTATCATCAAAATCATAATTCTTGAATCCAGATTTGCAATAAGGTCTTCATTCTTAACAATGGGAAATCATCCTTAGGAAAATTTGACCCAAAATTTGATGAAGGAGTGTTCTTAGGATATTCAAGTATGGAAAAATCCTTTAGGGTATTTAACAAGAGGACATTGGTGATGGAGGAGACTGTTCATGTGGTGTTTGATGAATCTAATCCTAAGGAGTCTAGAGCTGAGGAAGAAGATGAAATAGGGGAGATTACCTAAGGAGTAGAAACTGTAAATCTGGAGGAAAGGGTAGAACCTGAAAATATTTTGCCTAGAGAATGGAGATATTCTTCGAGTCATCCTAAAGAACTAATCTTAGGAGACCCTTCTGAATGTGTTAGAACTAGGCATGGACTTAGAAAGGAAGTGAACCACTCTGCCTTTATCTCAATGACTCAACCCACTAACATCAAGCCCTTTCTGATGAAATTTGGATCTTAGCTATACAAGAAGAACTTAACCAATTTATGAGGAATGGTGTTTGGGAGTTAGTAGAAACACCTAAGAATCAAAGTGTAGTGGGAACTAAATGGGTCTTTAAGAATAAAATGAATGATTCTAGTGTGATGGTTAGGAATAAGGCAATATTAGTGGCTAAGGGGTAAAACCAAATAGAAGAGATTGATTTTGAGGAGACCTTTGCTCCTGTAGCTTGATTGAAAGCCATTAGAGTACTACTAGGCTTTGCCTATTATAAGGGATTTAAGATTTTTCAAATGGATGTCAAGAGTACCTTTTTAAATGGGGTAATAAAGAAAGATGTGTTTGTAGAGAAACCCCCAAGTTTTGAGTGTTCTCAATTTCCAAATCATGTTTACAAATTAAAAAAGGCATTGTATGGATTAAAACAGGCACCCAAAGCTTGGAATGAGAGGTTTAGCACATTCCTACTAGAAAGGAAGTTTGTTAAGGGGAGCGTAGACACCACCCTTTTTCTAAGGAAAGTAGGAGATGATTTACTCATTATCTAGATATATGTTGATGATATACTTTTTGAATCTTCTGATCAAAATTTATATAATAATTTTCTAAAATAATGAGTAAAGAGTTTGAGATGAGTATGATGGGAGAATTATCCTACTTTTGGGGTTTAGCATAAGGCAATTGGATGATAGAACTTTTTCTTAATCAATCAAAGTACACTAAGGACATCTTGAAGAAATATGAAATAGATAAAGCCATGCCAATAAACACTCCCATGAGCTCTAGTGTCCAGTTAGATAAGGATTCAAATGGAAAATCTGTTGATCAAAATAAATATAGAGGAATAATTGAATCACTGCTTTACTTGACTGCTAGCCGACCTGATATAATATTTAGTGTTTGTCTCAGTGCTAGGTTTCAAGCTAATCCTAAAGAATCCCCTAACTGTAGTTAAGAGAATCCTTAGATATTTCTTAAGGACCCCAAACTTAGAAATCTGGTATCCTAGACACAACATTTCTTTTGAAATTATTGAATATTCTAATTCTGATTTTACAGGGTGTAGGGTGGATAGAAAGAGCACTTCTGAAACTTGTCAATTCATAGGACAATCCTTAGTCTCCTGGTCTAGTAGAAAATAAAACTCTGTTGCACTTTCCACTGTTGAAGCTGAGTATATTGCCTTAGGAAGTTTTGTAGCCCAAGTTCTTTGGTTGAAGCAACAAATCTTGGATTTAGGATTACGTATTGGCATAATTTCAGTTCTATGTGATAACACTAGTGCCATCTGTATCTCTATAAATCATATCCAACACTCAAGGACCAAACACATTGGCATAAGGCATCACTTCATTAGGGACCATGTTACCAAAGGTGACATTGAGTTACACCATGTAGCAATTGAAAACTAACTGACTGACATCTTTACTAAACCACCGGCCTTTGACACATTCAGCATCTTAAGAACTAAATTGGGTGTGATTGATATAAATGCATGAATTTGATGATTACTGATTTCTGAATTTTCTAATTTTCATTTTTCTTTTATTTTTGTTTGATTTGATTATCTGTTTCTTTTTGTTTTTTATTCTTTGCTGATTTTCTTTTGTTGTTATTATTTACTTGATTTAGTTATTTCCTTTTATGCACTTTCCTCTTATTTTTGATTTACTGTTTATTTTCTTTAGAATTAGATCACTGCTCACTACTATTAATAAACTTGATTTTTAAATGAGAGTTTTTCCTTATTTTTATTTAGAAGCTTGTAAGCAGTGATTGACTTCTCTAAAATAGTTAAAGGGAAGAAACATTGATGATTGTTTTCTCTTACTCTAACTTCTTTAATGGTATATTTTTCTTTTTGAATAGAAATCTTTTTCAAAATTAAAAAGTTGGACTTTAAAATAAAGATTTTTTTATCTTCCTACAGGAATCTATCTCATATGAGTAGTGTTCTAAATCATTAAATCACTTTTGTATTTTCTTAATCTAGGGTTACATTTATCATATGATAATGATTCTGTTTTGTGGATTACTATTCCTTATCTGAGAGAGTGAGTCTTCTCTTCTTCTCTTATATCTGGAAGATAATCTCATAAATGAGAGTCTTTTAGAGGTTTTGAAAGAAAGGAAGCTTACAAAAGATGCGCAAAGTGCACCAATCAACTAAAAAAAGAGGCACAAAATGAGCCCAATATTGAAACGATGCGTAATGCTCGCCAATAAAATTAAAAAGATATACAAAGTGTATCAAAAAATAAAAGATGCACATAATGCCCCAAATAATTGAAAAAGAGCCACAAAATGGCCCACAAAGAAATAAGCTTCCTCCTCTTTCAAATCTTTTAAAAATCTTAGAAGAATTCATGTACCACTTAATATATTCAAACACTTGAGAGTGAAAATAATGATTTTCGATTCTTTAATTTGCAATACTATTTTATCAGATATCTTTCTGGAATGAAGTATGAAAAGATCATGTTTCTTATCTAACTTCTTTTCTTTTGAATTAGATTTTTATTTCGAATGAATTTAAACCTGTAAGTTGTCCTAGGTATGAGTTACAAAAATCGATTTTCCAATTTTTCTAGATTTCAGCCCGTCGATTTCTTCTTATTGGCTTTTGAATTGAAAATTAAAAACAAATTGATTTACTAGAGTAGATCGATTCAAAAAAAAAAAGAAAAAGAAAATTCTTTTTTGGTTTTTGTTGTTGTTTCCTCATTTTATTTTATTGTTTTAGTTTTTCTGTCTTTGCTTTGATTTTAATTTTTTGTGATTTTTGAGTCCCCTGATCATTCCTCTCCATCCTTCTTTTTTGTATTTTTTTTCTCGCATTGTCCTAGATGATCCTCACATCATCCTGGACTATATGATCAACTCATCCGCATCATGAACCAACAGATGATTTGAACCAATTACTAATAATCATCCTGGATGATACACCTCATCATCCTGCTTGATCCACGTGGCAACTGTTGGATGACTTGAATTAAGCCCATCCGATTCATTAATTATATATCATCTTGGACAATCCACCTAATCATTCTGGATGATACTTTTCATCAAAAGTCATCCAGCTTAACTCATCGGGATGATCGTTTGAGTCTAATCATCCCGGATAATTTTAATCATCTTAGATAATCTGACCACCTTTTTGACAAATCAGCCAGGCTGACATTATTGCTGCCAATCGTCCAGGACGATATCACGATCATCCTGGATGATATTTGCAAATCTTTAAATTCAGCCCAAGTTCACTATTTTTTCTTCACTCCAATCCCTTTCCTCCCTTCATATTCCTCTTCCTTTCAATCAAGTTCTCCAATGGCCGGTGGTAAATGCTCCAGGATGCTCATTAGAAGCTCCTCATGGGGAACTGTGGATCCCCGCTTCACTGATGTAGTGGACTAGGCTGCCTACCTCAGGTATAAGACTGCTGGCATCACTTCCTCTAAAATTATCAATCCTCATACCCTTACTTACTTGATACTCGATCTGTTTGCCCACACTACTCTCAACTTCATTCTGACCCTGGCTGTTCCCTTTCATTCTAAATTCTTGTATGAATTCTTTAACAGTCTCTGCATCAACTCTACCTATACTTCACTCCAGTCCTATGTCACCAAATGACCTGTAGAGATCACCAATTAGGACTATCATGAACTTCTTCAACTTTCTACCACTGGGGAAAAGCTTCATCTCATTGCCTTAGATCCTAATTTTAACTAGAGTCAAGTTAATCATGTTCTAAGGAACACTAAGGCCTCCTACCATGTTTGTGCTTCTAGCTCATTAGTTAAATATGCTAGGACCATCCAACATGTACTCAAAACTCCATAATTCCTAAGGCTGGTGATCGAGTTCACATTAATCCCCTACTTTCTATCACCACCTACTATATCATGACTCATCAGGAATTCAATGCTACTAATCTTATTTTTTGATACATTGAGCACCTGACTAGCATTAGAGATCCTGGACATAGGAGGAAACCCAATTTGGCCCTAGGACACCTTATTGCTTATGTGCTTGAAACCAAGTATAATATTCAGTATCCTACTCCTTAAAATTATCCACCCTCCTTCTATATAAACAGCTCCATCCATGTCCTTCATAGCACTTGTCTCCATCCAGAGCCCACGGAGGCTGCAGAGATTGAGGATGAAGTTGTTCCTACACCTGCTCCTCTCTACCTGCAGTCACCGTTGGATCAACTGGTGAATAGATTTGACCAGTAGGAGGCCCGCTTTGACTCCTACGTGGTTGCATAGGAGCAGCAGCATGCTGAAGATGTTGATCGATTCAATGCATATGTCACTCACCAGCAACAGCAGCACGACCAGGATATGACCTGTTTTGGAGAGCAGTTCACCACCATCCACAGTCTTTTGCAGCTACCACCACCCCCTCCTCTACCTGATCATGGTCCCTCCTACTTTTAGCTTGGTTGATTTTCTAGTTTATTTTTCTGTGATGTTTTGTACTATCTTTCTTCTCTATGTTCTTTAGTGTGTTTTTCTATTTCCTCCTTTTTGAGATGTTAAAAAGGAAAGTAGTTTGTGTTGTTAGTATTTTAGGTTAATCTACTATTTTGGGTTATTAGTGTTCAATGTCATTGTACTATTTGCCTGTGCTTGTAAAATTTGTATTGCTTAGTTTTTCTTGCTCTGTATTTTATTTGCTGAATTAAAAATTATCTACTAAATATTTGCCATCATAAAAATGGGGGAGATTGTTGTAAATCTAGATTCAAGGATTATAATTTTGATGATAATAAATATTTCTATTTCTATTTGATTGCCTAACCTTTCAGGTCCACACGATCAAGTGCAATTCAGGCCAACTCAAGATCGACTGTATCTGTGTTCAAATGTATTCTTTTCCCTTTCTTGAGTCAAATATAATATAATGGATCCATAAGCTAAGTAACCTTACATACACACACACACACTCAGGGGGAGAATTTTAGTGAGTTAGAGTTCCTGTTCTGTTTTGATCATATCATCCTAGACAATTATAATATCATCTTGGATGATCCCTTAAAAATAGAAACCCTAATTAGGGCAGCCATGTCAAGTCAGTCTGATTAAACAAATCATTCTGGATGATTACATATCATCTGAGGTGATATGCTCAATTCAAAACTTCTTAGCCGCCAGACTTATTTAGGTAGATTTTTATTTTAGGACTTCTATCTAATCGTATAGGATGATCCACGTATCATCCTGGATGATTCATTACAATCATGCCTAAATTAGTCATGTGATTAAGAAAATTAATTAAGGACTAATTGATCGATCACATCATCCTAGACGATCAGTTATAATTCCTCATCGTCCAATATAACTTTCCTGGATGACCCAACCAATGTGCTAGATGATATGGCCATATTTGTACTAATTATACAGGATGATAGAATTATCATCCTGGATGATCAGTTATATTGAAATCGTCCAACATAGTTATCCTAGATGACCCGACTGATATGATGGATGATATTTATCATTTTTGAACTAATCGGATAGGATGATAGATATATCGTCATAGACGATCAAGTCATTTTCTACATATCATCCAAACTTTTCTCCTGGACTACCTGACCGATGTGCTAAACGATATTCTTGATTTTGAACTAATCGTACAGGATAATCGAATGATCATCCCTGATGATCAGAATAAACCTTATCTTCTAATCATCCAGAAGAACTAGATCGACTAGGCTAATATGTGTGTTTTTGTACTGATCATACAGGACGATCGACAGATCATCCTGGATGATCTTTGATAGCAAGTTGAAATTTAGGCTAATATTTGAGCCCTTCTACTTAAGATCTCTTATTTTCTATTGTTGAGATCTTTTGCCACTATCCTCACCTGAGAGAGTCTTGAGAGGGAGAGGGAGAGCTTGGGAGAGAGAGAGAGAATCTTATGAGGGAGAGTTTGTGAGGTGTTCATAAAAGTTGCTCCAAGCAAGGATTCGAGTCATCTTTTCCAGTCGTCATCCCTTATTCCTTGGTGGCTATGTGGGAAGGATCGTCAGTAAGAAGATCGAGGTTGTCTGCCTACTTCGGGAGGAAGTGAAAGAAGGTAAGGTTCTCTACCTGCTTCAGGAGAAAGCAAAGGGAGTTTGGGTTCTCTGCCTACTTCGGGAGGAAGCAAAAAGAGTTTGGGTTCTCTACCTTATTGGGGTTGGTGAAAAGGAGTTTTTGTAAAGGCTTCTCTGCCTTGCTTGGGAACAAAAGGAGAGTCACTGAGTTTTAGTGCAATACCTAGAAGGGAGGCTCTGGGGAGTGGATGTAGGTCAAGTTGACCGAACCACTATAAAATCTGGTGTGTTATTTCTTTTATTGTTCTGCTTTTTAATTTCTACACTTTACTTTTCTGTGGATAATCATGTGGTTAAAGTTATTATTTTGGTTGATTAATCATCTCCACATCAACATGCAATTACATTTATTTTAAAACATTCAAAAAGTTTTTCCGAAATCATTTTTAGCTTAAGAATTTTTAAAACTACCAATTCACCCCCACCCCCCTCTTGGTTAGCCTCGGGCTAGTTCATAAGGGCTTAACATCCCTAACGAACTTTCACTAGGAATCGCACAACGGTGAGATCACGAGGGCTTTCTAGAAGAAACATTAGGATTTTGGCTTTGTTTTGTTCTTATAATTACTTGCCCTTTATTAGATTAGGGTTTTATTATGTGTCGTATATGATCGTTCATGAGATATCGCAGGAGATGGGTTGCAGCCAGACAATAAATGTTGGCAATCTTCCTGGTGATATTTGTGACAAAGATATCAACATTTATTGTGTTTATTTTATTTAGCATTTTGCTTGTTAATTTTTTTTCTTGTTTAATGGTTTTAATTCTTCCTAGTACCATTTTACTTGTTTCATCATCACTTATTGTTAGTTAATTATAATTAGCTTAATTTCATTTTGTATTAGATTGATTTTAATGCAGAATCAAACTTAGAATATTTTGAACTCATAGCTTTAAGGAAACAGACCATTTGTATAGTATGATATGAAAAACTTTCTTATATTGTATTGGAGAAAATATAGATATTGGTAGCCTACAATCACAAGTTTCTTAGTTTTACCAGGAACTCTACTTGTTGTAATGATTATACATATACACTAGTTATAACTGTTGTAGATGTATTTGCACAAGAGTTACTGTAGAAGAAGCTTTTTGGGGATGTTGCACAACGTTTTGATAATGTAGATTATAAAATATTGCCAAGGAAGTTTGATAGAGTATTGAGATGTTTCATGGAGATGAGTGCTTGAAGCCTTTATCATTTATTGACTTTTTTTGCTTCATTATGGAACTTTCATAAAGATTGTAATATTTTCAGTTAGATTTTCTAAAATGGTGTGATGATATACTAAAATACTAAAATTTATGTTTTGTTTTGTTTTGCTTTGCTCCAACTTTTAAATTTGAAATACACTTACTTTTCTTAAGTTTCATGTTAATTATAATTTGATGTCATAGGACATGGAGATTTGTAGATTTATGTGATTTTAAGGAGTAATGAATTGTATTATGTGCCATAATTTTAAACGAAATGAAATTAATAAAAAACATGGAAAAAATAACATTTGTCACGATTTTGAAAAAAATGGGAAAAATAACATTTGTCATGATTTTGAAAAAAAATTGGATTAACAAGAGTAATGTCTCATAAATTTGTAATTTTATATTTATTTAAGTTTCAATTTGATATTTAATTACTTAATGTAAAGTGAAAATTAATGCATTAGTTGAAAATATATTTTATCATTAAATTGTAACAAAAAAAAATGAAATTTATAATTTAAAATTACAAATTGAGCTCATTAAAAGATTCAAGCTAAAACTTTTTAGATGAGCTCAAGATCAATAAATAAGTCAAGCTTGAGCTGCTTAAGGAGCTTGAGTAATCGAGCCAAGCTCTAGTTTGAATTTTTTTCAACGAGTTGAATTCGAGCTCGAGCTATAGCTTTGCAGAAATTAAACAAGCTAGGCTCGATAAGCCAACTACTCGACTCAACTCTACTCGTTTACACCCTTAGTAGGATCAACGCCAAGATTTGAATTCTTTTATTCAATTTTTCATATGTAGTCAACTCAGGCTCATCACTTTTTGAAGTATCTCCCTCCAGATCGCTATCTTGTTCCAAAGTGATATTAATATTTGTAAGATGATTTATCTTGTTGTAATCAAAAGGGATTCCTATACACCGTACACTTGAATCATCATCTGAACAAGATTCTAATTCAACGCATATTAGTGTTACTTTCTTTCAAATGAAGCACGGCCTCGACAACATACTTTTTGTGTCATCCTCCCACCTCTTTGAGGGTAGGTGTTTGGAGGCCTAAAGATCATGTGTTCTACATCGTCTTCACTATCTATATATTTTTATTTTTCTTTATTTTCTTTTCCCTTATTTTCTTCCTCCTTTCTATTTGGAACTTCACTCTTAGAATAGATAGTAGACCCTTTGGGCACATAATATGCAGCATCTTCATAAATCCCTACTTCATGAATAAAGAATGATTGTAGATCCCCCTGAATCACATATTCAGTGTCATCATGCTGGTACTTGATGCACTGGTATAAGGTAGAGGGAACCATTCCATACTCATGAATCCAGGTTCTACCTAAGAGTGCATTGAAGGAGGTTTCTGAATCGATAATGTGAAACTTTGCTCCAGTTTTCAACTCTCCAATTTCCAATAATGGTGTGATTGAACATAAAGTCTTCTTGACTTTTTCATTAAACCTGCGTAACATCAACTTGTCAGTAGCAAGCTTATGCATGTCTACTCTAAGATATGCAAGAGTCTTTACATTCATGATGTTAACCTATGTACCCGAATAAAAAAGAACTCTGGATAACTTGAAGTTCCCCATATTTATAGAAATGTACAGTGGATGATTGTGATCAGTAGTTCCCAGAAGTAAGTCCTCATTAGAGAAGGTTACTTCTGGGAATTCCTTGAAATATAAAGCTTCATCCTTTAAAGTTGCAGCTAATTATGCTAATCAAATCTCAGGGTCAAGAAGTGTTTGATTAATAAGGGCATCTTAAATACTTAGCTTAGATGACAACTTCCTAAGATGAGCTAGCACATTATAATCAACCTTTGGAACATCAAGATCAGGACCTAATACATATGAGGAAGGATTTAGTTGTTGAGTGGAAGGATGAATTTGATCACTAGACATGACCTTCTTTCCTTTTTCATTAATTTCCAACGTAGGTAGTAAGACTTTGCCACTATGAAGTTATACTTCCAAGATCTCCTAGGGATGATAATTTATCATAGGATCTACACTCCCCTTAGGTGACTTTGACTCATTTTTTGATAAGGAATCTAAATCTGAGAAATCTATCACAATAAGACTCCCTTAAAAGATAACTTCATAGGCATCACTATTTGATAATATTTCAGATTCACTTTCCTTATTAGATATTATAATTGCATGATTGAGTTTTAAGGAATTCATTGATCACTACTAGATTAGTATGATCATTTTTATTATCACTATTTTGTATTTTCATTTCACTATTATCATCAATTGCTAGAATATACGTAGAAAGAGCTTTCATCTTTTTATTATCCTTTTCCTTTGATGGGCAAAGAAAAAATCAAGTAAGGTCAATGGGGATGGGGATTTCAACCCACCACCAACCATTTGAATAATATTCTCTCCAACTCTCTCTTCCCTCTTTACAATATGATTTTTCTTTTTTCTTTTTATAGTAGTTCCTAAAACTACTAAAGAGGGAATCATTTCAGCATCCTCTTGCAATGCTTCCAACTCAATATACAGGATTCGGCTTTGGGACTCTCACTTGAAACTGTTAAGAAATTTGAAAATACTTATTAATGACTTTTTTAGATGCTTGGGACAGGGCAATGTCTTAACCATCAGTAAATATAGAAGAAGCTGACATGAGATGACTTTTACTGACCCTTAGCCTAGATCTAGGAGATACTCTTTACGGTTGATCATGTTCCCCTGCTTGTTGTTCCGTTTCAACCAATATTTGAAAGTAAAACAGTCTTCAATTATGTGGCCTAACATGCGATGTTAAACATAGAAATTATGATAATCCATTTTATTCATCTCTTTCAGCTTATTGGCCTCTAATAATTTGAAGTTTATTTTCTTAATTAAAATTTTGAAAATCTTTATAACTGACTCTCTTTAAATGGATAAACCTTATTCAATTTATCTTTAAAGGATGCCTGAAAAAAATCTCTTGAAGGATAAGAAGATACCTGAAGGAGGCGAGGAGGTGAATTTTTGGTTGACTTTTAACTAACTACATTCCTTTTTCCACAGTTGATACTAATGCAGACTTTTTTCAAAGGCCTTCTAAGGTTTAGTTATCTTCTTGTCATCTAACTTCTCTTTCCAAAATGGTAAAGAAGACACTTCTTCTTACAAACTATTGGCCTTATTAATAGCTTTTCAAATGTATGGATAGTGAACCCTTTTAACAAAAATGTAATAGGACCCTGGTTGTTCTTTAGAATAATCTCTACTGCATGATGTTCCTGCAACTATGATACACATTTCATGGATAGATTCCTCCACCTTAAAATTCCTACTCAACCCTTTCTCTTTCCCTTTTAAAATAGGTTTATTTAAAACATTTATTATTGGAGGACAATAATCATTTCTTGACTGAGTTATTAAAATTTGACTCTATATCTCTATCATCCTAATCATCATCTCTTCTATTTTCTTTTCTAGCCTGTTAATATGGTCATCCTTATCTTTCAATTTATCCATCAAATCATGAGCTAGGTCAGTATTGACCTCTTCATCTTCTTCTATCTCATCCTGCCTTTATGGATTATTTCTCAATGATGAGGGTCTAGTATCTACCATGAAGACATCAATAGCTAAAGTGTTGTCCTCATCATAGTCTACAAGCAAATCATCTTCTTTTGGATCGAAGGCTTCAGTCGTTCCTTCTTTCTTTTATTCAGGATCCCTGATTTCCTGTATGACATCATCAAAAGATTTTCCTTCAATCTCTTTTGGGTTAATAGGAAGAACTCCCTATCCCCTACATATAAATCCTCCTTCATTATTTCAATTTTAAACTTTTGAATGGCTTGATTATATTCTTCAAAAATCTCCTATACAATTATACCTTTTAACATTTCTTCTTTTTCTTCTTTCTTTTCTTCTTCTACTTTCTCCCCTTTAATTACTTCTGCCTCAGTAATCTCAAGGGTGGCACTCTCTGTGGGCATATGCACCTCCTCTTCTATGGACAATAGACTATTACATAAGGGTAACTTAGTTCCATCCAAGAGAGTGGAAGGGTCATAGCTTAGAGTAGGAGGCTCATTAATTGATGTTGATGATCATTCACTTTTAATCTTTATTGGAGTGAATGCCTTCTTAACATCTCTTAAATCCTTCAAATGGCACTGACTACTACTTATATTAGACAAATTGGTTGAAGTAGATGGTGGCTTCTAGGACTTTACTAGAGGTAATGGGGGTTTACTATAGATCTTCTAACTCACACCAGATTGAACCAGAACAATCTTAGATTTCTCAAAAAGTTGCCTAGGGACCCAATGATATCCATCCACTAAAACTAAAGTGACTAGTTATCTAGTAAACCTTCTAGTTGTCATTCGAGAGTGGGGAGTCAACACTTTAACATCATATTTCTCTTTTTTTTAAATTTCTTTCACAAACTTTTGGGCAATCATGACCTTCATATGCTTTAAAAACACTTCTTTAGTCTCACTAGCCAGTGCATCACAAGTGTGAATGATTTTTCGTTAAAGTTTTACCCTTCAATTCTTTCTCTTCCTTAGGGGTCTTCTTAATGCAATAGTCGAGTGGTCGTGGTGGAGAATGAGCTATCATACCAACATTCTCTTCCTCTTTTATAGTAGAAAGGGGTGGAAATGACTTCCACCAAGGAAAAGAGGAGTAATTTGTAATTCCTCTTGAGCGTCAATCTTATATTGCTCAATCAGCTCCAACTTAGCATTTTTTTGTTTCTTTCACAACCTTCCTTCTTACTCTCCTAAGGTAGTTCTTCTTATGAGCCTTACTTTTGAATGATAATTCTAATGCAGAAGTAGACCCAATCTCAAACACAGAGGCCATCGAACCAATAATTTTAGACTTCAATTTTTTATCTCCCCTCAGTAGAGATGTGATAGGTACAGGGGAAATAATAGCCCACTTTTTTGGGACAAGGGAATCAGACCCTGACCCAATCACCAAATCTACCAAGGGAGCCTCCTTACTCTCATCAGCAGTCAGATCAACAACTTTTCACCATTCACAGATAATAGAATAGATTGAAATCCCATTCCAAATATCATTGTGTTGGCTAATTCTGTTTCCTTGAAAATGAGGGTCTTATCAAAAGAAAAAGATCAGTTTACCAGCCATTTTTCTCTATGTAATTGAAAAATACCCCTAACTAATTTCTTTAGAGATAATTGATTCTTAAATTTTGAAAATTTTGGAATCCCATGATACTCGTTGAGTTATAAAGGGTTATAACTGCAACGTATATCAATAAGGAAAGAAAAAAAATATTTTGAAGAATAGTTTTAGCTTCTGTTTTTGAGATATTTCTAAATTTTAGGATCTTGTATACTAGGCTTTCATCCAATACAAGGTTTCTAGAATCTACAAATATTCAATGAAGATTTTGAAAAAACTTTACTTAGCACTCTCCTTACACTAGTCGACTTTGCAAGGGATGCTAAAGTCTTAAGATTCTATTTTTTAAAAGTTCCCTCACTCACCCCTCAAACCTTTTAGATGTTGATCGCGCTTATCCAATGAAGAAATGGATAAGGCAATTGATAGGGGAAAGGTAGTCTCAAACAATATATGTAAAAAATATTTAGCCACTACTAAAGATGGACAGAGGAACTTCCCCTGTGAAGTCGCTAACAAAATCTGTGGGAAAATAATTTTGAAATACCCACGTAGATTCAGGGTGCTCCTATTCTTGTGATCGAATACGACATCGATAATAACATATTATTTCAAAAGAAAAAAAATAATATTCTACAATGGATTCAGATATAAGAATAGGGCTTTGAAAAAAATGATTCGCTTTAATAATCAATTACAAATAGAGGAATAATGTATCATCTTGAAAGATAAAAATGTCACTCCATAAAAGTATTTAATGATGAAAGTGGGGTTTCAAAAATTCTCCATTTTTGTTATCAAATAATAATGATTGTATCATATCACCTCGAAAGGTAAAAATGATATTCTACGAAGTGATTTTAATACAAAAATATGTTTTTGAAATTGTATACATTCTCAGAGATTTTTCCCTATCTTATGAGAATAAGATAAGGTTTATTTTAATACAGGGTTACAAGTTTTCCATAAAGGCAAGCCTTTATGTTTAATTACATCCTAGGAAAATTAAAACTCTTAAAAATACTCTCAATTAGAGTAGTGGAGAATATTTTCTTTTTGTCTTCAATGATTAAGGAAAGGATGAGAGGTGAAGTATTTTTAAAGGGGATTGGATCAATTTGAAGCAGTTATTTATGGAAGCCAAAGGGTTGATGTGTAGGGAGCACTTTGAGATTTTGGGACCTCCTAGAAGCACTCCAATCTATCTAATATTGGGCGTTAATATTTTAGAGAGAAGATTTTTATATTTGAGTTGGTATTTATCATATAGTTAGGATTATTTTCCCAGAGGATGAGGACTTATGATTTGAGGTCTACCTAAGAACCTAAATCTAAGTTAGGTACTATATAATAATAGCTTGAACCTATCTAATGCACTTTGGACTTACATCAACCAGAATTGGAAAGCCAATAAAACCACCTTAGTGCTTCAAAACCATAATCCCGATCTTATGAAATATGGCTAGACACTTATTTATGTTTTTGAGAACTTGGAGCCAACATCTAGAAAATTTTATAAGTGACCCCTTTACTTGAGACTGGTGTAATTATGCTTGATGCAATTAAGTCTTAATTAACTTTCATTTATTTCTAATATAATGCAAGTTGATTGACTATTTATGCAAAATTGATATACTTTGAACTTTAAAAATAGGCATTGAAAAATGCTTTTTTCTTAGAGGGAACAAAATCTCGTAGATAGAACTACATCCTAAGAGGTTAGGTGGTCTGCCACGACCCGCAGGAAGGGAAGTGTCTAGCAAGGAGAGAAGAAATTTATGAATGCATAAGAACTCCAAACGTGCTCTGGCTTACTTCTTAAGAGCATTTATATTTCTATGTGAGCTTAATTTCTTTTATTTAATTATGAGTAGAAGGATTTTTTGTCTTTAAGAGCCGACTGCAATCCAGGCTAAAACAAAATATGCAATTAATAAACATATAAAAATAATGTGATTTCTACTACACAAACACTTTAAATAATCATCAACATAATAGAGAATATCTATAGTACATGTGGCATACGTCACTTAATATATTATCTAGGGTCTACTAAATGTAAAGGTGGTCAGGCTCCACCAACAATAATCTGAATTTTATACCTATGAAATGATGTAAGAATAAAATAAGGCATTTTTCATTTCTCTATTTATTTTTCCTCTTCTTCAATTTAGCCCTTTGGATCATCCTCTTTTCTTCCAATCTTTTATATTTTCATCCCTTAGAGTGTCCAAATGAAAAGAACTATCCATTGAAGGATGTTCTTTCCTCTTTGGATCTCTAATTGTTTGAAAAAATGCCTTATTTTTTAACTTTCACAACCCTTTTATTCATGAATTGCATAATTGAAAAGTTTAAATGACTCAAGCTCCCTACATGTTAGCAAAATAATTGATATAAGATCTCAAATATTTCACATCACAATTACTTGCTCATTTTTTAGCAATTCATAACTTGGCCATGCTTTATTTAGTTAAGGGGCCAAGCAACTTAAGCACCTATAAGAAACTTGTTTAGTTTTAAATCATAATTAATTTTTAGGCCCTTTTTTTATAATAGCCCTGCATAAGCATGTCCATCTACAAAAAAATTTGTTAATATTCAGATCATTCCTAACCTAGGAAAAATCTAAATGCCCATCATATATAACATCATAAATAATATGGTAAGAACATCATAACATAAACATCATAAGTCTCATCGAATCATAGCAAACAACATTCATACACATAGAAATCTATGTCAATCCACATCACAGAGAAAATCATATGTAAAAGAATAATGGCCTAGCCTAAAACTAAAGTTGGTTGTCCTAATAAGCCGTCTATAGTATGTGTAATTGGATGTGTGCTTTGGATATGTCCTAAGCTTGTATATTATTGTATGAATTTTTTTTAAGGATTGAATTTATTTTGTTGAAAGCTAAAGCAATTTTAGTTTTTGTTTAAGTTTAGTATTTTTGATGTTTTGAGATTTATTTTAGGGTATATTTTAATTCTTAAAGTTGATTAATGGTTGGTTGCTTAAGATATTTTAATCAACAATTTAGAGCTTTCAATCCAATAGACAATTACCTTCTTGAAAAGAGTCAAGCAAGGTATATGAAAGCTTTAAAGGTTAAGTATTTTATTACTAATTTAAAGAGTTTTTTAAGTTGAGTGTTAATTTTCTTTATTTATACCAGGGCTATGAGGTTTATTTCATCCTCCTTGGGGCTAAGTTAATAGCCTTATGATCTCGGGTTACCAAGTAATTACCTATTTATTTTAAGTTTGATTGTTGCTTGGTGCATTTTAATTAATTTAGTTTGTAGATTTTTGGTTAATGATAGTTATAATTTAATTTTTGCATTTCATCAACTCATTCATGACATTGTTAGAACGTGCATGAGGACTAAGGCCTTCTTAGGACACATAGCCTAACCGCTTGAGGTAGTCCAACCTAAAAACTTCATTGATAGAGTATTGGTTTTTAGTTAATTCTAATTTATTGATTAATAACTATATTCTATCAATTCATTTATGGTGCTGTCATAACGGGCATGAGGACTAACGCTTCCTTAAAACACGTAACCCCTTGCTCAAGATAGTCTAGCCTAAAAACTTTATTAATGGAGGGAGTAGTATTTATGTTTAGTTATCATTATTGTGTATTTCATTTAATTCAATGAGTTAAACAAATTTTAAATTTTCTAAATTTTATTAAAATTATGAATTTTTATCGATTATTTTATCAATTAAGTTTGACCAGATTTTAATTTTTTAATTTACATTGAATTTAATATATTATTGCAAATCTAAGATCCCTAGCTTGTGATTTTAATAATGATAAACCTTATTAATTAAATTATACATTCTCAAGAAATATATATTTGATATTATTTGTGTATTCAGCACTAACGATTGCAGGTACAATACCCAATACAACCAAAGACTCAAGATTGGGCAGGTTAGGATGTCAAGTCAAAAGAGTCTGTATTTTTATTTTCTTTAATTTTCTATTTTCTTGAGTGAGGTCACATTATTTTGTATGCAAATGGGTAACCATTCACACACACAGGGGGAGCGAGAAATTATTTCTTTAAATTAAAGTTTTTTAAACTAATCATACTGTACGATTTAAAATTATATTATACAATCAGTTGATTTATAAGTTGGCTCTGTAAGTTTGATAGGGATATTAAGCCTTGATGAACTAGTCCCGAGGCTAATCAAGAGGGGGGGGGGTGAATTAGTTATTTAAAAATTTGAGAGCAACAGGAAAAATCTTTTTGATGATTTACAACGGAAACAAGTAAACACATAAATGAAAAGATCAACCACAGATTTCAACCAAGCAGATAATAACAGAAAACTAAAGTGCAGAAAATAATCAGAAAGAACACACCAGATTTTATAGTGGAAAGGAGTTCTGGTTCAACTTGACCTACGTCCACTCCCCGGAGCCTCTCCTTCGGGTATTGCACTAACACAAAAGTGACTCTCCTTCTGCTCCCACAGCAAGGCGGAGAAGCCTGTACAAAACTCCTTTCCACTAACCCGGTGAAGCAGAGAACCTGAACTCCTTTCGCTTCCTCGTGAAGCGAGCAGAGAACCCAGACTCCTTTCACTTCCTCATGAAGCAGGCAGAGAACCTGAACTCATTTCGCTTCCTCTTGAAGCAGGTAGAGAACCCAGATCTTCTTGTGAACGATCCTCCCATAGAGAACACCCACAGTACAAGAGACGATGAATGGAGAAGATAACTCTGATCCTTACTTGGAGTAACCTTTGTGAATCCCTCACAAGATCCTGTCTCTCTCCCAGTCTCTCTCTCTAGGGTTTCTCTATATAGGAAAGTGGCAAAAGATTTTTCTTGTTGGAAGAAAAAGATATTTTATAGGAGGGCTCAAAATTTGTCCTAAACCTCAACTGGTCAGCCAATATCATCCAGGACGATCGATAGATCGTCCTGTACGATCAGTTCAAAATCACCTATTTCAGCCTGGACAATCTGGATCTTCTGGACGATTAGTAGAAAAAGTTGTTTAGATCGTCCCGTATGACTCTATGATCGTTCGGGATGATTAGTGTAAATTCTAGAATTTCATCCAGAAGACCGCTCTTGTCGTCCAGAGGAACTTGTGCTGTACGACCTCAAAATGACTTGATCGTCTAGGATGATATTGATATCGTCTTGTATGATTAGTTTAAAAAGTGCCAAAATCATCTTGATCACCGCTCTGGACGTACAGGTGAAATACACTAGACGATCATGATCATCCTGGATGATATAATTGAAAGTTCGATAGGGATGTTATGCCCTAGTGAACTAGTCCCGAGGCTAACCAAGAGGGGGGGGGGGGTGAATTGGTTATTTAAAAATTTCACGATAACAATAAAAAATCTTTTCGATACGTAGCAGCAGAAACACATAAACAAGAACGGAAAGATCAACCACAGATATTCACCCAAGCAGTTAATATCAGAAAAATAAAGTGCAAAACTGAATCAGAAAAGAAAACCAGATTTTATAGTGGTTCGGTCAACTTGACCTACGTCCACTCTCCGGAGCCTCCCCTCCGGGTATTGCACTAAACAAAAAGTGTCTCTCCTTTTGCACCCACAGCAAGGCAGAGAAGACTGTACAAACACCTCCTTTTCACCACACGGTGAGGCAGAGAACCCGACCTCCTTTCGCTTCCTCCTGAAGCAGGCAGAGAACCTACGAACTCCTTTTGCTTCCACCTGAAGCGGGCAAAGAACCCCGGATCTTCTTGCGAACGATCCTCCCACGACGAACACCGACTAGACGAAAGATGATGAGCGGAGAAGACGACTCTGATCCGTGCTTGGAGCAACCTTAGTGAATCCCTCACTAACTCCCCCTCACAAGATCTTCTCTCTCTCTCCCAACTCTCTCTCTCTCTAGGGTTTCTCAGGGAAGGAAGGCAGCAAAAGATTTTTCTTATTTTAAGAAAAAGTTCTTTTATAGGAGGGCTTAAAATTTGCCCTAAATCTCAACTGGTCGGCCAAGATCGTCCAGGACGATCGGTAGATCGTCCTGTACGATCAGTTCAAATTCAGCTGTTTCAGCCTGGACGATCTGGCTCTTCTGGACGATCAGTAGAAAAAATTGTTCATATCGTCCCGTACGATCCTGTGATCGTCCGGGATGATTAGTACAAATCGAGGAAAATCATCAAGAAGACAGTTCGGGTCGTCTAGAGAAATCTGTGCTGGACGACCAAAAAATGACTTGATCGTGCAGTACGATTAGTTCAAAAAGGCCCTAAATCATCCTGTACATAGTTCTGGACGTACAACTTAAATGCACTAAATGATCAAGATCATCCGGGGCGATCCTACGATCGTCCAGGACGATATGATCGTATCCACCAAAAATAAATTGCTTTCCTTAATTACCAGATTAAATTAGGCATGATTGTACTGAATCGTCCGGGACGATACACGTATCATCCGGGATGATCAGACTAAATAACTTAAAATAAAAACTTGCCTAACTTGATCTGGCGGCTGAGAATTTCTGATTTGAGCATATCGTCCCGTACGATCCAAAGATCGTCCAGGACGATCTGCTTAATCAGACCCTCTTAACTTAGTCGCCCTAATTAGGGTTTCTGTTTTTACCTGATCGTCCAGGATGATGTCAATATCGTCCAGGACGATGTCAATATCGTCTAGGACGATCTGAACAAAAACTGAACAGAAACTCTAATTCACTCAAGCTCTTCCCCTAAGTGTGTGTTTGTAAGGTTACTTAGCTAGGGGATCAGTTACATTATAATTGACTCAATAAAATGAAAAATAGTACATTGGACACACTTGGACCCGATCTTGACTTGGCTTGAGTGGCTCGTGGTCTTTTGTGCCTGAAACAGATTAGCCAAGTAAAATACACTGGAAACATGTTTGTCATCATCAAAACCAGATTTGCAACAATCTCCCCCTTTTTGATGATGGCAAACATTTGTAAAGTAGTTTGAAAATAAAAGTAAACTAGGAGATCAAAACATAAACATTTTTTCAAATTTTCATTTAACAACTAAAACAATACAGGAAACATGACTCATAAAATAGAAACAGATATGACTACAACTGACTCCCCCTTTTGACATCACAAAAAGGAGGAGGAAAAAATAGAACACGGAAATAAAACATAAAAGAGAAAAACTACAAAACAGAAAACTAAAACTGAGGTGGATCATGATCGAAAGGAGGAGGTGGCGGTGGAGGGTTGAAGTAATGGTGAATGGATTATATCATCCAGGACGATGTAAGGATCGTCCAGGACGATCACCAATAATTGGAATTTTTCAGCAGCAGGAGCAGTGTGGGGATGATTTTGAACGAATCATCCAGGACGATGTTTGGATCGTCCAGGACGAAGTGGATGTTCCAGGACGATAGTGGTATCGTCCAGGATGATGTGAAGAAAACAGAAAAAGATGAAGGATGAAGATGATCGATCAGGATCCCAAAAACACAATCATGAAATCAAAATAACACAAAAATGAATAAAACTTACCGCAAAACACATAAAAGCATTTTTTTTATCAAGCTGCTTGAGAAAATCAAAATTTTTTCCTTGATTTTAGATTCAAAAACCAATGACAGGACGATTGACAGCGCTGAAATCCAGAAAAGGTTGGAAATAATCAACTTTCGTAACTTCGACCCCGGGCACCTTATCGATGCAAACCTCTTTCAAAACAAAAATCCGATTCAGAAGAAAAGACATTAGATTTGAAAAGAGATCCTTTCAAGCCTCGTTCCAGAAAAATATCTGATATAATAGTGTTACAAAGTAAAAAATCAGAAATCAGAATTTTCAAAACTCAAGCTTTTGAAAATATTAAGTGGCGCACAGATTTCTCTAAGACATTTAACAATCTGAAAGGGAAGAAAGCTTGGTTTGGGCTCATTTTGTGCCTCTTTTTCAAATTGGTTGGCGCTTTGCGCATCTTTTGATTTTTGATACACTTTGTATATCCAATTTGGCAATTTTGCATCTTTTCAGTTTTGGGCTCATTTTATGCCTCTTTTTCAAATTATCTGGTGCACTGCGCATCTTTTATAAGCTTTCTCCTTTTCATAATCATTAAAGAGTCTCAGCTGTGAGATTATCTTCCAGACATAGGAGATAACTCTCCACAGTAAGGAAGAACGATTCACAAAACAAAAGCCATACAACATATGATAAATGCAATCACTTGGTTTAGAAAATCAAACTAATGACTCAAGACTTTGAAAACCACTATTGATATGAGACAGATTATTATAGGAAGATAAAATAATCTCTATTTTAAAAACTAACATTTTAATTTTGAAGAGAATTTTTATTCAAAAGAAACTATACACCAGTAAAGGAGTTAGAGGAAGAGAAACAATCATCAATGTTTCTTCCCTTTAACAGATTCAGTGGAATCAATCACTGCTTACCAGCTTCCAAACTAAAACAAGGAAAAAAAACTCCCAGTCAAAAATTCAGATCATCCGAAGTAGTGAGGGGTGATCAGATCTTGAAAAGCATAAAACAGTAAGTGCAAGATATGAACCAGTAAATAAAAATAGGTAGAAAATCACAGCAAAGTAAATACTCAAATCAAACTAACAGTAAGGCTAACACAGAAATCAGCAGAAGAAATAAAATCAACTGAAAGCAAATAATCAAACCAAACTAACTAACAGAAATCAGAAATCAGAATACCAAAACTAACTAACAGAAATCAGAAATCAGAATACCAAAACTAACTAACAGAAATCAGAATACCAATCAGAACAATCATAAATCAGCAGTCATCAGAATCAAGCATTTATATCAATCACTCCTAATCTGGTTCTCAAAATGCTGAATGAGTCAAAGGCCAGTGGTTTAGTGAATATGTCAGCCAGCTGATTTTCAGTTGCTACATGATGTAGCACAATGTCCCCTTTTGTAACATGGTCCCTAATGAAGTGATGCCTAATATCAATGTGTTTGGTCCTAGAATATTAGATTGGATTCTTAGAAATACAGATGGCACTAGTATTATCACACAGAACAGAAATTGTGCCAACAGGTGCCCCTAAATCCAAAACTTGTTGCTTCAACCAAAGAACTTGGGCCACACAACTCCCTAAGGTAATGTACTCAGCTTCAGCAGTGGAAAGTGCAACTGAGTTCTATTTTCTACTGGACCAGGAGACTAATAACTGTCCTATGAATTGATAAGTCCCAGAGGTGCTCTTTCTATCCACCCTACACCCCGCAAAGTCAGAATCAGAATATCTAATGATCTCAAAAGAGATGCTGTGCCTAGGGTACCAAATTCCTAGGTTTGGGGTCCCTAAAAGATATCTAAGAATTCTCTTAATAACAGTCAGGTGGGACTCTTTAGGATCAGCCTGAAACCTAGCACAAAGACAGACACTAAACATGATATCAGGTCGGCTAGCAGTCAGGTAAAGCAGTGAACATATTATCCCTCTATACTTCTTCTGATCAATAGATTTTCCATTTGAATCCTTATCTAACTGAACTGAGGAGGGCATGGGAGTATTGATTGGCTTGGCTTTGTCCATTTCATATTTCTTCAAAATGTCCTTAGTGTATTTTGATTGATTGAGAAAGGTTCCATCATCCGTTTGCCTTATGCTAAACCCCAAAAAGTAGGACAATTCTCCCATCATACTCATCTCAAACTCCTTACTCATTGTTTTAGAAAACTCTTCACATAAATATTTATCAGAAGATCCAAAAATTATATCATCAACATAGATCTGGACAATGAGTAAGTCATCCCCTAATCTCCTCAGAAAAAGGGTGGTGTCTACGCTCCCCTTAACAAACTCTCTTTCTAACAGGAATGTGCTAAGCCTCTCATACCAAGCTCTGGGTGCCTGTTTCAATACATATAAGGCCTTTTTTAATTTATAGACATGACTTGGATATTGGAAACTCTCAAAACCTAGGGGTTGTTCTACAAAAACATCTTCTTTAATTACCCCATTTAAAAAGTCACTCTTGACATCCATTTGAAACAGCTTAAATCCCTTATAATAGGCAAAGGCTAGTAGCTTTCTAATGGCTTCTAATCTAGCTACAGGGGTAAAAGTCTCCTCAAAATCAATCCCTTCTATCTGATTATACCCCTTAGCCACCAATCTTGCCTTATTTCTCACCACCACACCAGAATCATTCATCTTATTCTTAAAGACCCACTTGGTTCCCACAATACTTTGTTTTTTAGGTCTTTCTACTAACTCCCAAACATCATTCCTTACAAATTGATTCAATTCTTCTTGCATAGCTAAAATCCAAAATTCATCCGACAAGGCTTGATTGATGTTGGTGGGTTCAGTCATTGAGATAAAGGCAGAATGGTTTACTTCCTTCCTAAGTCCATGCCTAGTCCTAACACCTTTAGAAGGGTCTCCTAAGATCAGTTCTTTAGGATGAATCGAAGAATATCTCCAATCTCTAGGCAACTCGGTTTGAGGTTCTACCCTTTCCTCCAAATTTGTATTTCCAACTCGGGTAACCTCAACAATCTCTTCATCTTCTACTTCAGATCTAGACTCCTTAGGATGAGATTCATCAAACACTACATGGGTTATTTCTTCCACCACCAGAGTCCTCCTATTGAACACCCTAAAAGATTTCCCCACACTTGAATATCCTAAGAATACTCCTTCATCAGATTTGGGGTCAAATTTTCCTAAGGGTGATTTCCCGTTGTTCAGAATGAAAACCTTACAGCCAAAGACATGGAGATGGGACAGATTTGGAGTTCTACCCTTAATGATCTCATAAGATGTCTTGTTCAGTTTGACTCTCACATTCACCTTATTCAGCACATAACAGGTAGTGTTCACCGCTTCAGCCCAAAAGTATTTTGGAAGTGAATACTCGGCAAGCATGGATCTAGCGGCTTCCACTAAGGTCCTGTTCTTCCTTTCAGCTACCCCATTCTGCTGAGGGGTCCTAGGAGCTAAAAAATTATGACTAATCCCATGATTCTCACAAAAACTTCCAAATCTTTCATTTTCAAACTCCCCTCCGTGATCACTATGGATGGTAATAATCTCACATCCTAACTTCTTCTGAATCCAAGTAGAGAAAGATCTAAACTCATCAAATGACTCAGATTTATATGACAAAAACTTAACCCAAGTGAACCTCGAATAATCATCTACAATCACAAAACCATAGACTCTCCCCCCTAAGCTGGCAGTGCTAATGGGTCCAAAGAGGTTCATGTGAAGAACTTCTAAAGGTCTAGAGCTGCTAATGTCCTTAATAGAGTGAAAAGAGGATTGGACTTGCTTCCCCAACTGACAGGCATCACACAGGTGATCCTTAGTGAACTTAAGCTTGGGCACACCTCTAACTAAGTCCTTTTGGGTGACTCTCCTAAGGGTTTTCATACTGGCATGACATAATCTCCTATGCCATAACCAAGACTCATCAGCAGCAGTTTTTAAGCAAATTGAATTTTCAGATTTAATGCAACTTACATCCAGCTTGTAGACATTATTGATCATTTGCCCCTGCAAAACAACTTCATCATTTAAGCTTAAAATGCAGCCAGTGGGCAGAAACTTGATGCTGTATCCCTTGTCACAGAGTTGACTGATGCTCAGCAAGTTGTGTTTCAGTCCATCTACAAGCAAAATATTATCAATCATAAAATTCTTTAAATCACCAATTATACCTGAGCCTACCACCTTCCTGGTGGTGTTATCTCCAAGTGTAACCTTGCCTCCAGCTCTGGCCTCCAGCGAAATGAACTGATTTGCATCTCCAGTCATATATCTAGAACATCCGCTGTCCAGGTACCACATGCTCTCACGAGGTCTTGTGTGAGAGCAGACCTACAAAAGTATCAAACGTCAGTCTTAGGAACCCAAACAGGTTTGGGTTCCTTCTTATGAAAAGAAGAATGCAATGCATGTGTGCTGTGCTGTGAAACAGGTAGTTTGGGTTTCCACACCCAATGTGTACTACGGTGAACAGTGCAGGTGTGGGAAATATGTCCTAACATGCCACATGAAAAGCATCTAACACCAGGAAAAGGGTTAACTAATCTACGTGGGTGCTAGTGCCTCTTCCTAGATGTATATGAAACATGCTTTGATGAACTTACAACATATTTCTCAAAAGGTGGCGGTGTATAAAACTATTCAAAAGTAGGCAGTGTTTTGTTCTTTTCAAAAGCACTGATTTTCACTTTTAAAAACTCATTTTCTTTCTTTAAACTTGCAATTTCAAATTTTAAGGTTCCATTGCTACTTTCTACTTCACATGCCATTGTATCTAACTCTTTAAAAGCTCTTTCTAAGTCCACATGCGTGGTTTTCAATGAATCATGCTCAGAAACTAAATCAGAATATTTTTTTTTCAACTCATCGAATTCATCAAGCAAGGACATGTGATTGGAATCAAGTGTGGAATAATCTTTAACTACAGAATCATGCTCTTTTTGTAAAGTCAAGTAATTTAATTTCAAACTAGCATGAGTTTTCTTAAGTTTCTTATAGGATGTATGAATTCTTTCAGAAACATTAAATAATTGATCGTAAGTCAGCTCAGATACCTCTTCCTAGTCTGATTGACCAGGGTGATCATCAGCCATCAGACATAAGTGTGTTTCCTCCTCTTCAGCTTCAGTCTCAGAAGAGTCGGATGCAGAGTCTGCCCAGAACGCCTTCTGAATCCGCTTCTTGTCCTTTCTGAACTTTGGTTTCTCCTCACCCTTCTCCTTGCTTGGGTGAGCTTTAAGTGTAGGACAATCAGCCTTAATGTGTCCAGGCTTCCTGCATTCAAAACAAACAGATTTAGATGAACCCTTAAAATTTTTATTGGACTTACCCTTATTCCACTTCTGATAGTTCTTATGTTTCTTCCTTAGAAAGCTTTTGAATTGCCTTGTGATTAAGGCAACATCATCGCTATCAGACCCGGAAGTGCTAGCATCTGAATCTTTGGCCTTTAGTGCCACTGTCTTCTCTTCCTTGCGTTCACCTGCATCAAGTTGCCTTTTGTTCACCCCTTGCTCGTAAGCAATGAGTGATCCAAGTAAGCTGTTAATAGAGTAAGTATTTAAATCTTTAGATTCAGTAATAGCAGTAATTTTAGCATCATAAGAAGCAGGCAAATATTTAAGAATTTTGTTCACTCTTTCGTAGTTAATAAGTTCTCTACCTAGAGCATGCAAAGAGGTAACAATCTGAGTGAACCTTGTGTACATTTCTGAAATAGTCTCACTAGGTTTCATGCAAAAAAGTTCGTAATAATGTAACAAGATGTTTAACCTAGACTGTTTGACTTCAGTTGTACCTTCGTATGTCATACATAGTCTATCCCAGATTTCCTTTCCCGCTGTACAAGTAGAAACACGCATATAGTCTTTAGATTTTAAAGCACAAAAGAAACAGTTCAAGCATTTTGCATTTAACTGTGCTAAATCACGATCATCAAACATCCAATCAGCAAAAGGCAGTTCAGTTTTCACATTGTTAATCAATCTAAAAGGTGGTTCGTATCCATCCTTAACTAACATCCACATGCGATAATCAATAGATTGCAGAAAAGTAGACATGCGTGTTTTCCAAAAATCAAAAGGAATATTATCAAACAACGGTGGTCTTGTAATAGAATAACCTTCAGCAGTATTACGATTATTACAGTTAGCCATGGATCAAATTCAAAATTTTTTAAACTTAAATTTTAAATCCCGCTCTGATACCACTTGAAAGTTCGATAGGGATGTTAAGCCCTAGTGAACTAGTCCCGAGGCTAACCAAGAGGGGGGGTGAATTGGTTATTTAAAAATTTCACGATAACAATGAAAATATTTTCGATACGTAGCAGCGGAAACACATAAACAAGAACGGAAAGATCAACCACAAATATTCACCCAAGCAGTTAATATCAAAAAAGTAAAGTGTAAAACTGAATCAGAAAAGGAAACTAGATTTTATAGTGGTTCGGTCAACTTGACCTACGTCCACTCCCCGGAGCCTCCCCTCCGGGTATTGCACTAAACAAAAAGTGTCTCTCCTTTTGCTCCCACAGCAAGACAGAGAAGCCTGTACAAACACCTCCTTTTCACCACACGGTGAGGTAGAGAACCCGACCTCCTTTCGCTTCCTCCTGAATCAGGCAGAGAACCTTCGAACTCCTTTTGCTTCCACCTGAAGCGGGCAGAGAACCCCAAATCTTTTTGCGAACGATTCTCTCACGACGAACACCAACTAGACGAAAGACGACGAGCGGAGAAGACGACTCTGATCCGTGCTTGGAGTAACCTTAGTGAATCCCTCACTAACTCCCCCTCATAAGATCTTCTCTCTCTCTCCCAACTCTCTCTCTCTCTAGGGTTTCTCAGGGAAGGAAGGCAGCAAAAGATTTTTCTTATTTTAAGAAAAAGTTCTTTTATAGGAGGGCTTAAAATTTGCCCTAAATCTCAACTGGTCGGCCAAGATCGTCCAGGACGATCGGTAGATCGTCCTGTACGATCAGTTCAAATTCAGCTATTTCAGCATGGACGATCTGGCTCTTCTGGACGATCAGTAAAAAAAATTGTTCATATCGTCCCGTACGATCCTGCGATCGTCCGGGACGATTAGTGCAAATCGAGGAAAATCGTCCAGAAGACAGTTCGGGTCGTCCAGAGAAATCTGTGCTGGACGACCAAAAAATGACTTGATCGTCCAGTACGATGGGGACATCGTCCTGTACGATTAGTTCAAGAAGGCCCTAAATCGTCCTGTACATAGTTCTGGACGTACAGCTTAAATGCACTAAACCATCAAGATCGTCCGGGATGATCCTGTGATCGTCCAGGATGATATGATCGTATCCACCAAAAATAAATTGCTTTCCTTAATTACCATATTAAATTAGGCATGATTGTACTGAATGGTTCGGGACGATACACGTATCGTCCGGGACGATCAGACCAAATAACTTAAAATAAAAACTTGCCTAACTTGATGTGGCGGCTGAGAATTTCTGATTTGAGCATATCGTCCCGTACGATCCAAAGATCATCCAGGACGATCTGCTTAATCAGACCCTCTTAACTTAGTCGCCCTAATTAGAGTTTTTGTTTTTACCTGATCGTCCAGGATGATGTCAATATCGTCCAGGATGATCTGAACAAAAACTGAACAGAAACTCTAATTCACTCAAGCTCTCCCCCTGAGTGTGTGTGTGTAAGGTTACTTAACTAGGGGATCAGTTACATTACAATTGACTCAATAAAATGAAAAACAGTACATTGGACATACTTGGACCCGATCTTGACTTGGCTTGAGTGGCTCGTGGTCTTTTATGCCTGAAATAGATTAGCTAAGCAAAACACACTTGAAACATGTTTGTTATCATCAAAATAAGATTTGAAACAATAATCGTATCAAGTAAATATTAATTACTTTCCTTAATCACCAGACTAATTTAGGCATGATTGTACTGGATCATCCAGGATGATACGCGTATCCTCCAGGATGATCAGATCAAATCTCTAAAAATAAAACTTGCCTAACTTGATCTGGCGGCTGAGAATTTTCTATTTGAACCTATCATCCCGTATGATCAATGGATCATCCTGGACGATCGACTTAATCAGACAGACTTAACTTGGTCGCCCTAATTAGGGTTTCTATTTTCACTTGATCATCCAGGATGATGTGAATATCATGCAGGACGATCTGAACAAAAAATGAACAGAAACTCTAATTCACTTAAGCTCTCCCCCTGAGTATATGTGTGTGCAAGGTTACTTAGCTAGGGGATCAGTTATATTACTTTTGACTCAAGAAAAAGAAAATATTACATTTAGACACACTTGGACCCGATCTTGAGTTGACTTGAGTTGCTTTTGATCTTTGTACCTGAAATGGGTTAGCCAAGCAAAATAGAATGCTAACATGTTTGTCATCATCAAAATTATACTTTTTGAAACTAGATTTATAATAATCTCTCCCTTTTTGATGATGGAAAACATTAGTGCAGTAGTTTAAAATAAAATAACCAGGAGTTAACCAACGCACATACAAAAAATAAATATCTTTTTAAATTTCACTGAACAACTAGAACAGTACAGGAAAATAACTACAACTAAAATAAACAACATAAAACAAGATCAGTACATAAAATAAAAACTACTAGTCACTCAACTAACTCCCCCTTTTAACATCACAAAAAAGGAGGAGGAACAGACACAATAATACAAACAGAAAGTAGCACAAAACATAAAACTAAAACGGAGGTGGATCCTGATCAGAAGGAGGAGGTGGTGGCTGAAAGCAGCTGTGATTGGTGGTGAAGTGGGGTCCAAACCAGGCCATGTCCTGGTCACTTTGCTGTTGTTGTTGAGCAGCATAGTCATTGAAGCACTATAGATCTACAGTATGCTGCTCCTCCTGGGCAGCCACATAAGAATCAAACCGTGCCTCCCACTAGTTGAACTGCTGCACCAGATGATCAAAGGGAGATGCAATATGAAGGGGAGAAGGGGCATCGGATGCAGCAGGAACAGGAACATCTTCTTTCACTTCCTCTTCAACATCCGTTGCGGGCTCCGGATGAAGTCGGGTGCTGTGGAGGACATGGAAGGAGTTGTTTGTGAAGAAGGAAGGAGGGACATCGGCATGGTTGGATATTGTAGATTATATTTGGTCTCCAAAGCATATGCAATGATGTGGCCTTAATTACTAGGCAATTCAAAAGCTTTCTAAGAAAGAAACATAAGAACTTTCAGAAGTGGAACAAGGGTAAGTCCAGTAAAAATTTTAAAGGCTCATCTGATACTGTTTGTTTTGAATGCAGGAAGCCTAGACACATTAAGGCTGATTGTCCTACACTTAAAACTCACCCAAGCAAGGAAAAGGGTGAGGAGAAACCTCAATTCTGGAAGGATAAGAAGAGGATTCAAAAGGCATTCTAGGCAGATTCTGCATCCGATGCCTCTGAGACTGAAGCTGAAGAGGAGGAAACCAATTTGTGTTTGATGGCTGATGATCATCCTGGTCAGTCTGACCAGGAAGAGGTATGTGAGCTTACTTACGATTAATTATTTGAAGTATCTGAAAAAATTCATGCATCTTATAGGAAACTTAAAAAATTATATGCTAGTCTGAAATTATATTTCTTAACCTTGCAAAAAGAGAATGATTCTGTAGATAACGATAATTCCACACTTAATAGCAATCACATGTCTTTACTTGATAAATTTGATGAACTGAATAAAAAGTATTCTAATCTGATTACTGAGCATGATTTATTGAAAACCTCGCATGTTGATTTAGAAAGAGCTTTTAAAGAATTAGACAACATGGCATGTGAAGTGGAGAGTAGTAATGGAACATTAAAATTTGAAATTACAAGTTTAAAGAAAGAAAATGAATTTCTAAAAGTTAAAATCAGTGCTTTTGAGAAAAATAAAATACCTCCTACTTTTACACAGTTTTATGCACCTCCACCTTTTGAAGAATCTATTTCAAAATCATCAAAGCATGTTTCATTCAAACATAGGAAGAGGCACTATCACCCACGTAGATTAGTTAACCCTTTTCCTGGTGTTAGATGTTTTTCTTGTGGCATGTTAGGACACATCTCCCACACCTGCACTATTCACCGTAGTATACATTGGGTGTGGAGGCCCAAATTGCCTGTTTCACAGCACAGCACACATGTATTACATTCTTCTTTCATAAGAAGGAACTCAAACCTATTTGAATTCCTAAATCTGACATTTGATGATTTTGTAGGTGTGCTCTCACACAAGATCTTGTGAGAGTATATGGTACCTGGACAACGAATATTTAAGACACATGACTGGAGATGTAAATCAGTTTATTTCACTGGAGGCCAGGGCTGGAGATAAGGTTACACTTGGAGATAACACCACCAGGAGGGTGGGAGGTTCAGGTATAATTGGTGATTCAAAGAATTTTATGATTGATAATATTTTTCTTGTAGATGGACTGAAACATAACCTACTGAGCATCAGTCAACTCTGTGACAAAGGATACAACATCAAATTCCTGCCCACTTGCTGTATTTTAAGCTTAAATGATAAAACTATTTTGCAGGGATAAAAGATCAATAATATTTACATGCTTGATGTAAGTTGCTTTAAAGTTGATGTTTCAATTTGCTTAAAAACTGTTGATGATGAATCTTGGTTGTGGTACAGGAGATTATGTCATGTCAGTATGAAAATCTTTAGGAGAGTCACCCAAAAAGACTTAGTTAGAGGTGTCCCCAAGCTTAAGTTTACTAAGGACCACGTGTGTGATACCTGTTAATTAGGGAAGTAAGTCCAGTCCTCCTTTCACTCTGTTAAGGACATTAGCACCTCTAAACCTTTAGAAGTCCTTCACATGGATCTCTTTGGACCCATTAGCACTGCCAGCTTAGGGGGAAAAGTCTATGGTTTTATGATTGTTGATGATTACTCGAGGTTCACTTGGATTAAATTTTTGTCACATAAATTTGAGTCATTTGATGAATTTAAGTCCTTCTCCACTTGAATTTAGAGGAAGTTAGGTTATGAGATCTTGACTATTCATAGTGATCATGATGGAGAGTTTGAAAATATGAACTTTAGAACTTTCTGTGAGGAGCAAGGGATTAGTCATAATTTTTTAGCTCTTAGGACCCCTCAGTAGAACAGGGTAGCTGAAAGGAAGAACAGGACCTTAGTGGAAGCCGAAAGAGCCATGCTTGCTGAGTATTCACTTCCAAAATACTTTTGGGCTGAAGCAGTGAACACTGCCTGTTATGTGCTGAATATGGTGAATGTTAGATCCAATATAAATAAAACACCTTATGAGATCATTAAGGGTAGAACTTCAAACCTGTCCCACCTCCATGTCTTTAACTGTAAGGTTTTCATTCTGAACAATAGGAAATCATCCTTACAAAAGTTTGACCTCAAATCTGATGAAGGAGTGTTCTTAGGCTATTATAGTGTGGGGAAATCCTTTAGGGTGTTTAATAAGAGGACTTTGGTGGTGGAAGAGACAACTCATGTGGTGTTTGATGAATCTGATCCTAAGGTGATTAGAGCTGAGGAAGAAGAAGAGGTAGGAGAGATTACCCAAGGGGTTGAAAATGTAAATCTAGAGGAAAGGGTAGAACCTCAAACCACTTTGCCTAGAGATTGGAGATATTCTTCGAGTCATCCTAAAGAACTGATCTTAGGAGACCCTTCTGAAGGTGTTAGAACTAGGCATGGAGTTAGGAAGGAAGTAAACCATTCTGCATTTATCTCAATGACTGAATCCACCAACATCAATCAAGCCCTCTTTGATGAATTCTGGATCTTAGCTATACAAGAGAAACAGAATTAATTTGTAAGGAATGATGTTTGGGAGTTAGTAGAAAGACATAGGAATCACAGTATAGTGGGAACCAAGTGGGTCTTTAAGAATAAAATGAATGATTCTGGTGTGGTGGTTAGGAATAAGATAAGATTGGTGGCTAAGGGTATAATCAGATTGAAGGGATTGATTTTGAGGAGACCTTTGCCCCTGTAGCTAGATTGGAATCCATTAGGGTGCTACTAGCCTTTACCTGTTATAAGGGATTTAAGCTGTTTCAAATGGATGTCAAGAGTGCCTTTTTAAATGGGGCAATAAAAGAGGATATTTTTGTAGAACAACCCCAAGGTTTTAAGAGTTTCTAATATCCAAATTATGTTTAAAAATTAAAAAAGGCCTTATATGGATTGAAATAGGCACCCAGAGCTTGGTATGAGAGGCTTAGCACATTCCTGTTAGAAAGAGAGTTTGTTAAGGGGAGCGTAGACACCACCCTTTTTCTGAGGAGAGTAGGGGATGATTTACTCATTATCCAGATTTATATTGATGATATAATTTTTGAATCTTCTGATAAATATTTATGTGATGAGTTTTCTAACATAATGAGTAAGGAGTTTGAGATGAGTATGATGGGAGAGTTGTCCTACTTTTGGGGTTTAGCATAAGGCAAATGGATGATGGAACCTTTCTCAATCAATCTAAATACACTAAGGACATTTTGAAGAAATATGAAATGGACAAAGCCAAGCCAATCAACACTCCCATGAGCTCCTCTGTTCAGTTAGATAAGGATTCAAGTGGAAAATCTGTTGATCAGAAGAAGTATAGAGGAACAATTGGATCACTGCTTTACCTGACTGCTAGCTGCTCTGATACCACTTGAAAGTTTGATAGTGATGTTAAGCTCTGATAAACTAGTCCCGAGGCTAACCAAGAGGGGGGGTGAATTGGTTATTTAAAAATTCGAGAGCAACGGGAAAAATCTTTTCGATGATTTATAGCGAAAATAAGTAAACACATAAACAAAAAGATCAACCACAGATTTCACCCAAGCAGATAATAACAGAAAATTAAAGTACAAAAAATAATCAGAAAGAACACACCAGATTTTATAGTGGTTCGATTAACTTGACCTACGTCCACTCCCCGGGGCCTCTCCTCCGGGTATTGCACTAATATAAAAGTGACTCTCCTTCTGCTCCCACAACAAGGCGGAGAAGCCTGTTTAAAACTCCTTTCCATCAACCCAGTGAGGCAGAGAACCTGAACTCCTTTCGCTTCCTCCTGAAGTGGGCAGAGAACCCGGACTCCTTTCACTTCCTCCTGAAGCAGGCAGAGAACCTGAACTAGTTTCGCTTCCTCCTGAAGCGGGCAGAGAACCCAGATCTTCTTGTGAACGATCCTCCCACAGAGAACACCCACAGTATGAGAGATGACGAATAGAGAAGATGACTCTGATCCTTGCTTGGAGTAACCTTTATAAATCCCTCACAAACTCCCCCTCATAAGATTCTCTCTCTATCATAGACTCTCTCTCTAGGGTTTCTTTGTAAAGGAAAGTGACAAAAGATTTTTCTTGTTGGAAGAAAAAAATCTTTTATAGGAGGGCTCAAAATTTGCCCTAAATCTCAACTGGTCGGCCAATATCATCCAGGATAATCGATAGATCATCCTGTACGATCAGTTCAAAATCACCTGTTTCAGCCTGGACGATCTGGCTCTTCTGGACGATTAATAGAAAAAGTTATTTAGATCATCCCCTACGATTTTGCGATCATCTGGGATGATTAGTGTAAATTTAGGAATTTCATCCAGAAGACCGCTCTGATCATCCAAAGGAACTTGTGCTGTACGACCTCAAAATGACTTGATCGTCCAGGACGATATTGATATCGTCCTATACGATTAGTTCAAAAAGTGCCAAAATCATCCTGATCACCGCTCTGGACATACAGGTGAAACATATTGGATGATCATGATTATTTCGAATGATCTTGCGATCGTCCCGAACGATATGATCGTATCAAGTAAATATTAATTACTTTTTTTAATCACCAGAATAATTTAGGCATAATTATACTGGATCATCCAGGATGATACGCGTATCATCCGGGATGATCAAATCAAATCTTTAAAAATAAAACTTGCCTAACTTGATCTGGCGGCTGAGAATTTCTAATTTGAGCCTATCATACCATACGATCAATGGATCGTCTTGGACGATCGGCTTAATCAGATAGACTTAACTTGGTCACCCTAATTAGGGTTTCTGTTTTTACTTGATTGTCCAGGACGATGTAAATATCATCCAGGACAATCTGAACAAAAAATGAATAGAAACTCTAATTCACTCAAGCTCTCCCCCTGAGTGTGTGTGTGCAAGGTTACTTAGCTAGGGGATCAGTTACATTACTTTTGACTCAAGAAAAGAAAAATATTATATTTAGACACATTTGGACCAGATCTTGAGTTGGCTTGAGTTGCTTTTGATCTTTTATACCTGAAATGGGTTAGCCAAATAAAATAGAATGCTAACATGTTTGTCATCATCAAAATTATACTTTTTGAAACCAGATTTGTAACAGGCTCAACAACTAATTGGAAAATCATGTTCTGCGAACTAATCATACTATATGATATATATCATACTATACGATTCATTTCATTATCAAAACCCTAGCCACTATATTCATTTAAGTAAGATTTTGAAATTAATTTTTTGAACTAATTGTACTCTATGATGTTAATCGTACTATGTGAAAATTTAAAATCTTGCTAAAATTAACTCTCATAATTAGTCAATCAAATCATGATTTAATTAATTATAGTTGATCATATTGTACGATGTCGATTGTACCAGCCGACTGACAGAGATGAAATCTGGTTATCCCAGAGATCATACTAAACAAAACCATAATTTTAAACTACTCGTACCGTATGATATTGACCATACCAAATGACTGGAAGATATGATTTTGGTCATCCCAAAGATTGTACCGGATGAAGCTATGATTTTTGAATTAATTGTACCATATGATATTCATATCATATTGGATGATTTGCCTAAAAATAACTAATCGTACTGTACG
Organism: Dendrobium chrysotoxum; assembly: GCA_019925795.1. Taxonomy (NCBI): domain Eukaryota; kingdom Viridiplantae; phylum Streptophyta; class Magnoliopsida; order Asparagales; family Orchidaceae; genus Dendrobium; species Dendrobium chrysotoxum. The sequence continues at coordinate 16,496,880 of CM034299.1, read as the reverse complement.
ATGAGAGCAGTATGGGATGAGTGACAGATATGACTTTCAGTCATCCCAGGAGTCGTCCCTTATGAATAGAAGAAATTAATCATATCGTACTAGACGATCTCAGGATCGTATTGTACGATATGTTCATAAAATTTGAATAGTTCATTTAAATGACTATTTACATCGTACTGGATGAAACTAGTTTTGAACTGATCGTACTGTATGAACTTGGATCATACAGTATTAACAGTGATGGCCAACTTGAATTTTTAGGATTTCTTGAAGCCTATTATGAAAGCCATATTTTAATTCTTTTTACAAGGATGCTGAGAGAGGAACGTGACTGAAGGAGGAACTCTTAGAGGGAGCTTTTGAAGAAAATTAGGGTTGGTAAGAGGAAGGAGAATGTGAGCTTGAGCGTGAGGGAGAAGTAGTGTGAGGGGATCATACGATTGCTCCAAGCTAGCTGCAAGCTCACTCCTCCTATGGCCATGGTGAGTCTTTTGGTAGCTCTCTAGGTAGAGAGGCTTCTTAGTCCAGTCCTCGAGGTTTTCTACCTTCTCCAAGAAGGATAAAAGGGAGTCGAGGTTCTCTTTCTTCTTCAAGAGGGAGAAAAAGGAGTCGAGGTTCTCTGACTTCTCTAGGAGGGAGAAAAAGGAGTCAAGGTTCTCTGCTTGTGAAAGAAGCTTCGGTCCTCTGTCGCACTGGGTTGGTGGAAGAGAGTTTGTAAAGGCTTCTCTGTCTTACTGAGGGAGCAAAAGGAGAGCCACTTAGTGTTAGTGCAATACTCATAGTGGAGGACTCCGAGGAGTGGGTATATGTCAAGGATGACCGAACCACTATAAAAATATATGGTGTGCTTTTTTATTTTATATATTTTACTTTTTGTATTTAGCTTCATTATAACTGCTTGGTGAATTTTAAAGATCAATGTTCTATTGTGCAATTTAAAATTTCATCATCATTGCTTTCAACTCGTAGTTAATGTGTTAGCTTTCGTATTGTGAAATTAAATTGCTTATTTCAAAAGTATGAAAAATCTTCAAAAAAATTAGTACTCATGTTTAGGATTATTTTAAAGTACCAATTCACCCCTCTCTTGGCGCATCTCAAACTTTCATGTGGTATCAGAGCGGGGTATCAAAAAATATTGTTTTAGAAAATCTTGAGAAAAATGATCAATGACACATTTTGGTAACCGTAATACTACGGAGGGTTATTCAATAACCCTTCCACCTTTATTTAAAAACATCCCCATTGATTTATTGGAAAATTCATATGTCTACATTTTTGCAATCCATTGACTATAGAATTTGGCATATGATTCAAACTGGTTATTCACTTCCATTGCATGTAGTTAATGGTGTTAAAATTGAAATTCCCTTTACTGAATAGAGTTATGAGGATTGAGAACTCACACAAGTAAATGCTAAATGTCTCAACTACTTTTTTATGTGCTCTAAAATCTAAGGATTATATATGAGTTTCTACATGTACTATGTGGAAGGAATCTAGGATAGGTTATGCATAACTTATGAGGGAACCAGTGAAGTTAAACAGTCTAGGCTTAATATTCTACTGCATGACTAGAAACTTTTCCACATGAAACCTAGCGAGAATGTATCTAAAATGTACACTAGGTTCACCCAGATAGTGACATCCTTGCATGCACTAGATAGAGAATTATCTAATTCTAAAAAGGTCAATAAGATTTTGTGATGCTTACCTAGTTCTTACGATGCAAAAATAACTGTAATTACTGAATCAAAAGATTTAAATATTTACTTTATTGATAATTTACTTGGATCACTCATTGCCTATGAGCAAGGAGTGAGTCAAAGGAAAAATGATGATGGAGAAAAGAAGAAGGAGAAAACTATCGCACTTAAAATAAATGACTCTGACAGTGACAGTTCTGTAGTGGAGGATGATGATGACATCGCCCTGATGACATGACAGTTCAAGAACTTTCTAAAAAGAAAGCAAAAGCGTCATTAACAACATTAGAGTAAAGGAAAAAGTAATAAGAATATTAACATTTCTGCTAACACAGTTTGCTTCGAATGCAGGAAACCAGGTCACCATCAAGCTAACTGCCCCAATATGAAGACTCACCTGAATAAGGAAAAGATGAAAGTTCATGAGGGTTGTTAAACTCTAAAGAACTAGTCTTGAGGCTAACCAAGAGGGGGGGGAGGTGAATTGATTATTTAAAAACTTCTTTAATAAAATGAGAAATTAAAACAACTTATGCGAAAGCAGATAACAAAATCAGAGTTTTCAACCACAGATTAAATCACAAAAAAAGAAAAAATTAAAATGCTGAAAAATAAATAGAAAGAACACACCAAAAGTTATAGTGGTTCATTCAACCTGACCTACATCCACTCCTTGAAGACTCCCTCTCAAAGTATTGCACTAAATAGAAGTGACTCTCCTTTTTCTCTCACAGCAAGGCATAGAAGCCCTTACAAAATCTTTCCACCGACCCGATGAGGCAGAGAACCTTGAATCATTTTACTCTCTCCTGGAGTAGGCAGATAACCTTGGAATCCTTTTTCACCCACCTGGTGAAGGCAGAGACCTTAGAATCCATTTACTCCCATATGGAGTAGGTAGAGAACCTTGGAAATCCTTTTCACCCACCTGGTGAAGGCAAAGAACCTGGATCTGATGCTGATGAAGATCTCCCCATAGCCACCAAGGAACCATATAAGCAACTTGAAGAAGATGATGAACACCTTGCTTGGATCAACCTTTGTGAATCCCTCACAACTCTCCCTCACAAGGATCTCTCTATCTCAAGCTCTCCCACTTCCTTCTTAAGGCTCTCTCACAGATCTCCTCCACAGCAAAAGATTAACTCAAGGGTTAATATAATTGCTTAAATAGGGAGCCTCAAATAGAAGCCCTAATTTTCAATTCTGTTCTTCTGATCATCTAGGATGATCCTTAGATCGTCCTGTATAATTAGTAAAAAATAGCCCTTTTAGCCAGTACGAATTGCATTGCCCTATACGATCAATTCAAGAGAAATAAGTTGATCGTCCCAGACGATTAGAATATCATATTGAATGATTGGTTTGAATCTATTGAACTTCATCTAGTATGATACCCGATGATGCCTAATCGTCCCAAGTACTTCTCTATCGTCTAGGATGAAACAGGTCCATCGACCTGGATAATTAGTTGAAAAATTATTGTATTCATCTAGTAAGATAAGTGGCGATCCCTTATCTTCCCATGCAAGTTCTCTATCATCTAGGATGATCATCATCTATCATCATGTATGATGTTATCAAATTAAGTTTTATCATAATTATTCTCCTAATTATAAGATTAATTTAGGCATGATTAATCTTAATTGTCGAGGATAATACACATCATCCTGTATGATTAGTACAAAATTTGAAAATTAAAAAATTTCTTAAATTATGATTAGCAGCTATTTTTCATAATTTGAACTGATCGTCCTAGACGATAGGGATAGTCTAGTATGATTAGTTTAATCACTTTTAATCAAATAGGATGCCCTAATTAGGGTTTTTATTTTTAACTGAGCATCCAGGATGATAAAAATCATCCTGTACGATTAGGTCAAAAAGCTAAAAAATTTCTCTAACTCACCAACTCACTCCCTTGAGGGTATGTGTGCAAGGTTACTTAGCTTGGGGTCTACCAGATACATGAATTGACTCAAAAAAGGTAAAAAGTACATTAAAATTAAAATTATAGATAGACTCAACCCTAGTTTACCTGATCTTGTGTTGATTTCCATTATAGGTGAACTTCTGGACCTGATTGGTTAGTAAATATGACAAACAAAATAGATATGCAGTAATAGCAATAGAAAAGAAATAATAATGTTTGTTATTATCAAAATCATAGTACTTGTACCCAAAATTTCAACAAAAGGATGAAGAGAAGCTGAAGTTCAGGAGGGGCAAGCAAAAGACACAAAAAACTTTTTGGGCCGACTCTGCCTCAAAATCATCAGAAGAAGAAGAAGCAAAGGAGGAGGTAACAAACTTATGTCTAATGGCTAACAATAATCTTGATCAATCAGACCAAGATGAGGTATGCCAACTTTCCAATGATGAATTACTTATTATTTCTAAAAATATTCATGATTCGTATAAGAAGCTTAAGAAGATGCATGATAGTCTTAATATTGAATTTTTTTTGTTTGCAAAAAGAGCATGCTAGTTTAATTATCGAGCACTCTACTTTAAATAGTGATCACATGACTTTGTTAGATGAGTTTAATTCATTAAATAAGAAGCATATTGAACTATCTAATGTACGTAATACCTTGAAAGCATCACATATTGAGCTAGTTTAAGCATTTAAGAAAGTAGAAGAACTTGCATGTCATTTAGATAGCAGTGAGTATGCATTAAAATTAGAAGTGGCATGTTATGAAAGGGCAAATAAATTTTAAAGAGCTAATATTAGTGCATTGGAAAATAACAAACCATCACCTCACTAGCTTAGTGCCACAACCCCTCAACATAGCATACATTATATACACCTAGGAAGAGGCACCATCACCCACATAGGTTAGTGAACCCATTCCCTGGTGTTAGGTTTTACTCCTATGCCATGTTAGGACATATAGCCCACACTTACATAATCCATCGTAGAACACATCTAGTGTGGAGGGCTAAATTGCATTCATCACAGCATAACATGCATGCATCTCATTCATTCAAGCATGAGGTGGAACACAAACTCACTTAGGTTCCCAAATCTAACATTTGAATAAAATTATAGGGGTGCTCTCACAAAAGGCCTAGTAAGAGTGTGTGGTACTTAGACAGTGGCTACTCGAGGCATATGACTAGTGATATAAAGCAGTTCATCACCCTGGAGGCTAGGTCAGGAGGCAAGGTGACATTAGGAGACAACATCACTAGGAAAGTGGTGGGATCATGTATAATTAGAAACTCTAAACACCTTATGATTAAAAATGTTTTATTAGTTAATGGTTTAAAGTATAACTTATTAAGTATTAGTCAGCTGTATGATAAAGACTTTGATATAAAATTTCTTTCTAACAAATGCATGATAAGCTTAGATGATAAACTTATGTTAGAAGGAAAATGGATGAATAATATTTACATGTTAGACTTGAATTATATTGAATATTTGAATTCCTTGTGTTTAAAAATAATAATAAATGATTCCTATCTATGGCATAGGAGAGTATGACATGCTAGCATGAAAACACTTAGGAATATCACTCAGAAAAATCTAGTTAGAGGCATACCTAAGTTAAACTTCATTAAGGACCACTTATGTGATGCTTACCAACTAAGAAAATAAGTAAAATCATCATTTCATTCAATTAAGGATATAAACACCTCTAGGACACTAAAAATCCATCACATGGACCTATTATCACATCCAGCATAAGAAGGAAGACTTATGGATTTGTGATAGTAGATGACTTCTCTAGATTCACTTGGGTAAGATTCCTAACACATAAGAGTGAGTCTTTTGAGGAATTTAGAACTTTCTTCACTTGGATTCAAAGGAAATTAGGATATGAAATTTTAATAATTTATAGTGATCATGGTGGAGAGTTTAAAAATGATAGGTTTGAATCTTTCTATCAAGAAATAGGAATATAATATAATTTCTCCTCCCCTAGGACCCACAATAAAATGGATTAGCTGAAAGGAAAAATAAAACTTTGGTGGAAGCTACTAGGGCAATGCTAGTTGAGTACCCACTCCCTAGGTATTTTTGAGCAGAAGTAGTGAATATTGCTTGTTATGTTCTAGATAGGATGAATGTTAGATTCAAACTAAATAAGACACCCTATGAACTCCTTAAGGATAGGACACCCAATCTTTATCACTTACATATTTTTGGATGTAAATGCTTTATCTTAATCAATGGAAAATCACCTTTAGGAAAATTTAATCTCAAATCTGATGGAGTCTTCTTAAGTTATTCATCTGTAAATAAAGCCTATAGAATCTTTAATAAGAGGACCTTAGTAGTAGAAGATTCTACCATGTTGTATTTGATGAATCAGATAAGACCTCTAAATTTAAACCTGAAGAAGAAGAAGAAGTGGAGGTCATTCAAGAGATAGAAACCATTGCAATAGAAGATAGAGTAGAACCTCAAGAGCAATTGCCTAGAGATTGGAGATATTCTTTGAGTCATCCTAGAGAATTGATCTTAGGAGACCCATCTGAAGGTGTAAGAACTAGGCATGGACTTAGGAAGGAGGTTAGTCATTCTGCATTTATCTCCATGTTAGAACTCACTAATATAGATTAAGCCTTAGGAGATGAATTCTGGATCCTAGCAATACAAGAAAAATTAAACTAATTTATTAGGAATGATGTATGGGAATTAGTCAATAAAATTAAGAAGCAAAGTGTGGTTGGAACAAAGTGGACCTTCAAGAATAAGATGAATGACTTTGGAATTATAGTGAGAAATAAGGTAAGATTAGTAGCTAAGGGGTATAACCAAATTGAGGGAATAGACTTTAAGGAAACCTTTGCCCCAGTAGCAAGACTATAAGCCATTAGGATGCTCTTAGCCTTTACTTGCTTCAAGGGTTTTAAATTATATCAAATGGACATTAAGAGTGCCTTCCTAAATGGGATAATCAAATAGGATATTTATGTTGAGCAACCCGTTGAATTTGAGAATTCAAAATTTCCAAACCATGTGTTTAAATTAAAAAAAAGCATCGTATGGGTTAAAGCAAGCACCTAGGGCTTGGTATGAAAGGTTGAGCATATTTCTTCTAGATAGAGGCTCTAATAAGGGTAGTGTCGACACCACCCTCTTCCTAAAAAGGGTAGAAGATGAGATACTATTATCCAGATTTATGTAGATGATATCTTATTTGGATCTTCAAAGAAAAACCTATGTGATGAATTCTCAAAAATAATGAGCAATAAGTTTGAAATGTGCATGATGGGAGAACTCAATTATTTTTTTAGATTTAGTGTAAAATAGATGGATGATGGAACCTTTCTTTGCCAATCTAAGTACATCAAGGACATTTTAAAAAAATAAGAAATGGATAATGCTAAGGTTATGAACACTCCCATAAGCTTTACTATTCAATTAGATAAATACCCAAATAAAAAAATCAGTAGATCAGAAAAAGTATAGGGGAATAATTAGATCACTTCTTTACTTAACTACTAGTAGATTAGATATAATGTTCAGTATTTACCTTTATGTTAGATTTCAATCTTATCCAAAAGAATTCCACATGACTGCTGTTAAGAGAATCCTTAGATACCTATTAAGCACCCCAAACTTAGGAATATAGTATCTTAGATACATCACTACTTTTAAAATCTTAGGATATTTAGATTCTGATTTTATAGGATGTAGGATAGATAGAAAAAGTACTTTTGGAACTTGCTAGTTCATAGGACAATCCTTAGTTTTCTGGTCTAATAGAAAGCAAAACTCAGTAGCCCTCTCCACAGCTGAGGCATAATATATAGCAGTAGGGAGCTATGTTGCTCATGTTTTATGGCTAAAGCAACAACTCTTAGATCTTGGACTACCTGTAGGAACCATTTCAATTATGTGTGACAATACTAGTGCAATTTTCATATCCAAAAATCTAATTCAACACTCCTGCACAAAGCATATAGACATTAGGCATCACTTCATAAGAGATCGTATAGCTAAGGGAGATATAGAATTGCACCATATAGCTATAAAAGATTAATTGGCAGACATATTCACAAAACCCTTAGCCTATGACACCTTTAGCACATTGAGGGCAAAATTAGGTGTTATAAATATTCATGTTTAAACCAAGAAAAATTAAAAGAAAATTATTTGAAAGCATTCCTTCATATGTGTTTTTAAATTACATGTGTTTATTCAAGTACCCATTATTATTTTATTTATTCTTGTTTGTTTATAAAAAAAATTATTTTTTGGTTGTAGACGTTTCTTGATCATCACACACGCACCTCACTGAGTAACAAAAATCTTTAAAATTCTTTCTCGATCGTACTGTATGATCCACATTCATACTGTACGATATGCACAGATCATAGCCCTCTATTTAATCAACAGCCCAGATTAGATCACTAATGTACACATCATACTACACGAACATCCATTCATACTGTATGATCCATATGTCACCAACCGTTATGGAATTTAATCCATTTGGTACAAAATTATTGCCATTTATACTGTATGATACATGTGTCAAAATAGGTTGGGATGAATTTAACTCAGCTAATATGATAATAATTGCACTTCGTATAGTACGAACACTTTTTTATATTGTACGATACTTTTCATCAAACAGTGTACCGATGACCCCTCAGGATGAACAAAATTCCTTAAGACCGTCCAATATGACACTGATCGTACTGTATAATTTTACCTCTTTTTTTATAGGACGTCTAGACAAATTAACTCCCTGATCGTATTATACAATTCTCGATCGTACAGTACGAACGACCAAAATTTTATAAAATGGAGGGTCAAATTGGTTCAATTCACTCAGATTTCCTTAACATTTATACTTTCTAATTCTTCCTACTCAATGGCCAGTAGAAGCAAGCGTGGAAGAATGACTTTGGGGAGCTCCTCCTCTTGTCATTGTGACAATCATTTCCTCTCTATAGCGGATGAAGATGCATATTACAAATATAAAGAGGCCAAAATCACACCCTCTCGAATGTTAAACCAGCCTGCACTTAACTTCGGGGTGATGAGCCTTTTCACCTCCACTACTCTCTAATTCCTCCATACCTTAGCCTTTCCTTATAATTCTAAACTTCTGTATGAATTCTTAACAAATCTTAGGATGAATCTTAAAGTCTCCACCATGACCTCCTTTATCTACCGCCAAAATGTAGAAATCACTAAAGCTGATTTAGAAGAACACATAGGTCTTTCTATTGAAGGACCTTGCCCTTAATTTATGAACTCCCATGATTTTGACTAGATTACTGTTAACTTAACCATCAGGAATATGTCTTCAAATCAACACCAAGCCCATTGTCCAAACTCTAAATCAAAATGCCCATATAATTCAGTATGTACTTCGCACTTCTATTATACCCAAAGTTGGAGATCGGGTTAACATAACCCCACTTCTTTCTATTGTCACTTACTTGATAATGTCAAATACTTAATTCAATGAAGCTCAAATGATTCTCAACTATTTCCACAACATGACTCATATTCGACATCCAAACACCCGTAGAAAACAAAATGTAGCCTTAGAACACATCATAGGCTATATCCTTCACCACAAATACAAAACTCATATATCCTACTCCACCCGATAATGTCCCTATTTTCTATACGGATGCCTCTTTCTGTATCCTTTTTCATTGGGGACAAGAGCACACTGAGCTGAATTTTGATGAAGAAGGGGAATTTGCTCCTACAGGAGGACCACCACCAATACCATTACTTTTACCTGCCTACCCTACCTACCCTTAGGATGATATTACTCAGCGGCTCAAGTGACTAGAAACTGGACTGGAAAATCATATCCAACAACAACACCAGTGGCAAGAGGATGACTTGCAAAGGTTTGCAGAAAGATTTACCTCGATAGATACTTAATTTGCCTCCATCCATCAGTTCTTTCAGCCACCCCCCCCCCCCACCTGATTAGGATCTACTTTACCAGTAGTCTTTGAGTGTATTTGTCTTACTTTTTTTTTCTCTTATACTGCTTTCTTGTTTTGGCTGTTCCTCCTCTTTTTGGTGATGTCAAAAGGGGGATAAAATATTTTGTTGTTTAGCTTTGTTATATATTTGCTCTATTGTATGTGTGCTTACGCTTATTTAATAGAAATTCTTATTTTTTATTGTGTATCTTTCTTTTCTTAAAAATAAATAAAAAGGGGTAGGCATCCCCTATTTTCTAACATCTTTTACTTAGTAAGGGGGAGCCTAGGATTAAAAATCTTTCAAGCTACACTTCAATTAAATATGTTTGCCATCATTAAAATGGGAGAGATTGTTGGAAATCTAGGATCCTTAGCTTGTGATTTTGATGATGATAAACCTTATTAATTAAATTGTACATTCTTAGGAAATATGTTGGATATTATTTATATCTTATGCGTTAACAATTGTAAGTACTATACTCAAGACAAACAAAGACTCAAGATTAGGATAGACTATGTGTTACATACAAAGGTACTATAAAAGTCAAACAATCTAGGTTGAACATTTTATTACACGATTACAAACGTTTTCACATGAAACCTAGTGAAACTATCTCAAATATGTACACTAGGTTTACTCAAATAGTAACATCCTTACATGCTCTAGATAGAGAACTTTAGAACTCTAAGGAAGTTAACAAAATTTTGCATTATCTACCTAGTAATTATGATGCCAAAGTCACTATAAAATGCAAATCTAAGGATTTAAATATTTATTAAATTGATAACCTATTTAGCTCACTCATTGCATATGAACAAAGTGTGAGTCAAAGATTTTTGGATGCTGGTGACAAAAAGAAGGAGAAAGCTATGGTGTCAAAAGCCAATGACTTTGAAAGTGATCGCTCTGTAGCTGATGAGGCCGATGACATAGCATTGATGACCCAAAAATTCAAGAGATTTCTGAAGAGAAAGTAAATATGGCATCAACACTGGAATAAATAAAAAAATAATTAAAATACAAAGGTTTCCTCTGATATTATTTATTTTGAATGCAGAAAACCATGTCACCTAATGCCAAATTAGCCCAACTAAAAGTTCACCTAATCAAGGAGAAGGGTGAGAAGAAGATAAAGATCAAAAAGGGAAAACAATGGTTGCAAAACATATTTTGGGCAAACTCTACTTCAAACTCATCAGAATAAGAAGCAGAGGAGGAGGAAACAAATCTATGCCTTATGACAAATAATACTCTTCATCATTCTAATCAAGATGAGGGGTGCTCTCACAAATGGCCTAGTAAGAGCATATGGTACCGAGGTAGTGCATGCTCATGACACATGACTGGAGATATGAAGCAATTCATCATGCTGGAGGCCAGGTCAGGAGGTAAGGTAACATTGGGAGGCAACACCAAGAAAGTGGTGTGCTCAAGTATGATTGGCAACTTAAAGAATTTTATTATTGAAAATATCTTAATATTAAATAGATTAAAACACAACCTGCTTAGTATTAGTCAATTATTTGATAAATATTTTGATATTAAATTTCTATATACTAAGTGTCTAATTAGCTTAAACGGTAAAATCATTTTAGAAGGCAAGAGGATTAACAATATTTATATGCTTGATTTAAACTATGTTGGATATTTAAATTCTATTTGTTTAAAATCTATTATTGATGAATCATGGCTATGACATAGGCAACTATATCATGCAAGCACGAAAACCCTTAAGAAGATCCCCCAGAAATACCTAGTTAGAGGTATACCTAAACTAGATTTTTCTAAAGACCTCTAATGTGATGCCTGCCAATTAGGAAAATAAATAAAAAACCCTTTTCATTCCATTAAGTACATCATCACTTCAAAATCTTTAGAAATTCTTCACATGATTTTGTTTGGACTTGTTAGTACAGCCAGCTTAGGTAGGAAGACTTTTGGATATATGATTGTAGATGATTTTTCTAGATTCACCTAGGTTAGATTCCTAGCACATAAAAGTGATTCATTTGATAAATTTAATAATGTCTTCACTTGGATACAAAGGAAATTAGGATGTGAAATATCAACTATCCATAATGATCATGATGGAGAATTTAAAAATGATAGGTTTGAATCATTCTATAAGGAGTAGAGTATAGAACATAATTTTGTTGCCGCTAAAGCCCCCAGCAGAATAGAGTAGTTGAAAGAAAGAACAGAAACCTAATAAAAGATGCTATAGCGATGTTAATAAAATATTCACTTCTTAGGTATTTTTGGGTAGAAACAATTAACACTACTTGTTATATTCTAAATAGGGTAAATCTTAGATCCAAACTTAATAGGACTCCCTATAAACTACTTAAGGATAGAACACCCAATCTGTCTCACCTTCACATCTTTAGATGTAAATATTTTATTCTGATAAATAGAAAATTCCACTAAAAAAATTTGACCCTAAGTTTAATGATTGAGTTTTTCTAGGTTATTCTTCTGTAGATAAAGCCTATAGAGTTTTTAATAAGAGGACCCTAGTGGTAGAGGAGACCACCTATGTAGTGTTTGATGAATCTGATAAATCTGGTGAGCTTAGGTTAGACGAAGAAGAGGATGTAGAGGTCACCCAAAGAATAGAGTCTATTAAACTAGGAAATAGAGAAGAACCACAAGAGCCCTTGCATAGAGATTGGAGATATACATCTAGTCATCCTAGAGAACTCATTTTAGAAGATCCTTCTGTAGGAGTTAAGATTAGGCATGGACTTAGGAAGGAAGTTAGTCATTCTACTTTCATCTCTATAATAGAACCTAGTAGTGTAGATCAAGCCCTATTTGATGAATTCTATATTCTAGCTATGCAAGAAAAATTGAACCAATTTATTAGAAATGATGTTTGGAAATTAGTTAATAGACTTTTAGGACCAGAGTATTGTAGGAACAAAATGGATTTTCAAGAATAAGATAAATGACTCTGTAAATTCTTAGTAGGTTATTAAACCTAAGTTAATTGTCCCAAGGCTAACCAAGAGGGGGATGAATTGGTAATTTTAAAATTTCTTGGTTATATTTTTGAAAATTGATTTAATAATTAAAAAAATTATAAGAACTATAAATTTTATAAAAATGCTTTTTCAACCACAAAAAAATAAAATAAAATATGAAAAATAAAATTACAGTAAAAAGTAAAGAGCAGAAAATACCAGATTTTATAGTGGTTCAGTTCAACTAGACCTACGTCCACTCCCTAGAGACTCCTCCAGGTATTGCACTAATCACAAGTGTCTCTCCTTTAGCCCCCACAACAAGGCGGAGAAGCCCTTACAAAAACCTCTCTTCTACCAACCTGATGTGGTAGAGAACCATCATCCTTTTTCATCCTCCTGATGAAGGTAGAGAACCCACCATCCTTTCTCACCCTCCTAGTGATGCAAGAATAACAATCATCCTTTCATACCCTCCTGGTGTCGGCAGAGAATCGATCATCCTTTCACACCCTCTTGGTGTCGGTAGAGAACCAGACCTTCTCTTGAAAATCTTCTCTCAAAAAACCTTCAAGAAAGTAGGGAAGAACTATGAAGAACAAGTAGGAGATCCTCACCAATGGGCACCTTTATGAATCCCCTCACAAATTCCTCTAACAAGATCTCTCACTTTTCACTCTCAAATCACTCTCCCAAACACACTCCTAAGGAACACTTAAGAGAATGTTCAAAGTAAGAAGATTAATGGCAGTCAGTTTTTAGGACCCTTATATGCAAAGGATAAGAAAAACCATCAAAAATTAAAAATTTCAAGTTTGACAGACTTGGATCGTATAGTACGATCATACTTCATACGTATGAATAATTTAAAAAGTGTTTTATGATGTTGTACGAACCCTATTTTATACTCTGATCAGTATCTGTACGAACCCATATCATACAGTATGATTAGTTCAAAAAATAAAACTTTCGTCTGTATGAGTATGTATGAACCCTATTTCATACTCTGATCGGCGTCTGTACAAACCCATATCATACAGTATGATCAGTTCAAAAAACTACCCTTTCATCTGTATGATAGTGTACAAACCTCATTTCGTACTCTGATCGGCGTCTGTATGAACCCATATTATACAGTACGATCAGTTCAAATTTTTATTGTATTCATACGGGACGAACTGAACGAGGCTAATTTCATACTCTAATTGGCATCCAGGATGAATACATTTAGTACAGTACGATCTAAACTTAAAAAACTTTTCCAGACTTGAGTTAATCAGATCAATTCTGGAGGAATACTCAGGACAAATTGTCCCGTATAATCCTAAAATCATACAGTATGATTAGTTAAAAAAATGTAAGTTCTGTCTCACTCCCCTAATGTGTGTGTGCACGGTTACCCAATTATAATCACACTCTCTCAGACTCAAGAAAAATAAAAAGTACAGACTCCAATTACAACAACACCTAATATAATCTGTCTTGAAGTCTTTAGCATTCTGGAGTATGATTTTCCTGAAATATTAGTACACACAAACAACACGAACCAAATATATCTAATATATATTAGGAGAAAATAATAATCAACACAATAATATTTTGGTATCATCAAAAAGTCATATGATATACAAAAATAGATTTGAAATCTAAAATGCAACAATCTCCTCCTTTTTGATGATGGCAAAATACTTATTGTTTGAGTTAACCTTTAAGCCAATTTTTCTCCTAAGTTCCCCCTAAATGAATGACTAATTTAAAAACAAGGGAACCCTAAATAAAATACAAAAATAAACAAAAATAAAACAAAATTGAAAACTACTAGTGACAAAATAACTCATTAAAACCTAAATAAAAATAAAAAAAACAAAACTAAAAAACACAACATAACACCAAACAATTCAAAAACATAAACAATACATGACACCAAATAATACATGAATTTATGACACCAAACAATGCAATTCCCCCTTTTGACAATAACAAAAAGAGAAGTTCTCTTGAATGAATGAGTGTCTTTGAATAAAAAAATCAAGTTGATCAAGAAGACGATTTTAAAGTAATTTCAAAACTCAAAATTAATTTTCTAATGTTGAAAAAGAAAAATTTTAAATTTTAAATCAAAGAACAACATAACAAAGAAAAGTCAATCAGGTTCAGTGTTCACATATGAAATAAAATTAGTTATTGCAAAAAATGATGAATTTAAAGATTAATTATTTTTTAATTCAATAGTGAAAATTATTGTTGATTATTTGGATATGTAAGAGAGATAGGTGGTTAAGGAAAGATATGTATCAGTTGGCGACATTGCACATTTTTTAAATAGTTTATGGCACACTTTGTGCATCTTTTTAGTTTGGGCTAATTTTGTGCCTTTTTTGACTTTGGTGTACATTGCGCATCTTTTCAAATATGTGACACATTTTGTGCATCTTTTCAACTTTAGCACTTTATGCATATTTCTATATTTTCTATCTTTCCAACTATCAATAAATCTAAAATACACAATCTAATAATGAACAAAAATAAACATATTGAAAAGAAAATGAAATAAAAATAAGACATCTATTTTACAATAATTATCACAAAGTAATATTCATCTATAGATACATGAACTTGATCTTCTAACCTTAAATCAGTCATAATGTAATTTAAAAATTTGAGAGATTAAATTTTGCAAGAAAATTAATGTGTAGAGGAAATGAAATTTAAAATCTCTTCTGAAGGTCAAACACAAAAGATTTGAATCCATAAGCATAGACAATTCAGGAAGATACAATTCAAACTAAAATAAAACATTATTTTAACTTCTCATTAAACAAATAATCAAATACAAACATCATCAACATGAATTAGAGACAACCAACATTATATATAACTAACATCTTAAATCAGTGATATCACAGATCAACAAAGAAACAACTACTCTCAAATAGATCAAATGCAAGTACATCACAGACACAACAAAAGTAAAATAAAAAATAGAAGATCACAATTAGAAATCTGAAAGACCCTGGTCAGGAGGGGGCTGAGGGTTGAATGCAGTGAAGTAGCTATTGATCATGGCTATATCAGTGTTCATATAGTCAAATTGGCACGAATCCAACCCATATCTTCCTGATACCTTGCATCCTGCTGAGTCAAGCGATTCTCAAGTTGATCAAAGCGTTGATCAACATGAGTTTCCAGTCTGTTGAATTGCTGGACCATCTCTTGGTAGAAATTTTGGTTAAGTCCAGGTGCAGGTGTAAAGACAGGGGCTCCTTCTTCCTCAGAGTCATCTCCCTCAGAACTCCCTCTCCCAAAAAGTGAACGAAAAGAGGCATCAGTAAAGTAGATAGGGAGTTCAATAAGACCATCAAGATGTATAAGATTATACTTCTTTTCTAGGATATAGGCCACTAGATGTCCTAAAGTCACATTTTTTTCTCTTATTGTTTGAAAGTTCAATGTCAGAAATGGTATAAAGGTAATCTATGATTAATTGGGCTTCATTTATAGGTTGGTGTTTCATAATCAAATAAGTGACTGTGGACAGAAGAGGAGTCATGTTTATACGGTCACCAGCTTTTAGAATAATCAAAGTTTACAAAATATGCTGGATAATCCTGGCATTTTAGTTTAGAGAGTAAACGTGTGGCAAATGACTCACTAGGGCTACTCCTCTAAGAACCTTATTAACTTCAGACTAGTCATAGTCTGCCCTAGAGGATAATGTATGGGCCCTAATTCCTTGGGTTCTTAGGTGGAGGAATGTGCCTAAGTCTTCCTTGGTGATCTCTACTCTTTCCTTAAAAATATACGAAGTGATCCTTGAGTGATCTTGATTGAATTTCATATTAGCTAGGAAAAATTGAAAAGTTTCTTTATTGTAGGCATAGATAAGAGTCAGGATGAAAGAAAAATGAGTTGAGGCGAGTAATGGCATAACAGAGAAATGAATGTCATTTTGCATGAGTAGACGAGAAGGATTACTTTTGCAGCTGAATACCTATAAAAAGCATCCTCATTCTCTTTAGATAGAAATTTTTCATCCCTACTGATCCTAAAGGAAGATGCCTTAGAGTAAGGTCACTTGGTGTTACTAGCCATAATGCGAACTAGATCTCATGAGGGTTTGAAAATGGATGAAAAGGCGATGAATAACTTCTCTAAAGACCCTTCTATTTAAAGAAAAATGATCCATCATACAGTATGAAATATGGATCATATGTACGATTGAAATTTCATATGGGATGAAATTTATTTCGTACATACGAATGGAAATGGCAAAAAAAAGCTTTTCGTAAAATGCCATTTTCGATGTGTCCTTTCATATAGGCTTTTTGACTATTTGATCATACAGACGAACATATGTTCATCCAGGATGATCAAAATATTAAAGATCATTTAATGACGGTTAGGTTCATCCCCCACTTGAAACTGACAACTGGATCGTACAGATAAAATACACATTCGTACGTACGATCAGTAATAATAACTGACATCGCTATAAAACCATTCCCATGCGCATAGATGAAACTGTACACATCATATAGTATAATGACATCAACCAGAACAAAACACTATGAAAACTCTATTTTGACACCTCAACTCAGAAAATTATTATGCTCAAGCTACAGAATTTATATAGTACGAAAATAATTTTGTACAGTATAAAAAGAATACTTAAATAAAACATGATAAATTTAAAAATCTTTTAAAGCCAATCATTTTAAAACCAATGACTTGCAACTTTTTTAAAAAATTTACCAATAATAAAAAGACTAAAAATAATGCTAACAAAAAATAAACAATATAAAACAAAACTATATAAACTATACTACATATACACTTAACATAAACAAACATATGGTCACACAATAAATCAAGTTTGCAGAATTTCAAATCAAGCATTAAGATCAATCACACCTAGCCATATTCTTAAAATGCTAAATGTATCAAAAGCTAGTGGTTTTATAAAAATGTTTGTAAGTTGATTTTCAATAGTAACGTGATGTAATTCAATTTCTCCTTTGGCTATATAATCTCTAATAAAGTGATGTCTTATATCTATATGCTTGATTCTAGAATGTTGAATAGGATTCTTTGAAATGCAAATGGCACTAGGATTATCATAGAAAATTAGAATTATGCTAATTGAAAATTCTAAGTAAATCAACTGTTGTTTTAGCCAAAGAACTTGTGCCACACAACTACCTAAGGCAATGTATTCTGCTTCAGCAGTAGAAAGGGCTACTGAATTTTGTTTCCTATTGTACCAAGAAATTAGAGAATTTCCAATAAATTGATATATTCCAGAAATACTTTTCCGATCTACCCTGTATCCTGCAAAATCTGAATCAGAATATCCAATTATCTCAAAAGAAGAGCTGTGCTTAGGATACTAAATCCCTAAGTTTTGAGTTCCCAAAAGATATCTCAATATTCTTTTAACTGCCATCAAATATGATTCCTTTGAATCAGATTGAAATCTAGCACACAGACAAACACTGAACATTATATTTGGTCTACTAGCTATCAAATAAAGCAATGATCCAATTATTCCTCTAAATTTCTTTTGATCAATAGATTTTCCCTTGGGGTCCTTATCTAACTACACTGAGGAACTCATTGGTATGGTTACTTGTTTAGCATTATTCATTTCATACTTTTTGAGGATGTCCTTAACATACTTTGCTTGACTGAGAAATGTTCCTTCCTCACCTTGCTTTATGCTAAAACCAAGAAAGTAACTCAAGTCTCCCATCAAACTCATTTGAAATTCACTACTCATTATTTTTAAAAATTCATCACAGAGTATTTTATTAGTCGATCCAAATAAGATTTCATCAACATATATTTGAAAAATGAGTAAGTCATCTCCTATCTTTTTCAAAAAGAGAGTGGTGTCCACACTTCCTTTAACAAATGATCTCTCTAATAGGAAAGTGCTTAACCTCTCATACTAAGCCCTAGGTGCCTATTTCAATTCATATAATACCTTTTTTAATTTAAAAACATGATTAGGGAATTTAAAATTTTCAAAAGCTAAAGGTTGCTCAACATAAATATCCTCTTGCATCACCCCATTCAGAAAGGCACTTTTAACATCCATTTAAAATAATTTAAACCCTTTAAAATAGGCAAAGGCTAGCAAAATCCTAATTGCTTTAAGTCTGGCTACAGGGGTAAAAGTTTCTTCAAAATCAATCCCTTCTATTTGATTATACCCCTTGGCCACCAATCTAGCCTTATTTCTAATCACAACTCCTAAATCATTCATTTTATTTTTGAACACTCACTTAGTCCCAACAACACTTTGATCTTTAGGCCTTTCAATCAATTCCCAAACATCATTTCTTACAAAATTATTCAATTATTCTTGTATGGCCAAAATCCAATATTCATCTGAAAGTGCTTGATTTATATTAGTAGGTTTAACCATTGATATAAAAGTAGAATGATTCACTTCTTTGGTAATTCCATGCCTAGTCCTAACACCCTCACTAGGTTCACCTAGAGTCAATTCCTTAGGGTTACTTTTAGAAAATTTCTATTCTCTAGGCAAAGGGTTTTCCATCTCAACCTTTTCTTCCAACTGTCTTTTCAATTTCTTGGGAGATATTTTTAATATTTTTAATATAATCTTCTTCCAACCTTGGATCTTTTAAAATGCCAGATTCATCAAAAACTACATCTGTGGTCTCCTCAACTACCAAAGCTCTCTTGTTAAACACCCTATATGATTTTCTAACACTAGAATATCTAAGAAAAATTTATTCATCAAATTTTTCTAAAGGAGTTTTCCCATTATTATGAATGAACACCTTGCATCCAAAAATATGCAAATGTGAAAGATTTGGTGTTCTACCCTTAAGAAGTTTATAGGGTGTTTTGTTTAACTTGGATCTAATGTTCACCCTATTAAGAACATAACATGCTGCACTAACCGCTTCAGCTCAAAAATATTTTAGAAGTGAGTATTCTGCCAACATGGCTCTAGCAACTTCATCAGTGTTCTATTCTTTCTTTTAACTACCCCATTTTGCTGAGGGATCCTAGGTGCTATAAAAATTGTGATCAATTCCTTTCTTTTTATAAAAATCTTCAAATTTTTTATTTTCAAATTCTCCTCCATGATCACTTTGAATTGATAAAAGCTTACATCCTAACTTCCTCTGAATTCAAGTATAAAAGACTCTAAATTCATCAAATAATTCACTCTTATGAGATAAGTATTTGACCCAAGTGAATCTTGTAAAATCATCAACTATCACAAATCTAAACACTTTACCTCCTAGACTTACAGTGCTAACCAGTCCAAAAAGATCCATATGAATGATTTCCAATGATTTACTAGTTCTAAGATCCTTAATGGAATGAAAGAAGGATTTCATCTATTTTTTTAATTGACATACATCACACAAGTGATCCTTAGTAAAGTTTAGTTTATGTATCCCTCTAACAAATTCTTTTTGAGTAATTTTTCTTAAATTTTTCATGCTTGTGTGACAAAGCCTCCTATGTCATAACTATGATTTCATCAGTTATTATTTTGAGACAAAAAATATTAAAAGACTTAATATAATTCAAATCAAGCATGTACACATTGTTTACCCTAATTCCATGCAAAATATCAGTTCTATTTTGGCTTACTATGCAGCTAGTGGGAAAAAATTTTACGCTATACCCCTTATCACCTAGCTGACTAATGCTCAACAAGTTATACTTTAAGACATCTACTAATAAGATATTTTTAATAAAAAAATTGTTCAAGTTTTCAATCATACATGTACCTATCACTTTCCTAGTGGTATTATCTCCCATGTAACCTTGCCTCCATTCCTGACTTCAAGCGATATGAATTGAGTTATATCTCCAGTCATATGCTTAGAACATCCACTATCCAGGTACCAAATGCTCTCACGAGGTCTTGTATGGGAGTGATTCTACAAAAAGATCAAATGTTAAACTTAGAAACTTAAACAAGTTTGAGTTCACCTCTTGGTAATGATAAATCAGATGCATGTGTGATATGCTGTGTTTTATGCATTTTAGGTCTCCACACTAGATGTGTTCTACTATGAATGGTGCAAGTATGGGAGATGTGTCCTAATATTCCACATGTAAAATATCTCACACTAAAAAGAATTTTTTAATCTATATGAGTTATAATATCTCTTCCTAGGTGTTGAACTTATCCTCTTTTGCTTAGACTTATAAAATTATTTAAGTGTGGGAGTTGGTCTATTTTCCTTAATAATCTTTAATTCCAATTCAAGATATGAGTTTTTATTTTCCAACATAGAAATTTCCATTTTCAAATCAATCTCTCTATGTTTTGTTTCATCCAAAAAAAACTTTATAATCATTCTCAAGTTCAGTATGCGATGATTTCAAAATTTTATGCTTTTTGTTCAAATCATCAAACTCATCCAATAAGGTCATCTGGTTGCTATCAATTAATGCGTGATCTTTTCTATGGATTTCATGCTCTTTTTGTAATTCTAAAAATTCAATGTTTAGCTTAGCATGCAATTTTTTAAGTTTCCTATATGTTGTATGAACTTTCTTAGAAACTTCAAATAACTCATCATAGGTTAAGTTATATACCTCTTCTTGATCTGATTGATCAAGCTTATCGGCCATTAAACACAAGTTCGTGACTTCCTCCTCTGCTTCTATTTTTGAGGAATATGAAGCTGAATCCGCCCAAAATGCTTTCTGTAATCTCTTCTTGCCCTTCTTCATATTTGGTTTCTCCTCAACCTTCTCCTTGCTAGGATTAGCTTTGAGATTTAGGTAATCAATTTTTATGTGTCCTGGCTTCCTACATTCATAATAGATTACATCATTAGAAGCCTTAATATTTTTGTAGAACTTACCCTTATTCCACTGTTGACATCTCATTTGTTTTCTTCTTAAGAAACTTTTGAATTACCTCATCATGAGTGCAATATCATCTTCATTATCAGGTTGTGACTGATCACTCTCTAAGTCATCCACTTTCAATGCAATATTTTTCTCCTTCCACTTCTCACCTGCATCAACCTGTCTTTGAGTCACTCCTTGCTCATAAGCAATTAGTGATCCAAGAAGATTATCAATTGAGTAAACATTTAAGTCTTTCGACTCCATTTTAGCAATTATCTTTGCATCATAAGCAGTAGGCAAACAATGAAGAATTTTATTTATATTTTTAGCATTCATTAATTTCCTATCAAAAGCATGTAATGAGGTGACTATTTGTGTGAAACAATTATACATGTTAGTGATTGGTTCATTCAGTTTCATGCGAAATAGTTCATAATCATGTAGTAGAATGTTCAATCTAGATTATTTCACCTCATTAGTTCCTTCATAAGTAATACAAAGTCTATCCCAAATTTTTTTACTAGATCTACAGGTTGAGACACGCATATAGTTCTCTGATTTAAGTGCATAAAAAAACTATTTAAACATTTAGTGTTTAACTGAGCTAGGTCTCTTTCTTTTACTATCTAGTTAGTGAAAGGCGTTTCAGTTATAACACCATCTATAAGTCTAGTTGGTTTAGTGTAGCCTTCCTATACTAAAATTCACATGCGATAATCAAGCGATTGAAGAAAAGTAGACATTCGTATTTTTTAAAATTCAAAAGTGATGTTATCAAATAATGGGGGTCTTGTGATCGAATATCCTTCGTGTGTGTTACATTTTTCAAAAGTAGTCATGATCATTTCAAAAAGTTATTTAAACCTTAATTTTTGAAAGCTCTCTTTGATACCACTTATAAATTCTCAGTAGGTTGTTAAACCTAAGTTAATTATCCGAAGGCTAACCAAGAGGGGGGGGGGGGAGTGAATTAGTAATTTTAAAATTTCTTGGTTATATTTTTAAAAATTGATTTAACAATTAAAAAATTTATAAGAACTATAAATTTTATGAAAATACTTTTTCAACCACAGAAAAATAAAAGAAAACTATGAAAAATAAAATTATAGTAAAAAGTAAAGAGTAGAAAATACCAGACTTTATAGTAGTTCGGTTCAACAAGACCTACGTCCACTCCCTAGAGACTCCTTCTCCAGGTATTGCACTAATCACAAGTGTCTATCCTTGAGCCCCCACAGCAAGGTAGAGAAGCCCTTACAAAAACTTCTCTTCCACCAACCCGGTGCGACAAAGAACTATCGTCCTTTTTTATCCTCCTAGTGAAGGCAGAGAACCCACTGTTCTTTCTTACCCTTCTAGTGATGACAGAGTACCAATCTTTCTTTCACACCCTTCTGGTGTCGGCAGAGAATCGATCATCCTTTCACACCTTCCTGGTGTCGACAGAGAACCTGACCTTCTCTTGAAAATCTTCTCTCAAAAAACCTTCAAGAAAGTAGAGAAAAACTATGAAGAACAAGTATGAGATCCTCAACAATGGGAACCTTTGTGAATCCCCTCACAAATCCCTCTCACAAGATCACTCACTTTTCACTCTCAAATCACTCTCCCAAACACACTCCTAAGGCACACTCAAGAGAATTTTTAAAGCAAGAAGATTAATAACAGTCAGTTTTTAGGACTCTTATATGCAAAGGACAAGAAAAAATTATCCAAAAACTAAAAATTTCAAGTTTGAAGGACTTAGATTATATAGTATAATCATACTTTATACGTATGAACAGTTCAAAAAGTGTTGTACGATGCTGTACGAACCCCATTTCATACTCTGATCGGCATATGTACGAACCCATATCATATAGTATGATCGGTTCAAAAAATAAAACTTTCATCTGTACAAACGTGTACGAATCCCATTTCATACTCTTATCAGCTTCTATATGAACCCATATCGTAAAGTACGATCAGTTGAAAAAAATACCCTTTCATCTGTACGATCGTGTACAAACCTCATTTTGTACTCTAATCGGTATCTGTACGAACCCATATCGCATAGTACGATCAGTTCAAATTTTTTTTATTCATATGGGATGAACTGGACGAGCTTGATTTCATACTTTGATTGGCATCTAGGATGAATACATTTCGTACAGTACAAACTAAACTTAAAAAAATTTTCAGACTTGAGTTAATCAGATCAGTTCTAGATGACCACTAAGGATAAATTATCCCGTACGATCCTAAAATCATACAGTATAATTAGTTAAAATAAATGCAAGCTCTGTCTCACTCCCCCAATATGTGTGTGCACGGTTACCTAATTACAATCACACTCTCTCGACTCAAAAAAATAAAAAGTACAGACTCTAATTACAACAACACTTAACCTAATCTATCTTGAAGTCTTTAGTAGTCTGGAGTATGATTTCCCTGAAATGTTAGTACACACAAACAACACAAACCAAATATATCCAATATATGTTAGGAGAAAATAATAATCAACATAATAATATTTTGGTTTCATCACTTTTCTCCTAGAAAGATCCTTTATTAAGGGTAGTGTAGATACCACTCTATTCATTAAAAAAGTAGGAGAAGATCTACTTATTGTTCAAATATATGTATATCATATCTTATTTGGATCAAGAAATGAAAATCTTTGTAATGAATTTCTAGGAACCATGAGTAGAGAGTTTGAAATGAGTATGATAGGAGAGCTGACTTATTTCCTAAATTTTAGTATAAAGTAAATGGATGATGGAACTTTTCTAAGTCAAGATAAATATATCAAGGATATTCTAAATAAATATGAGATGAAAATGCGAGACCCATTAATTCACCCATGACCTCTACCATTCAATTAGACAATGATGTAAGTAGAAAGTCAGTAAACCAAAAGAAGTATAGAGGTATAATAGGATCACTTCTGTATTTGATTGCCAGCAGGCTTGAAATTATATTTAACATTTCTCTTTATGCTAGCTTTCAAGTAGATCTTAAGAAATCACATATGATAACTGTTAAGAGAATCATTGGATACCTTCTAGGAACCCAAAATTTAGGTATTTGGTACCCTAGAAATAGCTCCTTATTTGAAATCATATGATATTTGGACTCAAACTTTGTAGGATGTAGGATTGATGGAAGCACCTCTA
The DNA here is from genome assembly GCA_019925795.1 of Dendrobium chrysotoxum. Taxonomy (NCBI): domain Eukaryota; kingdom Viridiplantae; phylum Streptophyta; class Magnoliopsida; order Asparagales; family Orchidaceae; genus Dendrobium; species Dendrobium chrysotoxum. The sequence goes on along the minus strand of CM034299.1, from coordinate 16,472,285 downwards.
AAACCTTTCAATTCATAGGCCAATTCTTAGTTTTCTGGTCAAGTAGAAAATAAAACTCTATAGCCTTATCCACCACTGAGGCAGAATATATTACTGTAGGAAGTTGTGTTGCTCAAGTCTTATGACTAAAGAAATAAATCCTTGATCTTAGACTCTCTGTTGGCACTATTTAAATTATGTGTGATAATACTAGTACCATATTCATCTTTAAGAATCTTATTCAACACTCCCGTATTAATCATCTCTAAGAATCTTATTCAACACTCCCATACTAAGCATATAGACATCAAGCACAACTTCATTAGAGACCATATTGCTAAGGGAGATATTAAGTTGAATCATGTAATAACTAAGGATCAACTGGCAGACATCTTCACCAAACCCTTAAGCTATGACACTTTTTAGTACACTAAGGACTAGACTAGGTGTAATTGACATTCATGCTTGATTCAGGGCAACATAAAATTAATAACTTGAAATTTTATGTGTTTTGTGTGTTTCTATTTTTTTTATGTTTGTTGAATGTTAAGTGTTGTTTCCTTATTAGTAGATATTCCTTGATTACCACATATTAAAGAAAAAAATATTCACATCATACCATATGAACTATATTCATACTATACGATCTACACAACTCAGCACATCTTTGCTATTTATGATGTCAATGGTTATGATTTGACCAATTATTAATAATCATACTGTACGATCCACCTGTTCGTACTGTATGATCCACCTATTCGTACTGTACGATATATGTGCTAGTAACAGTTGAGAGAATTAAATCATCTGATATGATAATCTAAACATCTTCATACTATACGAACACCTGTTCGTACTATATGAACCTTTTAGACAAAGGTCATATTGATGACTCCTCAGATGATCATTTTTAACGAAGATCGTCCAGTACGATGCTGATCATACTTTATAATTTGACCACTTTTTTTGACAAATTATCCAGACAAATTAAATTCTTCGGATTGTACTGTACAAACCTTAATCGTACTGTACGATCTGCTAAAAAATTATAAGGAGTGATTTCTAAAATTTTAATTCACTTCATTTTTCTATTCCTATTTTCAACTTGTTTCATAACTTCAATTCTTCTAATGGCCAGTGGCAAACAAGCTCATCAACTACTCCAAGGTAGTTCTTCTCATCATCCTACTAATGACCACTTTCAGACAACAGATGACAAAGTAGCCTATCAGAGATATAAGGAAGCCCAAATTACCCCATCCTGCATTCTTGACCAGTCAAGTCATAGTTATTGGGTAATGGATCTCTTCACTACTTGCACTCTCCGCTTTCTACTCACCCTAGCCTTCCCTTTTAATTTCGTGATGCTTTATGAATTTTTTGCTAGTCTACGAGTATCTGCAAATTTCTCCTTTATGACTTCATATGCCTACAGAAGATCCATAGAAATTACTAAATAAGATCTAGCTGAATACCTCTACATATCCACTGAAGGGGTTCAACCCCATACTCTATCATCTAGGGGAGACTACGACTAGACCACTATCAATCTAGTTATTAAGAATGCTCCTCTAAACCAACATCAGCCACTTGTCAAATTCCTAAATCAAAATGCTCGTACAATCTAGCATATTCTCCAAACTTTTGTTCTTCCTAAAGCTGGAGATAGGGTAAATATCACTCCTATCTTGTCTGTAGTCACCTACTTAATCATGTATGACACTATTTTTGATGAATCCCAAATGATCATTTTTTATCTACACAAGATCAGTTCCTTTCGTTCATGCTCAGCCTGTCATAAGCACAACCTTGTACTAGGTCACATGATTGTCTATGTGTTGGACAAAAAAATATTAACTCGCGTATCCCACACCAGTAGAAAATTTTCTTATTTTCTACTCTAATGGTCGGGCAGAAGTCCAGCATATGGGAGGTGGTCTGGCGATGGTCGGCGGCTGGGCGGTGGTTCAGTAGAGGTCGGCAGGGCGGCCGGGCGATTGTCTGATGGTGGTCGGTAGAAGCTCACCTGCGGTGGTGTCTAGGTAGAGCTCTAAGATCCTCGAGGCCTCAGAGCTCTCTCCAATCTCTAGCCAAAAGTGCCCATTCATGTAGGGAGTGGGGGTCTATTTATAGATTTTTGTGAGTGGCACGCTTGTAAATATGATGAAGATCCAGGGTAGGTTCGGAGTGTTCCATCAGACGACCTGTACTGATTCTCTCGATCATGGAGCATTTTTAAGCTTTTAAGTGACTTAATGATGTTAGAATTAAGCGATCATGGGCTTGTTGGATTCACCTCGTGGAGCCGCTCGATTCGATTATAAGCATGCCATATATGGAGATCATTTGGTCATCCAATTAATTCTTTGAACCTTCCAAATAGACTTTGATCGCTTGGTTTGGACTCATTTGGGCTCAGATTAGACCAATTTTAGTGCCGTTGGGTTCACCTTCTTGAGATGTTCAATTTGAATATAAGTTTGTTGAAATTAGAGTTTGAGTGGTCCCAAATTTAATTTTAGAAGTTCCCAACTTGGATATGCCTCGAGATTCGTGCAATTTTCGGTGACATATCAAGTGTATTTAAAATATTTAAGAGCTATTTGGCTTAGTGTAAAACAAAATTAATAGATTATTCCTTTAAGCTTGCTTTGAAGTAAAGTGAATTTAAAATAATGAGTGGCAACGATGGTCTACATAGATGACTTATGGTAGTGTTGATGGTCCATGGCTGCCAATGATGGTCGACAGTAGCAGACGACTGCTAGTGACAACAATAACCGACACTAGGTGATAGCAACTTTGGCTTGCAATATTTTCAAAAATCATTCAAATTGATCGATTTTGAAAAGTTTCAAAAATCATCTAAATGATAGTTTTAAATTCTTCATAATTTTACTTTAAATTTATTTATCAAATTAAACACTTATATCTAGAAATTTGAAATAAGTATTTAGACTCAAAATACCTCAATCTAAACAATCCCTTTATGATATATATAAATATCATGGTAGGCGGCAGATCCTTACTAAGAGATGCTATTTCCAATCGAACAAGAGCAGCATAAAAGACGACCACTTGCTATCACCAGAGACCAGTTTCCTTTTCATTTTGGAAAGGAGAAAAAAGGTTAAATAATAACAAAGTACAAAGTATCTATGGAAGCTTGAAAAATTGCAAAAACATAAAAAAAAAAAAAATTATTTTGAAACATAAATTATGCATATTGAATCTTATGATTGATGAAGAAAATAAAACTTCAACTGATACAATATTATTCTAGTTCATTAAAACTTTGAACTATATTTTAAAAATTTATTTCATACTTAGCACTTATGATTATACTCAGGAATCTCTTCTAAAATTAGAATTTTATCTCATTGATATATTTTTATATGGATTTTTTTTAGGTAAAGGCAATGCAACCTAAGAAAACAAAAAGAGTAACATTGGAAGGTTTGGGAATTGGGAGACTACTGAGGAGAAGATCATCCTCCAAGAATTGATCGATTGTAGCTTGACTTTTGGGCAACGGAAGAAATGATATTGGAAGGCAAATGAAGCCTACCTCCTAGGGGAGAAGGTTAGCATAGGAAGGTTATGAAATAGACTAGGGGCACTCGGATGATCATCCTAAAGATATAGATGGAACTATTGGGAGGTAGTGGCATAGCAACACATCAAGACTTTTTAGGGAGGTGATCTAGGTACTCAAGATAACACAATTGAGATATATTTATAAATTTTAAGGGTGATATTTTAACCCTCATCTACAATTATGCCATAATATTTTTTATTTTTGTTTACAATGGATAGATCAAATTGCAGGAGGATCAACATATGATATTTATTGACTTAGAGAAAACATGTGATAAAGTTTCTAGAGAAGTGCTCTGGAGAGTTCTAGAAAAGAAAGAGTTAATAATACGTATATTCTAGTCATTAAGGATATGTATGCAGAAGCTGTTATTCGTATTCAAACACAAGGTGGTTCGACCAAGTATTTTCCTATTTTTGTTGGATTACATTAAGGATCAGCTTTAAGCTCATATCTTTTTTGGTTTAGTCTTAAATGTTCTTATTAGACATTTGAAAGAAGATGTACCCTCGTGTATGCTTTTTGTTGATGAGATTCTTCTTGTTGATAAGACTAGAGTGAGAGCTGAAGAAAGATTTGAATTATAGAGTTCAACCTTAGAGCTAAAATTTTCATTTGAGTAGAACTAAAACTAAATGCATGAAGTTTAGTATTAATACTAATAGATCTAGTGGAGGATATTGACTTTAGGCGATTAAGTTAATAAGAGTACACATTTTAGATATCTCGGGTTTATTGTCCAAAATGATGGTGAAATAGATGGGGATATTATTAGTAGAATTGAAGTTGCATGGTTGAAGTGGAGAAATGCATCCGGCCTATTGTTTGATAGAAAGGACCCCTTAAAGGGAAAATTCTATAAGATAGTGGTGAGACCTGCAATGCTTTATGACACAGAATATTGGCCATAAAAAAAGAAACATAAAATCAAGTTAAGTGTTGCAAAAATGAGGATGCTCAAGTGGATGCGTGACTACACTCTTATGTGAAATGAGTATATACGTGAAAAGGTTGGAGTAGCCTCATAAGATTAGAGAGAGTCGTCTTAAATGATTTTGACACATAAAATATCAACCTTTTGATAACCTGATTAGGAGATTTTTTTTACTTGATTAGAAGAGTTGATGTATTAGATTTGATTTATGTTAAGAAAAATAGATGTAGACCTAAAAAAACATTATTATAAAATATTAAAAATGACCTTTTTTGTTATATTTAAATAAAAAAAATTGATTCATAACACAACACAATGAAAAAGAAGGATTCATATAGCCCAACCAATGTAATGGGATAAATGTTTGATGTTGTTATTATTGTTATTGTTAGATATAGATAAAAGTGCTCCCTCTCCTAATCTAAAAATAATGAAGCGATCACAACCCTAAGTTAAGGTTAGCCTAAGCAACTTGCTTGGACTTACGGCCAATGGAAGGCAAATATTAGAAGTCGGGAAGTGAATATCACTAGCAAAATCCCCAATCAACAAATAAAAGTATGCCCTGAGCCATGACCATCAAATAAAATGCATTCACATCTACAATTGTAGGCATGAAGGCCATCACGTAAGGTCCTCGCACACGTGCACGTGCGGATTCCAAAATGTGTAAACATGAACGTCGATGGTTCCCACCTCCCAATATTCTAAAGGCCCATATGAATGCATGTATCCAGCAATCAAGAGCCCGACCACACTTTGATTGTAATTAAGGTTTTGTTTGAAACACATTTTTGGCTACTTTATATTTTAAATAGCAACTACAATTTCTGTAGTTTCATTTGAGTACTGTTTTTATTCAACTTTCTTATTATTTTTCAATTTTTTCTAATAAAAAAATATTTTCTACAATCACAACAATGAAGTTGCTTTCTCTACAACTTTACAACTAACTTTATAAACTGTTAAGAGCAGTTCCAAATAGAACCAAAAGGGTCTATTTTAGACAATTATAATTTTTTTACTAAAAATATTTGTAAAATATTATGAGAAACATATATTTTTTTAAGCTGATGTAAAAAATAATGTTTTTGAATAATTTTTTTTTAAAGCAACAAAAAAATGATAATCAAATAAAACTACCATATGAAAAAAATAATAATAAGAAAATTATCTCAAATAAATTTTTAATCAAAATAAAAAATAAAAACAAACAATTGCTTTGATCAATCTAGTCATTGAATAATGAATATATATTTTTTATTATTCATATATTTAAATATTCAAGAAAAAAAAAAAAAACAAGTCAAAAGAAGGCAATGTTTTAAAATATAAATGCACAAATCTCCCAAAACTAATTTTAACAAGACGACATCATCTTATGCAACAGATACTCATGAATCAATATGATATTTGATAGAAAAAGTTATAGCTAAATAGAGAATAACCAAATCCCATGTATATATAACTACAAGAATAATCTCCTTGAGGAACTTTGAAGTAATAAAAATGGAAACAATGGTCATGATATAAAGCAAAATACAATAAACCAAAGAATTGTAATTTAAAATTACCATTAAAAGCAAATTACCAAGCTTTACCACAGCAAGGGGTGAGTAGCTATAAGCAACAGACCACGGCAATAGCTTCCACTCCTTGTTATTGAGTCCCTCTGCAGCTCATCAACTTGAACATGCCATGGAATGAATGATTATCCAAGCTGCTTGTAATATATATGAATATATGAAATGAAATTATTAATCACATTTGGGAAAACTGCTAGAATAACTTTTAACTTTCCATGGTTCGAGAGTAAAAGCAGTGTAGCAGCAAACAGGGTTATGCCTTATGACTTGAGATATCTTTTAAAACTCTACTTGTTCGCAACATGATTTCTATTTCAATTATTTCCAGGCTTTTTGAACTAAATGGAACACAGTGCTATACGCATCATGAGATGAAGACTTCAAGAGATGTTAGGATAACTGCCAGAATGAATTCTGCAATCCAGCACAGTAAAGCACCATTTGAGTATCCTTCAACTAAGAATTATTTCTGGCTTCATAACTAATATGCTAACCACCATTACATTGGCCTATGGCCTGCCTATAATATAGTGAGCAGAACCATCAAAGAGAAACCACCTTGCTCTTTATCAGTGAAATTATGTCTTTATAAGTTTGTTAATCCCAAGATGTCACTGATAGTGCAACACGCAGATCATTAGAAGTTCCACATATATACATACGATGTGTTTCGATGTCCCCCATTGAGGCTACAAGATTACTGCCTGAATATTGGCCATTACTGACATTGTCATAGACTGAGAAAATGATCTCCCTTAAAATCGGTTCATGTCCAAACAATAGATTACCCATGCTCAGAACTTTTCTCCATGACTGACTTGCAGTAGGAGGAGGGAATAAACTTGCAATTACGTCTCTCTCATGCACCTTTACCACTTGTTTCACATTAAAAACCTGTACGAGATGGGAAAAAAAATTATGTACATAGTTTTCATTTTACGGTGGATAAAAAATTTTGCTTATTTCAATCAGTAATTAATGTTTATATTCCAGAAAGAAAAACAAATTAAACCGAACAAAAGATTGATCAATGGCACACATGTCCAATTTAGTTTCAAATGTACCAATATAGTATAATTTCAGATGTAAAAATAGTTTTTCCATGAAATCCAGTGGACACAAGCGTTATTATTGGGAGGGAAAAATAAAAAATATACTAGACTACAGAGCCCAAAGCTAGAAACAAAAACCGACCTACACATGCATAGATGAACATTTTCAAAAGAAGAACAAAATGATACAAATCACACAATCTCTAGAATAAACGAAGGATAACACTAGCATGTCCAAATTACACATCAAACAAAGCAGGTCCGAAACAGCTACTGCTGAGGTTTGTGCTCTCACAGCAAATAGCTGCATAAACCGTGAGTTTTATACGATGGGTTCATCTTGACGATTAAGCTATCTTCTTAGGCATCAAAGCTAACATGAAAAAATATCGCAAGAATAAGATAACAGTGGCACAGATTAAAGCTAATATTATTGCTAACTTGACCTCAGATCGAAATCCTGGCTGGTGCAGTGATAGGATCAAACATATACTTGTTTAACCAGCAGACCAATTTTTCAAAAACTCTATTAATGATTGGAGCAAACCTTAACAGAAAATTTGTCAGCCAACAAAACATATTTCAATTCAGACTCTATAAGCCTTGATTTCTTAAAGAGCGCTACTACACTACCAAAACCATACAATTAAATTGTGGCCCACTTTGTTTAGGTGGCCCAAAAGCGAGAAAGAGAGAGCACAAATGCTTGGGAAGTGTATGATTAGGCCATCTAAGCGAAGTGAACCCCACTTTAATTTTCTGTGCAGATTTCTTTAGGAAGTGAAGCTTTACATTTTCTTAAAAGTAAAAGATATCAATACCAATCATTCTATAAGGTCCTACTAGATAGATTATTGCTTCTTTGAAAGCTTATACAAATAATTAAAGTAACTTATTCTACAAACTATTTGCATGTACCTTGTCATAGCATAAGCTTGCTAAACCAGTTCCCATTTTTGGCAGATAGAAGTTAAAGTAATCTTCAAAAATTGCTTGAGAAAGACGTGGAGCGTCAAAAAGTTTACGATGAATTGAAGCAGCCAGAATAACCAACTTCTCAATGTGATCAAAAACAACACAGAGTTGCTTCAAATCACCAATCAACTCAAACCTATCAGGCACATGATTTGCTGTATCAAAGCAAAAGTCCTATTAGGTCAGAATGAGATTTTTGTATGAAAAAGATTTTATAATGTTTAATCAAATGGATATATAACATTATTACAACCATGTATAATTATGATATGTTCAAAGACCCAAAAAGAAAATAAAGATTGAAAGGTAATTATTTTCACTTTCACTGTAATTTTCTAATAACTACCTAAATGTAGAATAATAATTTCTCAAGAATACAAAAAAATATAAGGACGATCACTACTAAGTGCTCTGAAAATATTTACATTTATATTGAACAAATATAAAGATGAAGAAATGAGAACTAAACCAATTGTTAGTAATACAAGATTTAGTAGAGTTGATGGACATCATATATGGAAACTATTAAAACAAGATAATATAAAATTTCTGTCATTTTCTCCTTGAGCATATAAAATCAACGAAATACCTATCAATGACTTCAATGTAGATGCTAGAGTACAGTAGAGTTGGTCAATTTTTGCTTTCAATAGTCTAAAATCACCAAATTTGGTCTGATTCAAAATGTCAGCTGCTGCTCTAAACGAGGTGCAAACCATTTGCTCAAGTAACTGATAGGGCTTCAAAGTTTCAAGGTAATGAAGTATCTGCATAGAGATGAAAAATCAAAATAACTTGCAGAAACGTAACTCCTAAGAGCATACTAGAATGTAAAGACATGGATTTATACAAATGAACACCCATGGAATGAAATGAATGATTCGTCACTTTTTCTTTTTAGTTAAATAATACACTTTCCTACCCAACCTCATTCTCAAATCCATAATATTTAGTCAAATAACTCAAATCATCAGCACCCTTTACTGCCCTATCCCATAACAAAATTGTAACAGCAATAATTTGGAAATAGTGCAGGAACAACAAATAGGTTACCATTCTTCTATTTTTTTAAATAAATATACAGACAAGAGAACTTCATTGTTTTTTTTTGGTTTTTTTTTTTTATATATATTTGCAAGAATGAAAGTTACAATATTCAGTAACATGACAAATGTCAAGCATTAAAACAATGGAAATATTGAACTAAAATATAATAAAGAAATTTGATGATAGGCACGACATTAACATCCATCACTTGGTATTTGAAAAAGATTGAGATTAAAGCAGCCAATTGAATTTATCGATGCAAACAAAACTAATTGTCCGGAAATGATGGCTTAAACCTTGTTTTCAGGACTTTTTGATTAATGATTTTAAGCCTGGAAGACATCTGTTTAAAGAAAAAGTTGATGTAACAAAACATTTAACAGGAAAGATACCTTCTCCCCTTCACGGATAGGGTCCAAAAGAGGCCTCTGTTCTGAAGAAGGTATTGCAGGCGAAGTATTCCAAATCTGTCGCCATAAACTTCCATGTTCAGCCATGCGCTGAGAGAGTCTTCCTTTTGGAGGCCAGTTGGGCTTTGGGGAGTTGACTATATCGTGTATAGACTTATCCTCGGCTTCATCACTCTCCCAGTCACCAGGTGAATGCCAGCGAATAAAATCTTCAAAGACAGCATCTGGGTTCGCAGCTTTGAAAGCAGACATATCTAAGAAATTTTAAGGAAAACAAAGATTTTCCATCAGAAAATAAATATAAAAAATGCGTCAAAAGCATTCATGTAAAAGAAAAGGGTAAAGTACAAACAAGTAAAAATCCAAAAATAATTAAGAAATAAAGAACGCTGAAAATTTAAAGGATGACACGACTGATCCATAGAGAACAATATTGATTGCCAGGTAGAAAGCTAAAATTTTGTTGAATAACCTATTGTGCGTGACATAGACACGCATTATATACACAACATTACTAGATGCATAGATTGGTATAGCTTATTGTGAGTGATGCCTATTCGCAAGACCAAGAAAAGAGAAGTTTCTATGAGTTCAAGCAATGATGCAAAGGCCTTACAGGTTAGTAATGATTTAAGGGAAGATGAAATCATACATCAGAAATATGTCTAAAAAATCACAAGCATACAGAACCAAAGTAATGATGATATAACAACCTTGGAAGGTCTGAATTTTCCATAGAAAACAAAACAAGGGTATGGTATAAGAAACCAAGACAGTTGATAGGTCTTTTAACCCCCTAAACAAGCAAACCCATGGCAAAAATCAACATGAAAATATATAGGGGAATTTCTTAGCACTATCAAAAATGTTAAAATTTATTATTGATCAAAATAAATAAAAAATTCAATCATCTAGAATTTATTATATTCAAAATGAAAATAACCGTAAGGCTGCTTGCCAACAAAAATAAGAGAAGATATGTCACTAGCATCAAAGAAACATTTATATTATTACAGCATTAGCAAACCAGCTATCATCTTCACCTAGTCAGCAAGTGAAACATATCAATGAATAGTAAGCTTGTAAACTAAAACCAAAGATGGTGCTAATGTATTGTACCTGAAGATAATATATCTCTTTCTAGCTGACCCGAGAAGCTCTACATGAATGAATAATCAATTTTCAGCATGCATTCTATTACATTTAAAGAACAAATCATAAGGAAAACTAGGCTTAAAAAATAATGAAATATTAGCAAACAAAAAGACATTTGGAAGGTCAATATATTATCTGAAGGAAGTAGATTTGACAGTCATTTTGCTCAAAGGAACTTTTAGAGACTAGCTCTTGAGGATTGTTAATAAGTTCGTGTAAAGTAACAATAGAAAGTAGAAAATGAACACAAATTTACATGGGTCAAGAAAAAAATAAATAATTAATCAAGAAACGCCAAGTCAAAAAAAATACTAGTTCCATGTAGGTGGGTAGTTAGTGTAAAACCCAAATTTGATCAGGCATGTGCCACATTTGGCTCCATTTTTTGAATAACCCAAAATTTCAACTTTCCTGAAAATCCTCAAAAGCATGTCATTGTGTTCTACTCGTCGCATGGAGCAATTCGATATGTAACTATTTGTTGAATTGCGACGGATTGAAAGTTAGGGAATTAAATCTCATTTGTATTTTTTTCCTAAGTTAATAAAATGTATTCATTGTTCAGAATACTGTAGCAAGTTTAACTATTTCTCGGCTAAAGCTAGCATACATCAAAGCGTGCATTGGATGATGGTATGGGTACTTAAGTAGATAGCATTTTTAGTGTTTTTATCAATTCCAACACTTGTTTAGTGATTTAGGTAAATCCCTTGCCAACTGAAACTTATTTTTCTCTTTACTAGGAGCTTGCAGAAGGGCGGGAGTGGGTTAGGTCACCGAAGTTATTTAATTTACTCCTGGTAGATGCGATAGTTGCTATAGGAAGCTGCTGTAAATGAATTTACTGCTATAGGGAGCTGTTGTAGGAAGCTGCTGTAAATGAATTTACTGCTATAGGGACCTGTTGTAGGAAGCTGCTGTAAATGAATTTACTGCCATAGGGAGCTGCTGCTGTAGAAGAGATAGCTACCGTAGGAAGCTGTTGTAAATGTATTCACTATTGTAGGGAGCTGCTGTAGGAGGCTGCTGCAGATGAATTTGCTGTTGTAGATGAGTGAGCTGCTATAGGAAGTAGTTGTTAGATGAGGGACTGATTAGAGTGAAAAGAAGAAGAGAAAGAGAAGGTGTTGGCTGTTTGAGTGGTTGATTAGTTAGAAATGTAAAGATAGTAGAGTAAGAGGATTGTAAGGAAGTTATTTAATTATCTATATACTTATACTCCATTTTATTTTAATTGCACCTTTATCATTAGTTGGTTTGTGTACAGGATATCGTAGAGCTGGGGAAATTTTAGGAAAAACGCAAGTTGCATATGCAAAGGGAGAATTGGAGGGTGTGTGGTTAAGAAAAGATTAAATTGTATGGATAGAATGGTAAATTGTGTGAATCATTGATTAAAGATTTGAGTCGGTTTAGGTGCCTTATACACGTAAGCGGAGTCAAGGGGTCCAACTAGATGAATCATCTAATCAAAAGGGTAAGATATGTATTTTTATTACAGTATTCAAGTTATAGAATAAACATGCAATTGAATTAGTAGTGAATGACCTATATCTTCGTATTCTTGCCTTTTTAAAATTAGCCTCATATTATGATCCATGCAACCCTTCACTTATAACTTCCTATAATAGGTAATTTAATTCTGTAATGCTGCGATGTACAATTCAGTTCTACTTGCTTATACCTGCTTATATGCTAATACAACCGACAGTTATATCAATTTATATGCATGTGCATAATTGTATATATATATATATATAGTCAAGTGCCACATAACTTATTTTGTCTATTCCCACTTTAAGGCAAGGATAAAAAAACGAGAGAGAGAAGCTCCCGTTCTAGAGAGAATCCACCTTCTATTTTTCAAAATTTTTCCTCCCGCTTCTATTGGCGGATCTTCCGCATATGACGGGAGATCCTCCGGCTGCCCATTCCGGTCGCCGAAGTATTGATGATCAGAATCCTTTTGGCGTGCGTAAGTTTGAAGCGCAATCTGTTCAGAAGATCGTTGTCAAAGAGGGCCCTTTGGTGTTTAAACAACCAAAGATCGATTGTGCGAAAGGTGTTTCTCTTGTAATCGGCAAAGGTAGACTAGTTGAAGATGGTGTTATGTTCAAAACTCCTCGTTCTATTGGCGATGTCACGTTGTTGAGAAGACCAAATGACTTTGAAGCGTCGTCCTCTTCAGACATGAATCTTCTTGTGAAAAGATTTGGGGTTTTGAAGGGTACGAGTAATTTTGAGATCTGAAGGTGTTGAAGGATGCTTCAAATGTTTGTGTTAATATTCAAGAAGAAATTCTAGAAGTTAATAAAGGCAGAACTGAAGTATCTTCTGGCAATCCTTGGAGTAGGCATCCTAATATTAAGATAAATTTTTCCACAGACAATTCTATAATGTCTGATGATGGTTTGGCGGTGAAACTGTTTGAACCGAATGTCAAAAGTAATTCGGAGAAGCTACAGTTTTCTTTAGTGGTGAAGGTATTTGGCAAAAATGTCCCAGTCCAGATGATTGCAAATGAATTGCGGAGGCAGTGGATGCAGTTTGGAAAGTTCCATTTGACTGTTCTTGGGTTAGGATGGGTGTTATGTTCATTTTTCTCTTATGAAGCAATGGAAAATGTATTATCTGGAGGCCCATGGTTTGTGAGTGGACATATAATGGGAATAGAAAAATGGACTCCAGAATTCTCTACCACTTCTTTGAAGGGGTTGACATCTCCAATTTGGGTGAGGATGCTGTATTTGCCTCTTTAGTGTTGGGATGAGGTAAATATTTCTAGAATCGCTTCTTTGTTGGGTGTACCTATGTTACTTGATGGGAATATGTTTCAGTGGGGTAGAAGAGAGTATGCAAGGGTTTGTGTATGTGTTGAGATAGATAAGAAGCTCCCCTTGGGTGTTTGGGTGGAAGGAAAAGAAGGACGATTTCTTCAAAAGCTAGAATATGAGAAGATTTCCACATTTTGTTTTAAATGTGAAAAAATTGGACATTTGATTAGTGAATGTGAGGTGGAGAAAAAATCTGTTACTACTGAAGTTGCGGGAACTTCTATTGCAGACTTTGGTATTGAGGACAAGGCCGAGCATATTGTTGATAACAAGGGATCTTCCTATGGTCCTTGGATACATGTGAATTATGGAAGAAGAAGAAATTTTGCTAATAATCAAAGAGGTGTTCAGAAGAGAGGAACTCACTATATAGAAGCCCCTATTTATGTCAAGAAAATACTGCAAAAGGAGGTTGCAGCTACTGGATGTGAGAGTAAGATAGTTGGTGAGAAACAAGATGATGATGTGCCGGTTGTATTTGAAACAGACCAGGAAGTGGTAGATCAAGGTGAGGGGGATGTGATGAATGTTTTGATGGGAGGCATTACAAGTAAGCAAATGAAGAATTCTGTGTACAAGGAAGATGTTGGTAAGGGAGCTTTACCAGCAGACGTTAACATGTTTCAACTTCTAGAAACAGAAATTGTGGAAGAGAAATTGAGTCATTTGGAGGACCTTCACGATTCTTCAGGTCTTGATCGAGAGGATGGGGAATTATTTGATAAAGGAGGAGGAAACTTTCATCACCTGAGAAGGTTGAAGAGAACAATTCGGGTGTGACTAAGTTCAAACTACAAAAAGAGCTGAAATCTCTTGGCAGTTTTAACATAGTTTCTAGAAATAGAAAAGGTGACTTGGTGAAGAAGAAGGTTTGTGGGGCTAATCCTACTTTCAACCTTAAATGACATCCATCATTTTTTGGAACTGTAGGGGGGCTAGAAAGAGAGAAGCCCCTCATTATTTGAAGGAAATTGTGAATGAGTATGATTCTTTTTTTCTTGGCCTGGTCAAGACCAAGATTTCATCTATGGATATTTTTGAATTCAAGAAGTTTATTGGCAATAAGTGGGATTTCTTTCTCCTACTTCGGAAGGCTTATCTGGTGGAATAATGGTTTGCTGGAGATCAGATGTTGCTTCTTTTTCAGTTGTAGAAGCATCTTCTCAAATTGTCGTGGGTGAATTAAACATTGCTAATAAAGGTGTGTGGATGGTAGCTACGGTTTATGGGAGTAGGGATTGCTACAAAAGAAGAAGTTTGTGGAATAGCTTGGAGGCTCTATCGGTGGGGAATTTCCCTTCGATTGTGGGAGGGGACTTCAATTGTATTCTATCCCAAGAAGACAAAAGGAGAGGTAAGAAGTTTATTCTTTCTCAAGGACCTCAAGATATGCTTTCCTTTATGAGAAATTGTGACTTTCATGAGGTGGCTACAATTGGTCCTATATACACCTGGTGTAACAATAAATGTGGTGGAGCCAGAATTTTAGAAAGGTTGGACCGGTGTATCATTAATTCTACGGTGTTAAAGTATTTGAGCTTGGCAGTTGTGAAGCATTTGACGAGAGTGGCTTTGGACCATTGCCCTATCATGATGAAGATTTTTTCTTCTGCTTTTCGGAGGAGAAGATCTTTGATGTATGAAGATGTTTGGTCTTCTTACCCTGCTTCTTATGCTATTGTTGCTCAATCTTGGAAAAAATTTGTGAATGGGGATGTGGTGGAGGTGTTGAACAAAAAATCCAGTAGAGCTTTAAAAGCTCTTTTCTTTTGGAGTAAAGCGAAGCACAAGAACTTATATGAATTAAAGAATAAGCTTAAAGAGGAAATTCTGAAGCTACAGGAAGAAGATGCTAGTTGTTGAGGACTCTCAGAGCAAAGTCTGTCTTTGTTAAGAGCTAAAGTTAATGAACTCAACTCAACACTTGGTCGGCTGTGCACGTGGTGGAAGCAGAGATCTAAAGTCCAATGGATGAAGACCGGCGATTCCAATTCTAAATTCTTTCATTCATTTGCATCGGCTAGGAGATATGGTAATTAGATAAATCAAGTGAAGGATAGCAATGGGGTTTTGATTGAAGACAAAACGAAGATGGAAGAAGTTTTCTATGACTTTTTTAAGAACAAGTGGAGGGAACGTCAGTGTTGTTTAAATGGATGGCCTTCTCCTTCTTTGAAGATTAGTGATGCTGATATTCTGTTGCTTGAAAAGGACTTCTCTAAGGAAGAACTGGAGGTAGTTGTTAAACATTTGGAGGCTAATAAGTCACCAGGTAATGATGGAATTACCTACTCTTTTATTAAAAACTATTGGTCTTTTATCAATAATGATGTGTGGATGGCTATCAATTCTTTCTTCATTCATGGGAATTTGTGTCCTGCTTGGAAAGAAACCAGTGTGGTTTTGATTCCGAAGGTGAAAACCCCTTTAACGCCATCTAGTTACCGTCCTATTAGTCTTTGCAATTCTATTTATAAAATTGTGGCTAGGATATTGCTGAATAGGATGAATTGTTTGCTCCCAAAGATCATTTCTGAAGTTCAGTACGCTTTTATTAAAGGCCGGTCTATATCAGATCAAATTTTACTTGCCCAAGAGATTTTCAATAAAATCAGATATTCTAAGTCGAAAAAGGGGTTAATGGCTATCAAAATTGATATGGAGCAAGCTTATGATAGCATGGGTTGGCCCACTCTTAATCTTGTGCTTGACAAAGTCGGATTTCCAAGAAAGTTCTCAAATCTTATTATGGAATGTGTAGTAAGCCCGAAGTTCTCTATTGTGGTCAATGGTGTTAATAATTCCGGATGGATTGAGGCAAAGAGTGGATTCAGGCAAGGGTGTCCGCTATCCCCTTATCTTTTTTATTATGTGCTCACAATTGTTAACAGATTCGTTTGCTCAAAGAGGGAGGAGTGTTGGTGTTAAGGTGGCTCCTAATGCCCCGTTGATTTCCCATTTGATGTATGTCGATGACATTGTTATTTTTTCTGCTGCAAATTGTAAGAGCATGAAGAAAGTGAAAAAAATTCTCAATGATTACTGTAAATGGACTGGACAGAAGATTAATCTACTTAAATCTTCTATCATGTTTGGGAAGTCGATTAAGAGAAGAAATGGTAGGAAGCTTTCCAAGAAGATGGGTTTCAAAATGGTGAGTGACATGGAGTATTTGGGGATGAAGATGGTGTTGAAAAGGCAAGTTTATTCAGATTTTCAAAATCTCATTGAAAAAGCTTCTAATAGATTGAACAATTGGGGGAACAAGTTCATCTCTCTAGCTGGGAAATTAACTCTCCTTAACTCTGCTTTTTTGTCTCTTCCTATATTTTTGTCAGCTCATTCATTAGTCCCTAGGAGGGTTTTGAATGATTATGATAAAATGTGTAGGAGTTATTTATGGCATAAGAATGATGATAAATTTGGCATCCATTATGTTGCTTGGGATAATTTGTGTAAGCCTAAGATGAAAGGTGGTTGGGGATTGCAGTCGGTTGTGGAGAAAATAGGCCCTTTGAGGGCTAAATTTGTGTGGAACTTCATTTCCAATCCTAATACTCTTCTCAATAGAACCTTGATTGCTAAGTATGGGGAAGATTTGTGGAGTGCGGATAGGAGGAGTTGTTCGTCTGCTACTTGGAAGATTCTTTTACATGGAGCAAAGTTTCTTCTTCCTATTGTAAGATGGAATATAGCTTCAGGTGTGAAGATTAATACAATCAAAGATACATGGATCTTGGATAGATGCATAGAGAAATGGCCTACTTTTGTAGCAAATGTACCTCAAGAAGCAGAGTATCTATCGGTTTTTATCACTGATGGAAAATGGAATGTGGATAAACTGAAGCAGCTTTTCAATATTCAGTTGGTAGAGATTATTCTTTCAATACCTATTCATGCTAGTGTGATTAATGATAAGTTAGAATTGTTTTTAAATGTTCTGGTAAATCCATTGCAGCACTAGCAACGGATAGATTATAAGCAGATGTAAATGAAGACAATTACTGAAGCTGACTGAAAAAATTGAAGTTAAGGCCACGCATTGAGTTCTTTTGGTGGCGTTTGAATAAAGATGCTATTCCCTCAAATGGTTTCCTTGCTACAGGAGGCTGGCTGAGTTTGATGGTTGTCCGAGGGGTTGTGCTGCTAAAGAAGACGTTCATCATGTAGCAGTCCATTGTAAGAAGCATCATCAAGTATTAATTTGTCTTGCCAAATGGGGTTTTTACTTTCCTTGGTTTGCTTCGTTGGAAGGTTGTATCAGTTATCTACAGCATTGTGCAAAGTGTACTCCTTTCTTTGGAAACTTGTATTGTTCTGCAATATTTTTTTGTTGGAAGAGCAGGAACAAAGTTGTGCATGGTGGATCGGATGAGAGGGACTGTTACATTGCTGCAAACGCTGTGAGTAATGCTACTGCTTCTTTCTGTTTAGATCGCGTTTGGAAGAACTGGGATGCTAATCAGCTTGGTAAGCTGTATCAACCGTCTTGGCGTCCTCCTCCTCCTGGATGGATCAAGGTTAATATGGATGCATCGTTGACTTCGACTAACAAGGCTGGTGTAGGTGGAGTATTCAGAGATTGTAAAGAAAGATTTTTATGTGCTTTTGGGTTCAATCTTCTGCATTGGGATTGTTCTCAAGTTGATATTCTTTCTGTTATTTTACTACGAAGATTTATTCAAGATTGGATGTTTGATGTTGAAGGCATTATCATTGAAGGTGATAACTACAATGTTATCAAATTCTTTCAGAGGATTATGAATAAGGTGGATGTTCATGCGAAGAGTATAAATCCAAAGGATTTAGCTTTTCTTAGTGAATTAAGCAAGTTTTATTTCTTTTTGCTAGGAGGGAATGTAATAAGCTTGCCGACTTGTGTGCAAGTTTAGCTCTTTTTTCTGATTTTTTTTTTGGAAGATCTTAATTGTAATAAGATTACTCCTTTTTTATCTTTGTTAAAGGAGGAATTTAGTTGTAAGTAGTTTGATTTTAATAAAGTGCTTTATGCAGTTTCTTCAAAAAAAAAGTGCCACATAACTCAAACATGAACACATAAGGATCAAATCAATTTGGAAGGGTGTCATGTCAGATGATAGGTTGATAGAGGCAATACGACATCGCTATGTAATTAAGCCTATAGGCAATAGGGGGCAATGCGACCCTAATGCACAGTGTGAACTAGTAGAGGCAATGCGACCTAGTAGATGTGACATTGATATGATATTAAGCCTACGGGTGATAGAGGCAAAGCGACCTCAAGAGGTCGTGCGACCTCAAGAAACTATAGGCTAGAGTCCTAGACCTAAAGATCTTGACATGACATCTTCTGAGGTTGAAAAAGGTAAGTATGAAATGAATTGAAATCCATTTAAAGTTGCATATGATAAAATGGGATGCAAACAGTCTAATGTAATGAGATTTATATAACTCTCTACATATATCTTATGTATAGCAGTATCTTCACCTATTATGTTATGACTTGTTATGCATAATTTTTATTTAATAATAATTGACCCTATTATTACATTCCCTTATTAATACACGTGATGGTTCTATATGTCTATATGTGACTACTGTATTAGAGATGCGTACCTTTTTGGGCATTATTGCTTACAAGACGATTATTCTGGTTGTTGCATGTAAAGGGAAGGAGAAGGGTGAACTAGAATAGCGTCAAGTTTTGTTTGTAAAAATTTTTGTTATTTTGATTGATGTATGAAAACTTTTTGGAGGTTAATAACCTGTTGTTAGTTACTTGTTTTGGTGTTAGATAGATGTTCTGCAAAAGAAAATTTTTGGAAATGAAAATTTGACTATTTCTGCTTATAATTGATGTTTTAAGTTATAATTTCTTTCGAAACTAGTCTACATTTAGCTCATGTATTATAATGAATCAAATAGAGTAATGTAAGTTATTGACAACCATCATTGTTGCATTCTACGTCAACTTTTTAATATAGGGCTGGCATGGGGTGTGATAGTTAGCAAGGTTTTCTGAATGTTCAGCAGCACTCTTCAATAGTTTAGTATAATTTGCATGCAGAGGCATGTATTCATACATGGCTTCTAGTTTATAGCTTTTGTGGTATGATAATTGATAGATCAAGGAATTTTATAATAAATCAGTTCTTAGGTTTATATAAAAAAGTATTTTAAAATAAATTTATGCTTAGAGGTGCCATTCCATCAAGTACTTTTCTATTGATTGAAGATTTCTTAGAGGGGTTACCTCCTTGTACAAACTTGAGGCTTGATTCTTTTAATTTAGTGACTTCTTTTGCTTCTTTTTTTCTTTCTATAAATTCACAATTTAGTTAGCATGTTTCTTTGATTTTTTTCATCAAGATTTCCACGATGCAGTGAATTTCAATAGTATGATTTTCATATTGCTGAGTTTCTATGCAATATTTTTAGGGCCAAGCTATTAAATTAACATATATGTAGATTTCTTTATATTTTTAGATTCATCCATAGTATCAATAAGTTAACAAAATTAAAAGTTTATGATATCTAAATCCATATACATTTGCATAAATTTGTGCATCTCATTAAAGATCTACATTAAAAAAACCTATACCCATGTGGGCTCTGAAAATTCAGCCCTGGCCTACTCGTTGCTTTTCGGGGAGTTTTAACAGATTAAGTTTCGGGGTAAATTTTGGGAAGGCAAATTGGGATTATAGATAAAATACTACCTAGAGATTTCACCCTCATTTTGTGAGGACTTTATGATTTGAGTTCTGGTTTCCTATAGGCGCAAGCCCCTATAGTTAATTACCCCTCCCGATAATGAGAGAACTTTCGATTAAGGCTAGTCATCAATCAGATATGTTGTATCCGTAGATACGTAGTATCAGACGTATAGTAGCAGCATGGGATCAGGGGTTTGAAAATTGGATATTTAAAATTGAAGATTTTACCATCTTGCACTTAAAGCGGATGGTGGGGAATGGATGATGGACCAGATCAAGATCCCATGGTTTCGTCGTCCCGAGCCATCGTGGTCCCTGATCTACTTAGTCAGAGGAGGTAGTCGATCCAACCTGACAGAAGGATCCTTGTCGACAGCTATGGGTTGCTTCGTCCAAGGGAATCTTGTAGACCTGAGATGAATATTTGTCTAAGGGGACAAATTTGAATCCACCTTACCTAACAGAGAGCTTTGTGCCCTATCGATTATATCCTATTGATTCATATCTTAAGGATTTGATGTCATTGGGGAGCATACGGGCTCTGGTCATAACTGTAATTTGATGGTGTTATTTGGAGACAAACCACCCGGTTCATAGGGCCCCGGTCATAACCGTTTACCTGCGGTGCCATTTGGCAATAAATCCGCTGGCTATAGGACACGTGCCACGTCCTTACTGGCAGGATACTGTTTGAGAATGAATCCTAGTGATTTTCTCGACCAAACATTGGCTCTTTGTGAACTGAAGTACTTTTCAATTTGATCACCTCGGCAAACTGTTATGAAGGATGGATAGGTTTTGCTTTAAGTGTTCAGAAGTTAAATTTCAATTTAAATATTTTGGATTTTAGAATTTTTGAAAATTTGGATTTCGTGAGTGTTTGGGAGGCATTTTTTGAAATATTTGAAATTGACCCTCCGGTTGAGATCAATGTTCAACACGGCCATCATCGGTGTTGAACCTTATCAACTCTGTCAACTTGCGGACAGATGATCGGGTTTCGTAGGCTTTATGTATTTATTAGTGAATTCCCTTGATTATAAGCCTTGAAGGCCTAATATGAACGTATTAAAATAAATATCCCGGTCGACGCCATGACCACATATTTGTTTGATAGTTTGAGAGCCATGTCGACACCTATTTATCCACGTAGAAGGATCGGACTCGAACTTGAATTTACTTATTAACTCGCACAACATCCCTAGACGTCACATATGTACCAATAACACGCTCGTCAGGGCCCATACAGGTGTGTGATTGCATATGTATTTCTGTGTTTTTTGTGCATACATATTGTAATGCAAGTGTGGGGGCATTTTAGGATATTTGACGCCGCTTTGTTATGTGGGCGACCGTCGTTTGATAGCAGAATTCTATTTGAAAACTCATACACACCTTCTATCCGCTTATAGGGATGTTGCAGATCTGGTGGCATGGCATCGTACTATGGTCATTTGCCCGTTTTGTACAGGTAGACTATTGTGCACTACTTGTTACTTTCTGCAAGTAGATTATCGTGCACTAACGAATATCCTACTATCGGTTGTATATACTTGCATCTATTGCAGTTTCTTTCACATTTGCCTGCAGACGACATGTTGAATGTATAACGGGCCTCCTTCAGCGGCTCATAGGCATTTACATTTGCTGTAGTCATTTGACATTTTATTCGTAGCTGATGTTTTGTGTATATAGCGTGTCTTTTGAAAATGCCCGTAGGTGCTCACATTTTGTTGCCTATTATTCGTCTTTGTTTACAGGGGACTAATGTATTTCACCTGACATTGAGTTGCTATTGACTGCACAAATATACTTGTGTTTGCTGCATATTGTATTTGTATGTTTGTAGGAAATATCACCCTTTGCATGTAATCTTAGTGTATTCATAATGTTGTTATGGTTCCCCCAGATGTGTTCGCAGAATAGTCGTCATATTCATGACACTTCCGATGTTATTGCTTCTTGATAAGCTAGGGGGAATTAACATGTCCTCTTGAGGTTGAATCGTTGTCGATCACAACTAGAGGGTATTAGCCATATGTGAGTTGTATCAATCATCTCGGGTATCATCTTCAAATTCTCGGCATATGAGTACAAGTGGGGGCTTCTTGATGTTCTGAATCTCAGCAAATATATCGATTATATTCTGATCATCTTCTTTATAGGTCAAGCATAGTGCAAGTGAATTTTTAAACATTCCAATCTTTCAGTGAACTTTCAAATTACTAGTTTCAATAGACAAGTGTCGAATAGCCTCAAGAATTCTATAACTTTTGTCGTCAATGGAGATTCTGAAAGCTTTTTAACTATTCATTTAGCAATGGGCCTTAACTTGTTAAGGTGCTCATCATGGTTCCCTTCTTTAGCAAATGCATGATTGTTGAGGAGTTGCACACAATCATCATCCTCTAAGCCTTCTAATTTCAGAACTCTTTTTTCTTATTAATCACTTTTGCAATCATCAGTGCAACATAATCCCTCAGAATTATTAGTGAGATTCTATTTCCCATGCTCCCAAAAACAAGAAGGGCAAACACATTCCCTTGCTTGTTTTATTCTGCTTTTTCTCCTTCCAAATGTCACTTGGCACAGATTAGAGTTTCTTAGACATTGTCTCAGACTTGAGACGCCTTTGAGATGCATCAAGTGCCTCGAAATCAGGCCTCTTCATTTGAAGGGGTTCCAACATATCTGTAGTGAGGTGGAAGGATGGGGTTGGGAGGCTTCAGTCGCAACCTATAGACGGAGCAGAGGGGTCAGACAAGGCAGAGGTTGGCTCTGGCGTCGGGTATGGTGAGGTCGGCAGAGGGAGAAGGGAGATTAGGCAAGACTAGGGCTGAAGGAGATCAGAATAGGAGATCGTATGGGTGCAGGTTCGAAGTTCTAGCGTCGACTATAGGAATCAGAACAGGCGACTAGTTGGGAGTCGCTGGAGGCTTGCGGCAGGGAAGATGTGGAAGATCGGACGTGAGAGGGGCTACTGGATTCAGCGGCTAGTTGAAGTTGAGGTTGGCTGCTAGTGGACAATGGACTCAACTGGGAGGTGAATTCAGTCTAGGCAGCTGGGGGAGGAAGAAAGGTCGGGTAGGGCTCTAGGGAATCAGAAGCAGCGATGGGGTTTCGTGTGTAAGAAGCATGCGGAAGGGTGTTTGGCTACGATAGAAAGAGGTCGGAGGCAGAGGTGAGATGTGGTCGTGGCTTTGCAATTATTTGAGGGCTGCAGGATGATGGAAGGAGTCCGAGGAAGCGAATGGAACCAGCGAAAAAGAGCGCCCCATCTTCATTTTATTAACGCAAGCAGAGGTGTGATGGAGACAACGCACGCGTGAGAGGACTGTTTCAGCACCGCTTGTAGAGATCTGAGCGGGACTTATGCGGGACTTCGACAGGATTTCGGCATGGGCTTCCATAGGTAATGATTTAGGCAAAAATCATATTATACTTTTTTTGTTCCCTTTTGGCTGTAGCTTAGGGGTCAACAATTTTACAATGTCATAGATCTATAGGTTCAAAGTGTTTCATCAACTTCATACATATTATTTTTTGGTTGAGATAATCAAGCACACTCTTTGAGCATACACACTTGTTCGCAAAAATTTTAATCCCAACTATTTGCAATCAACTTTATGAATCCTTCACCTCTATTCATTTTATTGAATGTTATATGAGTTGTTAATCTATTGTGCACGTCCCTTTACTTAACTTCCACTCAAGTTACTTTTGATGACCCCTTTCCTATATAATCTTTTCACATAAATAATATCTACCCTCCACATGGTGCATCTTCTCCACTCAACTATACATGCCAAACTAGTTGTCTAGGTTTCGCTATTTTAACATCAATAGGTACTACAATTATGTCTCTATAACATAACCAATTCTCATCATATCCTTCCTAGTTGTATCACACATTATAATGTGATCATTTCTAATATGCTTAGCATGGATATCAATGACTTCAACTTCTTTTTACCAAAAATTCATATTCATATAAATAGTTAATTAGTCATAATTTTCTAAAATCCATCTTCAAGTGCCAGCATTACTCTATTTTCACACAATTTTTTTTGAAACACTTCACTATTTTCGAGGCATCCTTTGCTATAGAAATTATGAAAGACTTATCTATATCCTAAATCTTGTGTATAAACATAAAAAATTTGAACGTATCACACAAATGAACCTTTTAATCTTCTATTGATATTACATATAATGATCCATTTCACCTTCATTGTGCATATTAAAAACTTATTTCAAATAATTTTATATATGATGACCAATTTAAACATCTATCTTTTAATATTTCATTTGTCTCTATTTTCTACATGCTTCTGTCGTAAAAATAGAGAGAAAAAAGCATGGTATATTTGGATAAAAAATTTGAATAGCTTTCTCATTATTTTGGTCGAAATTTGCTATAGAAAAATTGCTTTTGAGAAAGTAAAATAAAAATTGTAGCTAACAAGGCAATTTTAAAAAGCTTTGGTGATGAAAAAAAGAAAGATATAAGTTATATCAAACAAAAATTTAATTTTTTTGCATTATTTTAACTTTTTAATTATTTATGAAAATATCTCACTTATCACAATTATGTTATTTAGAAGTATCATATCAAGGTGACTCACTCTAACCACCTTTAATAAACCGCTCAATAACCAATACAAATAGCTATCATCAGCCTTATTTAGATCCTTGAACATAATACTACAATGATTGGAAACTCATTGACAAACTACATAACTGCTTATAATTCTAGTCCTTGCTTTATCAGACATAACTACTTATAATTCTAGTCATTGCTTTATCCCAAATTTTGATGGCTTTTTTGAAAGAAAAAAAAGATCTATCATCTTGTGGATCCTCCTTTGAAGTCGAAATGCCCAAAATTTGCACTTTGGGATAAAGAGAATTCCATGATCAAGATATGATTGTGGAATACCATTTTATCTGAAATTAGAGGGCCATATATGTTCCTCTTTATTACAAAAAAAATTTTGAGTATTCTCAAATAAATGTTCTTAAAAGTAAAGGATGCTGCCATCATCTATAATATCAAAAGTAATATTTCACCAAGTAAGGTATCATTTCTATTATTGAGCACCTTAATACAATGAAAGATTATTGGATTATTACTAAAGATCTCAAGATGACATGATGCGACAATGCAGTAATTCTCAAGCAATTTATAGAAAGAGAACATGTGTCTATGTTCCTTGCAGGACTCAATAATATTTTTGACCAAATTCATGTCCAAATCTTTAGCAGAGAAAACCTACCACAACTAAATAATTTTTTTTCTCTCATACAAATCGAAGAAGGAAAAAGTACCATAATACTCGACACTCCATTCTTTGAAACATTTGCTAAGACAACCACCAAACCCAAATATACAAGACTTATTACTACGGTCAACTACTACAATAAGAAATAACACATAAAAAAAAATGCTAGAAACACTAGCCCCTAGACTATGGTGGAAATAAATATCACAAAAAAGGGCAGACGTCCCTTGTGGAATCAGAGGAAACAATCCAAAAAAGGATAAACTTAGAAACTTTCTCTCAATTCTCTAGAAAATCATCCGCATCATATTCTCTAGCTTAAAATGATATAACCTCTAACTCTTCTGATTTCAATGTCTTGAATAATTCCCCTCACACATGAATCCTAAATTCTAGCCACTGATCACATGATCAACTTTGCCAAGATTTTTCAAACCTACAGACCCTGCCTAAGTAATAGAAAAATAAAAGTGCATGGTTGTTCCCTAATAACAATTTCATTTCAATAAAATATTTCAATTTTTTTCATATTTAACCACAGTAATGTACTATATACTCTTTATCTTATAGTAAATCTTTTATCAATACATAAAATTACTAAAGACCTGTTGACCTACACATAAGCAGACAAAAAAAAGAGTATATAAAAGTACCTATTCCAGGCAACCCATTCCGAATCCCTGCCGAAGCCAATGCCTCCGCCTGCTACAGTCTCACCCATACCCTGCAACGACACCATTTAAGAGCTGACCACGCGCACTTGTCTCGATCAAGCAACCCCGCTTGCGGTAATAAAATGAGGACGAGAGCCTCATTCATCTCCTTCCACCTGCAGCAAGCCCTCAAACTCTTTCCTCTTCCCAACCTTCCACAGCCTGAAGCTTTCCCCAACTCCTCTTCCTTCCCTCTCATAATGGCAAGCTCTCCAACTCCCATAGCCCTCCGACACCTCTTCTTCCTGCATACACTCTCTGTCGAAGCCTCCTTCTCCCTTCAAAATCTTTCATCTGCAGCCATCTACCCGATCTCCCTCAGCCCTAGCCGAATCCCCAAGGCCCGATTGAAGCTTGCGACACTATCTTAATCCTTCAGTCTAGAGAGAGAAAGAGAGAGAGAGAGAGATGAAGAAGAAGAAGAAGAAGAAGAAGATTTCCTCCTACCTCAACTGACCTCCCACCTCCTGTAACCAGCCGAATACCCTTCTCCCTGCCCGATTTCCTACTCTCTGCTTGTAACTGACGCCTCCCAGGCCCCTTTACCCGATTTCCCTCATAGAATAAGGTATTATTAGGTTTTATTATTATTATTACTACTACTTATATCTATTATAATAATAATAATAATTATTATTATTATTATTAGTCACTATATTTAATTACTATTATAATATCATTATATATATATATATATATATATATATATATATATATATATTCAAAAAATAGAGAAGATAAAAAAAGAGTTTAAAAAGAAAAAAAATAAGAAAAAAAAAGAAAAAAAGAAAAGAAAAGAAAAAGGAGAGGAGTTTCAAAAATAAAGATTAAAAAAAAGAAAATACCAAAAAAAAAGAAAAAAAAGAAGAAGAAGAAATCTTCTCTTGCCTCGATCCGCATGCCAACACCGTCAACGTCTCCTTGCTAAGGTATAAAGTTTAGAACTCAAGATAACCCGTTTTGACACTTGCAACATGACGAACAACCAACTATACATGCTTTTCTCTAGCGTGGTAGAAGGAAATTCGTTGCGATGCTTGCGACGAGGCGGGTAATCTCCTAAAGTCCTATTGTCAGTGTTTGCGGCGCGCCGAGGGACCCCCTATGCACGCTTTTCTCTAGTGTGGTAGGAGGGAACTCGGTGCGGCGCTTACAACGAGGCAGGCGAGTCTTGTGCGCGCTTTTCTTAGCATGACATGGCAAAAATATAAGTACCTGTACGAGGCTCTGTACCTGCGAGAAAAGCAAACTGTGTTCTTTTAAAACAGGTACCGAAGACCCATACACGGCCTTTCTCTGGCGTGGTGGGATTGAAGATTTTACGGCCGCGGTGTCCAAGGACACCTACCGTACACGCTTTTCTCTAGCGTGACGGGAGGCCCAGGTTTTCGTAGTTTCCCCTAAACGGGGAAAACAACGGGAGGCTGCCGAAATTCCGACTGTAAAACCCGAAAATTCGATGATCGTAGGCCTCGCACGCATCTCGATGCGCCGCGACGAAATTTAAGTGAAATTTTCGAAGTTAACGGAATGTAACGAAAATAATTTTATAAAATTCTACGCAAAATTCTGAACAAATTGATATAGAGCACTTGTATCAAATTCCGCTTAATTTTGAAGTTCAAATTATTAGAAGCGTAAATATACCTATAATACCCTTGTTAAGTATTAATGCGAATATGGGTTAATTGAGGGCAAAGAGGTCTTTTGCATAATCCCTAATTCCCTAAATAAGGAAGAGGCCGAATGCCTCTTCATTTTATCGTGGATTTCCTTCGGCCAAACCGAACTCACGCAAGCGGACGGACGTGGCGACGGGAGGATCTCGGGCACGGCTCCGGCGGCAGTTTCCGGCGGCCAACCTAGGGGAAAATCATAGAGGAGACTAAGGAGAAGAAGAAGGTATGAATTATTTAAGCATTTCTCCTTTCCTCACATGGTTTTCTTAAGAAAGAAATTCTAGGGTTTATCCAAAAATGATTATTCTTGCAGTAAGCTCATCCTACGTTTCAAAATATTTTTCAGGAGATAAGTGATGGCTACAAGGCGGCACTACACCTACCGTCGTAGAAGGAATCAGGAAGAAAGGTTTTTCTATGGTTATTTATATTGAGTCTGTACTGAGTTTAAGGTTTGAGTGATGAACTTAGTGATTATTGATGTGAACTCAATGTTATTTAAGTTAAGTTTAAGTTATGTTTATATTTTCCTGTTGGGTTATTAGTATTGAAGTTTGAACAAATTCTATGTTGGAAGTTTTTAGTGGCTCTTTCATATTCATGTGTTGGATGAATTATTTATATTCTTGTTATTTATGAATCGCAAATGTTATGTTTTAAGAGATTGATATTTTGATGTTCATCCGTACGACCTTCTGTTTCCGCCCCGTTAATTCGGGCTAGCCGGGCCGGGTCGTTACAATAGTGGTATCAAAGCAAAAGGTTTAATACTGATCACTGAAAGAGCCTATAGGATGATTGTATGAGTCGTAGATTGTGTAAGGAGTGTGAATTATTTCATTTTTGCCTTATGATTATTATGTTTTATCTCAGGAATATGAATCCTGAGCAGAATGCCACTGATGGCATTGATGAGGAGGAAGAGAGGGAACCACCAGTTGTAGCTGAGCCACCAGTTGTAGCTGAGCCATCAGTTGTAGCTGAACCTCCAAGAGGTACTGATACTATGAAGTCATTCGCTAAGATGATGGAAGCAATGACTCAAATGATAAGGACTTCCCAGACTCAAAGTAGTGGCAGCGGAAGTGGAAGTCAAACTATGGACAAGACCTTGAAATTATTTCAAGACATGAAGCCTCCGTTGTTCTCCAGTGGCGGACCTATATTGGCTGAGGACTGGCTCATAAGGATCGACAAGATACTGAATGGCATGTCTTGTTCAGAGGATAGGAGGGTGACACTGGCTTCTTATGCTTTTGATGGTGAGGCTGAAAGGTGGTGGAGGAGTCAGCTAGAAGAGACCTTCGGAGGGAGAATAAGCAGTCAGATTTCTTGGGAGGAATTTGTAAAGGTGTTCAGAGGCTGGTATGTACCTATGTCAGCCAGGAGGCAGATGCAGGAGAAGTTCAACAGATTGATTCAGGGTGATCGATCTGTTTCTCAGTATGAGGAGGAGTTTATAAAATTATCCAGGTATGCCCCTCATTTGATTCCAGATGCTGAAGAGAAGTGCTATCGCTTCGTGCATGGGCTGAAGGACTATCTTAGACAGTCTTTGATTCCGCTTGGAATTGAAGATTACCCTACTTTGGTGGAAAGGGCCAGGAGAGTTGAATCAGATATGCAAGATATTCAGAAGAGGAGAGACTTTCAGAAAAGAAAAATAGAGGGCAAGCCAAAGACCCAGGTTACTCAGTCTTCTCAGTCAGGGACTTCTACTTGGAAGAATCCCAGGTCCAGCAACTCTGACAGCAGTGCCTCAACTGCTACCTTATGCAGCAAGTGTGGAAGAATGCACAAGGGAGAGTGCCTCTCAGGCACTAATGCTTGCTTCTGGTGCCATCAGCCTGGACATATGGCGAAATCCTGCCCTCTTTTGGGACAGAGATCTGCTTCAGAGGTTAGGCCAGGCAATAATTTTCAGAGGACAGCTGGTAGACCAAGAGCTGTGGAGTCTACAGCTTCTGTGCCTTCCCAAGGTCAGAATCGCCAGAATGTACAACCTCGAGTCTATGGATTGTCACAGCAAGAAGCTAAGGGGTCTCTTGATGTGGTTACAGGTACGTAATTTAATTAATTGTAATGAATAATTTTACAATATGAAATATGAATGAATAATGAATGTGTATTGGTATGAATGAACAATAATCATGTCTTATAAACGAAAGTTGACTTGTTTATGTTTAGGAACAATTTATATGTGCGATAGACCCGCTAGAGTTCTATTTGATACGGGAGCGTCGCATTCCTTTATTTCAGAAGAGTTTGTTAGATCTGCTAGTTTACTCCCTACAGACATGATTAAGTCACTATCAGTTTTAATGCCTAATGGAAATCATATGGAAATTAAGCAGAAATGTCTAGTAGATTTGAGGATTGGTGATAAGAACTTAGAGGCGGATTTGATTGTGTTACCTCTATCTGAATTTGATACAATCTTAGGCATGGATTGGTTATCTTGCCACTTCGTAACTATAGATTGTAACAAGAAGGAGGTTAAGTTTTGTATGCCTGGAGAAGGGGAGTTCAAATTTCAAGGGGATAAAGGGGTAGCTGCAGTGATTGTATCATCTTTGAAGGCTTTTCAGATGTTAAGGAAAGGATACGAAGGTTTCTTGGCCTATGTTAAAGAGGAGAAGAAGGTTGAAAGAGAGCTGAAAGATATACCTGTTGTTCAGGAATTTCCTGAAGTATTTTCAGATGATTTACCCGGCTTACCTCCAAGTAGAGAAATAGATTTCTCTTTTGAGTTAGTGGCAGGAGCTGAACCTGTTGCTAAATCTCCTTACAGGATGGCAATTAAAGAGCTTAAGGAGTTAAAGGAACAACTGCAAGAGTTGCTTGAGAAGGGTTTCATCAGGCCTAGTACCTCCCCTTGGGGTGCTCCTATACTGTTTGTGAAAAAGAAAGATGGAAGCCTAAGGCTCTGTATAGACTACAGAGAGTTGAACAAATTGACAGTGAAGAATAAGTACCCTCTCCCAAGAATAGATGACTTATTTGATCAGTTGGAAGGTGCTTCAGTATTTTCAAAAATTGATTTGAGGTCAGGATATCATCAGCTCAGGATGAGAGAGGAAGATATAGCAAAGACTGCTTTCAGTACTAGATACGGGCATTATGAGTTTACAGTGATGCCATTTGGTTTGACAAATGCCCCTGCAGTATTTATGGACCTTATGAATAGAATCTTCAAGCCATTCTTAGATTTATTTGTAATTGTGTTCATAGATGATATACTTGTTTACTCTCCAGATGAAAAGATGCATACAAATCATTTGAGGGCAGTGTTACAAACCTTGAAGGGAAATGAACTGTATGCCAAATTATCCAAATGTGAATTTTAGCTAAGGAGTGTAAAATTTTTGGGACATGTGATCACTGATGGGAAGATAACTGTGGATCAGCATAAGGTACAAGCAATAGCAGATTGGCCAACACCAGCTACAGTTACTGAGGTTAGGAGCTTTTTGGGATTGGCAGGCTATTACAGAAGGTTTGTTGAGGGATTTTCACAGATAGCTATGCCATTATCCAGATTAACTCAGAAAGCAGTGAAATTTGATTGGACAGCTCAGTGTGAAGAAGCTTTTCAAAGATTAAAGCAGTGTTTGATGACTGCTCCTATACTGACTATTCCCTCAGGGTCAGATGGATTTCAGCTTTACAGCGATGCTTCACATAAAGGGTTGGGTTGTGTACTGATGCAGAATGGGAAAGTCATTGCCTATGCTTCTAGGCAATTGAAGAATCATGAGAGGAATTACCTGACCCATGATCTGGAGTTAGCTGCTGTAGTTTTTGCCTTAAAGATATGGAGGCATTACCTATATGGGGTTAAGTGTGAAGTCTTTACTGATCACCAGAGTTTAAAGTATATCTTCACACAAAAAGAACTGAATTTGAGACAGAGGAGATGGCTAGAACTCATTAAAGATTATGAGTTGAACATTCAGTATCATCCGGGCAAAGCAAATGTAGTTGCAAATGCTTTGAGCAGGAAAAATTCAGGTAGTGCAAATTAGATGATTACTCAGCAGAGGGAATTGATAAGGGAATTGGAAAAGTTGGAAATTTCAGTGGTTCCACCCAATGATGCAGAATTTGCAATGTTGAATCAAACTATTATCTAATCAACATTTACAGAAAGAGTACGAGAAGCTTTGCCACTTGATACAGATTTTAAGAAGATACTGGATATGGTTAGTGTGGGGCATAGTGAAGATTTTGAGCTTGATGGTGAAGGACTGCTTCGTTACAGAGGTAGATTATGTATTCTAGATGTTGGTGATTTAAGGAAAGAGGTCCTTCAGGAAGCTCATTACTCCAGTTACACCATTCATCCAGATAGTAACAAAATGTATCAGGATTTAAAAGAGGTGTTTTGGTGGCCAGGAATGAAGAGAAGTGTGGCAGACACAGTATCTAAATGTACTTCATGTCAGATGGTGAAGGTTGAACATCAGAAGCCAGGAGGATTCCTACAGCCCTTGCCTATACCTGAGTGAAAATGGGAAGACATTGCTATGGACTTTGTGGTGGGTTTACCCAGATCCAGAAGAGGATGTGATGCTTTATGGGTGATAATTGATAGGTCAACTAAGTCGGCACACTTTTTACCTATCAAACAGTCTGATCCAGTTGAAAAGTTGGCAAGCCAGTATGTTAGTGAGATTGTCAGATTACATGGGGTACCTAAATCTATAGTGTCAGATCGGGATGGAAGGTTTACTTCCAGATTATGGAAGAAGGTTCAGGAAGCTATGGGTACCAGACTCACTTTTAGTACAGCTTTTCACCCTCAGACAGATGGGCAGTCAGAAAGGACCATCCAGACCTTAGAAGATTTACTCAGGCTATGTGTGTTGGACTTTGGTGGTAAGTGGGAGACATATGTACCTTTGATTGAATTTGCCTACAACAACAGTTTCCAAGCAAGTATTGGGATGGCTCCTTATGAGGCATTATATGGGAGAAGGTGTAGGACACCTTTAAACTGGGCTGAGACAGGGGAAAGGAAGATTATTGGTGCAGATCTGGTTGATGATGCTACAGAAAAGATCAGGTTGATACGTGACAGATTGATAGCAGTACAGGATAGACAGAAGAAATATTATGATGCCAAACACCGACCAATTGAGTTTGATGTTGGAGAGTTTGTATTCCTTAAAGTCAGCCCAATGAAAGGAGTGAAGAGATTTGGCAAAGTGGGAAAGCTGAGTCCAAGATATGTAGGTCCTTTTGAGATTTCAGAACGGATTGGAAAGGTGGCTTATAGGTTGATCCTACCTGAAAACATGAGTGGAGTACACAATGTATTCCACATATCTGCTTTAAGGAAGTACATTTCAGATGAGGTTCAGAGGATTAGTACTGAATCAGTTGATATTCAGCCAGATTTGACTTTTGTGAAAGAACCAGAGAGAATCATTGATTATGATGTTAAACAGTTGAGGAGCAGAGAAATTCCTTATGTTAAGGTGCTGTGGAAGCACAGTTCAGAGAAGGATGCCACCTGGGAAAAGGAGTCAGAAATGAGGGAGAATCACCCTCATTTATTTAGCTAAGGTATGGTTTTAACCTTTTATGTTTTTCTTTTAATTTCGAGGACGAAATTTTATTAGGAGGGGAGAATTGTAAAACCCGAAAATTCGACGATCGTAGGCCTCATACGCATCTCGATGCGCCGCGACAAAATTTAAGTTAAATTTTCGAAGTTAACGGAATGTAACGAAAATAATTTTATAAAATTCTACGCAAAATTCTGAACAAATTGATATATAGAACTTGTATCAAATTCTGCTTAATTTTGAAGTTAAAATTATTAGAAGCGTAAATATACCTATAATACCCTTGTTAAGTATTAATGCGAATATGGGTTAATTGAGGCAAAGAGGTCTTTTGCATAATCCCTAATTCCCTAAATAAGGAAGAGGCCGAATGCCTCTTCATTTTATCGTGGATTTCCTTCGGCCAAACCGAACTCACGCAAGCGGACGGACGTGGCGACGGGAGGATCTCGGGCACGGCTCCGGCGGCGGTTTCCGGCGGCCAACCTAGGGGAAAATCATATAGG
Source organism: Dendrobium chrysotoxum (assembly GCA_019925795.1). Taxonomy (NCBI): domain Eukaryota; kingdom Viridiplantae; phylum Streptophyta; class Magnoliopsida; order Asparagales; family Orchidaceae; genus Dendrobium; species Dendrobium chrysotoxum. The sequence goes on along the minus strand of CM034299.1, from coordinate 16,438,270 downwards.
AGACTAAGGAGGAGAAGAAGGTATGAATTATTTAAGCATTTCTCCTTTCCTCACATGGTTTTCTTAAGAAAGAAATTCTAGGGTTTATCCAAAAATGATTATTCTTGCAAAATTTCTTCACGAAATCAATAGGGAAGGATAAGGAAGATATTTTAACGGTAAAAATGAAATGTTTTCCCAAAATTTTGAGATCGAAAATTTTTAGGGTTTCGACGAAACTTGGAATTTCATTACGAAATCAATAGGGGAAGTTTAGGGAAGTATTTTAGCAGTGGAAAACGAATTTCATTAAATTTTGACAAGTTTTGAAAAATTAGATTTTTTCCCAAAAATCAAATTCTATTAAAGTGCTTTCACATAATTGATTTATAAGGGTCTTAGGAAGGTTCCTAATGCAAAATTTTGGATTTTTGTAAGAAATTCCATTTTTTCATAATTTTCTAATTAATTAAATCCGAAAATAAATAAGAAAATTATTAGGGTATGTTTAGGGATGAGGTTGGTGTACTAAATTGCCAAAATTGAGAAGTTTAGAGATTCTAAAATATTGAATTTTAACTAAATCCGAAAATAGGAAATTAATTGTATTAATTATTGGAAATAATTATGATGTATTCTTAATGCTATTATAATCATCTTTAGGTGTGGATTAAGGTGAAGTCAAGTGGTTAGCAAACGTCGCGCAGCGTTGTGGTCGATACTTGTAAGGTAGGTATTCATGCCTCTTTTAAGTTTATAAGTTTCTATTTCAATAAATGTTAAAGATTTGACATGTTATAATGTTTCATTTAGTTAAACTAACAATTGTATTACTATATGTTGTGATCATGTAAAATTCTAAAGAAAACAGTGGAGCATGAAACATTATTAGACATTAGACATAGATATATGAGAATTGATGAATGATTAATCATGCGATAAGTTATATGTTACATTCAATGGCATTTTCATAAGGTTTATGTGTTATAAGAATGAGACGATATAATATAGTATACTTGCATTTGTATGTTGATAGATGGAGCTCACCCCCTGATGGTACTAGCTGGGGACGCTGTACTCGTGCACGTTAAAATGGTAAAGGATATGAAAATGAAAATGGTAAAGGAGTACCTTTATGGTACTAGATGGTGGCTCCTGTAACGGGTGTATACATTTATCATAAGTATAATTGCATTTATTTTTGCATATGAAATGGTGAAGGAAAAGAATGGAAGAATGAAATGTTACTGAAAGAAAAATGAAAGTATGATTTAAGAAAAATAGAAATGTTATGATTTATTGATATGAAATGATTTCCTCAGTAAAAGTTTTGTTTTATGTTACTTATGAAATTAATTGAGTTATGAATTACCTGCTGAGCGAGTAAGCTCATCCTACGTTTCAAAATATTTTTCAGGAGATAAGTGATGGCTACAAGGCGGCACTACACCTACCGTCGTAGAAGGAATCAGGAAGAAAGGTTTTTCTATGGTTATTTATATTGAGTCTGTACTGAGTTTAAGGTTTGAGTGATGAACTTAGTGATTATTGATGTGAACTCAATGTTATTTAAGTTAAGTTTAAGTTATGTTTATATTTTCCTGTTGGGTTATTAGTATTGAAGTTTGAACAAATTCTATGTTGGAAGTTTTTAGTGGCTCTTTCGTATTCATGTGTTGGATGAATTATTTATATTCTTGTTATTTATGAATCGCAAATGTTATGTTTTAAGAGATTGATATTTTGATGTTCATCCGTACGACCTTCTGTTTCCGCCCCGTTAATTCGGGCTAGCCGGGCCGGGTCGTTACACCGACTGAAGACACAAAGACTTGAACTCAAAAGGACAGCAGGGAACTTCACTTGAATGCATATAACAAAGAACTCAAACTTAAATAAATTATAATGAGCTTAAATTTGAATTCAAGTTGAACAATAACAAGGGACCTAAGTGAACTGCAAAAGATTTGAACTTGTATACTGAACTGGACTTGAACTCAATGCGACCATAAGGAATATGACACGATGCTTAAATGAAACTATGATTTGTAAAAATGATAAATTCTTAATTGAATGCAAGTGAACAAATATAAAATTTGTAGTAGATGCAAACATTTGCAAGTGATGAAGGTGGAGGTGATCACAATAAATGGTGTGATTGCTAATGAAGACTTACAAAGTAAGTTCAACATACAAGCTACAAGAATAATGAGAGACTTATGATGCTTGTCAGAACTCATACACAGGCAATTGATCTACAAAGCGAGTAAACATGAAGAAATATAATAATGTCCCTATCACTAGCAATGATTCAAATCCAAGAAAATACATCAGTAAAGGATCTCAAATGCACACAGAAGAGGAATGATGAAATTGAAATAACTTAGAGCATTTAGTCAAATCAACTTGCAAGTAATGAAAGTAAAGGGGATATTCGTGAGTGAAGCATGAAGAGTGATTTATGACATTCACATCAGTCATGCAAGCTATAAGCTACTCTTAAGGGAATGAGGCGACATACTCACAAGCAATGATATGAAATCTTCAGTAGATAATGGCAATTCGACCATGCCAATAACCTTACAAATGCTCTCAAAGGGACACACAAAGAATGTCGTGACGTCCCTACAGTCGATATTAGCTAACTTGCAATTAATAGTGATTAGCTAATAGGGTAAAGGCATTGATTCATTAGTGAATGATGACAACATACAAGCTATGAATACTGTAGCCCACCTACACTCAATGACAGTCAATTGATAAATGTATATGTTGGTCTACTTACAAACAATGACAGTGGACATGCAATGGTTGTGAATGCGTCTTACAATCAACGTCAAAATACAAGAAACTATATTCAACTTTGCAAGCAATAAAATAAGGGGAAATTTGGTTTCAAACAAATATACAAAGCCTCTAAATGATACTACGAATTGAGTGCAAATGATGGAAGTCAATGTGTAAGGTCCATACAAGTCATGTGGAAGCCCCTACGATTGATGTCGGCTATATTGTAGATATACGTGGCAATTCCTTGTGAACACTGAAAGATATGTAGTTCTCATGCAACCGACGTCACTTGATTTTGATGAGTGGAGTTTACACAAGTCATGCAAGAGGATATGAAAGTCCTTACAACTAATGTCAACTACCTTGGGAATGTATACAATAGCTCCCGCAAGCATTGAAAGATACGCATGCAAATGCAGCATTTTAACGATTAGAGCAATGAAGCTTCCCACAGACATATATAATGCAGCTTATGATGAATGTTATAATGTCCTCTCAAATGACGGCGATTAATTAGCAAGTGGATGTTATAGTTTTCTACAAATACTAAAAGTCAACATGCATAACAAATATAACAGCTCACCAGTTGGCAAGCATGAAGAAGTTGATGATGAATGCAGCCCAATCAGTAGCTAATAGACATTCGTAGATGAGCACACTGACTTGCATGCAAATAACGATAGTCGATGTGTAGTGTCCGTAGCAGTCTTGCAAGAGGAAATAGTAGTCCTTGCAAATAGCAACAATAGAAAGATTACAAGGATGATCGACAATCTATGGATGTAGATATACATGCAACATATCATCTACAGATATGGATAGTATACATGCAATGCATATGAGCTATACAATGACAGCCAAATGTAGAGATCCCTCGTACACAAAAGACGACCGATCAGTAACAAATGCAAATGCATACGAGTTGCTATAAGAAGTTCGTTGCGCATACAACAGACTATCTGTGGGCAAATATGAAAGAACTATCATAGATATAATCGTCTATAACCAAAAATAGGAGATTCGTTAGTACACAACAAGCTACCTACAGAAGCAACAAGCAGTGCATGACAGTCTACCTGTATAAAGCAGCAAATAATTCAATCCATAAGCTGCTACAACACGCCACCGGATCTGCAACATCTATGCAAGAGAACAGAAGGCGTTTACAAATATTCCAAGAATGCTCCCGCACATGCACTGTAATATATATGCATATAGGTACACAGAAATGCACGTGCAATCATACAACCGCATGAGCCTCGACGAGCGTGTTGTAGGAACACACGTGGCGTCTATGGATGCTTTGCGGGTCAATAAATTTGAACATAATCCTCTTAAGGCAAGTAAGTAGGAGCCGACAAGGTTTAACAAATAATTACAAAATGGCCCCAAACACCCGCATGGGCCCCGACGAGCGTGTTTTAGATACACATGTGACGTCTAGGAATGCTGCGCGGGTCAATTAATAAACCCAAGTTTGAGCCCGACCCTTCTACGTGGAAGGATGAGAGTCGACACGGCTCGAACTATCAAATAGATATACGGTTAGGGTGTCAACTAGAATATATGTTTTATACATTCATATTAGGCCTTCAAGGCTTATGAACAAATAAATTCATTAACAAAGGTATAAAACCTACGAAACCCGATCCTCTGTCCATAGCTCGATAGAGTCGACAAGGTTCAATCCATGAGTGGAACTCCCTATAAACACCCCGATGATGGCTGCGTTGATAGAAAAATCTCAACTGAATGGGTTAATTCCAAATATTTCAAAATGCCATCCCAAACACCCGAGAATCCAAAATTCCAAAAAACCCCAATTCCAAAATATTTAAAATTGAAATTAAATCATTAAACACTCAAAGCAAAATTCATTCACCCTCCGCAATAGTTTGCCAACTGGGCAGATTAAAATTTACTTCAGCTCACATAGAGCTAATGCATAGTCGAAAATATCACTATGATTCATTCTCAAATAATCTCATGCTAGTAAGGACGTGACACGTGTCTTCTAACTGATGATTTTGTCGCCAAATGGCATCGCAAGATAAACGGTTATGACCCAAGGCCCTCTGAACCGAATGGTCTTGCCTCCAAATGGCATCACAAGATAATGATTATGGCCAGAGCCAATACGCTCCTTAGTGGCATCAAATTCTTGAGATATGAATCAATAGGATATAATCGATAGGGCACAAAGCCCTCTGTTAGCTAAGGTGGATTCAAATTTGTCCCCTTAGGCAAATACTCCCCCCAAGTCTACAAGGTACCCTTGGACGAAGCAACCCATGGCTGCTGATAAGGATCCTTCTGTCAGGTTGGGTCGACTACCTCCTCTGACTAAGTAGATCAGGGACCACGATGGCCGAGGACGACAGAACCATAGGATCTTGATCGGGCTCATCATCTATTCCCCACCATCCGCTTTAAGTGCAAGATGGTGAAACTTCTATTTTAAATATCAATCTTCCAAGTACCAAACCCATGTGGCTACTATATGTCAGATAACACGTATCTCTACGTATCTGATTGACGACTAGCCTTAATCGAAAGTTCTCTCTCATTACCGGGAGGGGTAATTAACTATAGGGGCTTGCGCCTATAGGAAACCAGAACTCAGATCATAAAGTCGTCACAAAATGAGGGCGAAATCTCTGGGTAGTGTCATATCTACAAACCCATCTGCCTTCCAAAATTTACCCCGGAACTTAATCCATTGAAACTCCCCCGAAGAAAGCAAACGGGGGAGGCCGGGGCCAAATTTTGGGAGCCCACAAGACCATAACTGCAAGGTAATATTTTTTTGCTAATCATTATGTATTTTAGAACCTCACTATTGAAAAGACGACTAGGCAAGCTAGAGAAAACAACAAGCAATTTATTCTTGAAAACAAAAATCACTTCTTATATTCCTTTATTTCTGCCCTCAAGTCAAAAGCCATTTGAGAATATCATTATAGGCTTGAGCCTTTCTCTTTCAAAATAATAAAATATATATTTTCTTCTCTTTTTAGAATGTAAATATAAAATTTTTCATTGTGAAACTTATGAAATTATCAAACATCATCGTATTATTTTTTTCTGAAACTGAAAGTTGTTGTAGATCATCTACTCTTTTTCTAATAGTTCACTATAAACTTTATTGATGATTACACTCGGATGATATTATTATATCTTAACAAACAAAAATTTGACATCCGAAATATTCTCAAGGTATTCCCGACACATAATGCTCGTGATTACTTTAGTCATATATTATAATTTAATTCAAAAAAGCCACAAATGAAGTTAAATACAAACAATACCAATGAAATCATACACTTTTTCATTAAATGCTATATTGATGATAAAATCTTAATTTATATCGTATATGTTGATAATATAATTATCGCATGTGATGAAAAAAAAAGAAGAATAATTTTTTTAGAAAAAAAAGCTTGCTAAAGAATTTGAGATTAAAGAGTTAGACAAACTTAAATACTTTGGTGGAGTAGAAGTTGATCGATAAAAATAATAAATATTCCTTTCTCAATAAAAATGTCATAAATCTACTAAAAGAAACAAAAAAGAGACATTACAAATCTTATGAAACTCCAATTAACCAAATCAAAAATTAGGCGCTAGAAAAAAAAAAGAAGAGATTAGATTATATCAAAGACTAGTTGAAAACATTATCTCTATATCTCACATCCATCTAGACAACACATTTGTACTGCGTCTAAGCACAAATCCAAAGAGTCCACCTTTAAACTGCTCATAATCTAATACAATATGATCGTACCAAGTATATAAAGGTGGATATATGTTTCATAAAAAAAGAAACTAAAAAATGAGTTGCTCTATACCTCATATATGCCAATAGAAAATCAACTTGTAGATATTCTCATCAAAGAGCTCTACAACCCCACGTTCAAAAATATTCTAAGCAAATTTGGAATGGTATATTTATATCATTTAGTTTGAGGGGGAGTGCTGAAGGATTTTTAGATCCACAAGTCAAATAACCTTGGTAGGGATCTTTGAGCACACGGATTAAGAGTTCTAACTATTAGATCAATCCTCTTATGACTCTTAGATTGTGATCTATGTGTCACATGTTACTATTCTAGCCATGACCCCTCTTGGGGACTTTTTTCCTTTTTTTGTAAATAGCATTGATTTATTTCCATTTTATAACTTTTGGATAAGTCTATATAAATACTTTCATGATTTATACAGAATCAAGCAATAAAACTCGAGGCAGTTTTTCCTACTTTTCTACACCCTCTCTCATAATTTAATTATAACTCATAAATTTTGTTCCCTATAACTAGTAAGTTAGACTTCTTTGTTCCTAAATGAAGATGCCAATTTTTTTTTCTTCTAATCATTTAGCATACTTTGAGTTTAGAATTATATTAAAGATGTGCAAAACAAACGCTTTATAAACCCAATTCTATTAGATGTTTCCATGTTATTGCCACATATCTAAGACTCCCAAACAACAGTCGCATGGAATAGTTATCCACATGATGTGGAGGATGTCATCCCCAACAATAGCATGAAACACAGATTTAAACTAATGGTGGATGAAATCAGACTAATTAGCAGTTTGAGACCCAAATAGAAGCGACTCATTAGAGCATGTCACCACACTAAGCGCTATATTGAAATAGTTCCCTCAGCAATTAGTAGTATGTTTCTATTCCACAAGCCAGGGATGGAAACATGCATGAAAATGGCTGTACTACTGGTTTGGAGTACGCTTCCATTCCAATAAGAGTAGCAACTTGGGTTTTCAATATGATACATATTTATTTTACCCTTAACAAGTGGTATCATTATACATTTGATATTTATAGCATTTCATACCTCTTGCAAAGTACAATAGGTAACAAGAATTATGGTAGGCCTCAGACCTAATAGCATAATTCTTACAGAAGTACAGTCACACTTACCATCATTTAAAGTTTTTTTTATGATGGTTGAATCACTTTGTTAAGCTGGGTTCTGCTTAGAAAAGTTTAAATCAAAGCAACCCAACAGGGGATATGGAGAAAACTTCAGTAAAAATACCATGTTGAACGCCTTAGTGCGACAGTTAATGCTATGTTCATATATAATTTGTTGTGCTATGATGAGAATAGCATTAATAATAATTTTCTATCATAGTTTTCAATTTTAGAGCTAGGTCTTACAAATCAGAAAATATCAAACGTATGGCATTTAAGCAAGAAATGCTAGTAGTTACCAGAGATCATGTACCTTATAAAACATTTTTGTGCAGGCAGAATATGTTAAACCAAAAGATCATTTCATGGGATATTCTAAATGGGTACATAAAGATCAGCAAAAATAAACTTGCGACACCAATCATACATGTTAATAATGAAAGAACCCATTTCAATCCACTAGCCATCTTAAACAAGTACTTAATACTTCAAATTATCCTGCATTACTCCAGGTTAAAGAATTTGACCATCCTAGATTACATTTAAACCAGTCCTTTAGATTGAATCTAACATTTGGTAACGAGCCAGGTAAATTTTAGATGCTAATCAGTACAGGTTAGTAACCAAATCATAATTAATAAAAGAGTTATTGTGTAATGAGAAAATTAAGCCAGGCTAGTGACGACGACCCTATAACTAACCCCCCAAAAAAATTAGTCTCTTGAAATGCCAGTTATGCATGCCTCCATCAGCCATTGTTTAAAATTGTGCAATATGAGGCCTGCCTCAGCGTAATTCCAGTGCCTCAAGTTTTTTTTATGTGAGTCTTGAGCCTCAACTTGGTTGAGGCCTACCTCGCCTTGCTGGCGTTAGGCTTACGCCTCACCCTATATATATATATATTAAAACTTACATAAATCCTAAAGTAAAGCCCTAAACAAATCACACCTTCATGCACCTCTGATTCGCAACAACTTTCTCTCGACTGCCTAAACCTCTAGCCCGTCACCTTCGCCACAGCCACCACCGTCATAACCGCCGTCAAGGATCACTTGAAAGACGCACACCACCACCACCTCCTCCTCTAAAAATTTTGGAGTATTAATCTCATCTTTATGTTGATGAAAAATATTTATGAAAGAGAAGATGCCTGAAATAAATGAAGAAAAAGCATATTATAAGGCATTGGACTTCACAGGATGAGATAGAGGAGAGACCAATTTATTATAATAACAACTCAAATAAAAATCTCTTCAGTGATGATAGTACTTATGATTTTCTAGTTGTTGCCAACTATTTAAACCTTTTTTAGAAATTAAATATAGACGAGTAGGGAACTGAGAAAGAAAGAATTTGGAGTTGAACTTAATATTATATGATACTTTTATGCAATTTCTATATTTAATATTTTTTTGCTCATGTATTATTATATTTCAATTATATTTCATACAATTTATCACTAGCCACTTTATGTCTTGTGCAACTTTTTGTTTCATAGGTATGTCAATGTGTTACTTCATAGTTCAATAGAAAGATAATATGTCATCTTTTAACATATTATTTGGGTATTATATAAAAAATCACTTTTAACATTTATTTGCACTTTACACAATTTATTATTTTGAGGCTCACGCCTCAAAACGCCTTGAGGCTTATACCTCACACCACGAACAAAAAATGCCTCAATACCCAATTGCGCAATTTTAAACATTGCCACCAGACGATCCTAGTATTGTGCTGATGTGGTTTAGTAAACCATGTGAATTAAATTTCATGTTGCACCTCTGCTGTCATCTCCATATTGATTACATATGATTTATGGCAGTGCAATCATGAGTAATTAATTCGCAACCAGCTAATTAGTGATATAAAATTTATTTTGAAGTTTAAAAAACTATTTTAAACTTCAAAAAATTGTAGGAAAATCATTTTGAATCCATTTTTTGAGTTTTTGGACTCTATGGATTCAGAATAAAGAGTACTTTATTTTAAAAATAATTTTACGTGATTTTGATTAATATATTTTCTTTTATTTCAATTATACAATAAATCTTATTTTATTTTTAAATAAAAATATATAAAGAACTTTTGGTCTGAAATTTGGCAGAGGTAAACTAGGATTCATTTTTACATTCCCTGATTTTTCCAAGGCTATTTGATACAATTCCTTTTAGTTTATGAATTTACAAAAATCTAGGTCAGGCCTACACTTGCCTGTCAAAACCACACCTCCACCATCTACATCACAACACTTGTAGGATCTCCGCCAGCTATTAGCTCACTGCACCTGTTGCTCCTCCAGCTCACTGATCCAGGAGACTGCCTATTGTAGATGGTTCAGGAATGGGCTGCCATTCATTGTGATGTTTTCATCATTATAATTTACCCATTATAATTACTCTATAGCTATTTCTATCCCTAATTTTTAATAATAATTTTTTTATATTTCATATTAGAAATGTTCCTATAATTGAATAAATTCAACACAAATAGTAGAATAGAAGTACAATCAATTATTCTTCAATTCTTGTCATGGTATCACAGCTCTATGAATTATTTTCCTAAGTGTCTTCACCTGGTTTTATCTTCACATTTTCTGGAATAAAAACCTTTCTATTTTATGTTCATTTTTACTCCTATGAACACATTGCTACCATAGTTTTCTTCACTATATACAACCATATAAATACTCATATTCCCTTGGTCTCATGCTCCGTTGGGACTAAGGGATGCAATCTGAATCCAATAAGAGAATTGCAAAACATCCATTCAACATATCAACTGAATGTAAAGAACTATCTAATTGGTTCGCACATTCATGAATGGAAGATGAAAATTAAGCCATTTACTAGGCCCAAGATCTGAGCAAAATGATACAACATTTAAAGTTTGGGATGAACAAGATTCTATGATGATATCTTGGTTATGAAACTCAATGGTTCAAGAGATAAGTATTGCATGCATCCATTCAACAAATGAAATATGAGATACCCTAAATAAAAACAATTCTTAAGTCTAATACTGCACAACTCCATTAATCAAAAGAATAAAATCACATCCATAAAGCAAGAGAAACGACCTATCATAGAATATTTCAAGCTATTGCAAAGCATACGCAGGACATGGAACATAATTATTGAATCCAAATAGAGTGAATAAAGTTAAGCATCTTATTAAAGGGTTTGTTAAATCTATATGATTTCTTGCTAGATTAAATAATAAATTTGATGTCGAACAGATACAAATGATCAAAAGGGATGATTTAGGATTGCTAATCAAAGTTATTGCCGCTATCTGAACTGATGAAGGAAGAAGAGGAGTCATGGTTATCAACTAGCCCATGGACTTGACCTTAGCATCAAAGTTTGTCAACATACAAAACTCTAGCTCAAAGTCCTTTCTCACTAAGGATCAAAAGCAAGCAACCCCAGAAAAAACGGTCAATAAAATAAGTGTACTCTATAGCGTACATATTACAAAAAAGCTCTAAATACAAAGAAGAGATGATGGAAACTTTCTGACAAACTACAAAATAGAAATTTAACAACATAAGGATGACATGCAAAAGAGCAAAGACATCCATATATCACACATGTGGGAGAGAGTAATACCAAAGAATCCTCCATTAAATTCCATAAAGAAGAAATAAAAAAGCTAAAAAACTTGCTATGATCAAGGAAAAAAGCATCTATAATGGGTAGTTGTACTATAGCATTCACAAGTATTACCTCCTTTTCTCATGCCTTAAAAGCCTGAAAAACACCCATTTCTAGCTCCTCAATCATTGATCAAAGTACTACATACCATATCAACATCTTGCATAAATTTATTGGATGTACTCCTTGAGCAAGGAAATTAAAAACCATTGTTAATAGATCTTTGACAATAGCAATTGGTCAAATGTGACCATACCCCTCACACTCAAAAATATTGTACATGTACCTATATTACTTACCAATTTGTTATCCATTCAAAAGCTGACTAAGGATTTTAGGTGTGGTATTGTGTTTTATCATTAATACCGTGACTTCTAGGAATAAGATAAGAGGAAGATTAGACTTGCTAATAACTGAGTCACTGTCATCTTGAGGAACCCAATGAATAAGAAAGTTCCATAGGACCTTTAGTATTATCTCTTCTTTCAGAAACCCTTAAATCCTAGAAGGAAAAAGTATTGCTCAAACACTTTTGTCTTAATCACCCATCATTTATTATTCTCAAAACTATGTTTTGTTCATTATGCAAAACAATCAAAATCAACGTTTATTATGATATTTGTGAAATGACTAAACACAAGCATATTGGCTTGTTATTCATAGTGACATTTGAAACCATCCTCTACACCCAGTATCTATGGGGCACAGTGATTTCTATCTTTTGCTAATGACTGTACTCATGCGTCATTGATTTTTTTTACAAAAAGCCAAAAATGATGTAAGCATCATCTTGTCCACCTTTTACAACATGATTAAAAACCAATTCAGTGTTGAAACAAAAAAGATTCAAATCCAATAATACCAAAGAGAATTTGGATCATTTTTTTCTTTATTAGATTTAAATGAAAAGTTGACTCTTAATAGGACACAATGGAGAAAAATGATTAATATAGCCGACCCCACGAAGTGGGATAAAGGCTTGATATTGTTGTTGTATACTTTGAAGAGAAAAGAATAATGCACAAGTTCTCGTGAGTGTATACAATCCAATAGAATAGAGTGGTTGATCGAAAGAGCAACTACGTACTTGATGCCACAAGGACACTAATTTTAAAAAGAATATTCTAAAATAATATTAAGAGAAAGTTGTTCTAACAGTTGTTAACATCATAAATCAATTAACTACAAAGATCCTTGGGTTCAGAAATTCTACAAACTCCCAAGCAAATTATTTCCTCACCTAGACTCCTCAAACAACCTAATTCCCAAAATATTTTTTGTGTCGCTTTGTGCATACAAATTGTCAAAAAGGTGTATGTATTAGAAGATGTCACCTTGAATGAACAACAACAACAACAACAACATCAAGCCTTTATCCCACTACGTGGGGTCGGCTACATGAATCCTTTTTCTCCATTGTGTCCTGTTAAAAGTCAAATTCTCATTTAAATCTAATAAAGAAAGATCATTTCTAATATTTTCTAACCAATTCTTTTTAGGTCTACCTCTACCTTTCTTAACATAAGTCAAATCTAAGACCTCTACTTTCCTAACCGGGTCATCGGGAGGCCGCCGTTTTACGTGACCAAACCATCTAAGGCGACTCTCTCTAATCTTATCTTCCACTGGAGCTACTCCAACCTTTTCACGAATATGCTCATTTCGTATCCTATCTCTAAGGGTAAAGCCACTCATCCACCTGAGCATCCTCATCTCTGCAACACTTAGCTTAGAATTATGCTTCTCTTTTAATGGCCAACATTCGGCACCATAAAGCATTGCAGGTCTCACCACCATCTTATAGAATTTTCCCTTAAGTTTGAGGGGTACTTTTCTATCACACAATAAGCCTGATGCATTCCTCCATTTCAACCATCCAACTTGGATTCTGCTGATAATATCCCCATCTATATCACCATCACTCTGAACAATAGATCCAAGATATCTAAAACGTGTACTCTTATTAATAACTTGATCGGCCAAAGTCACAATGCCCTCACTAGGTCTATTATTACTAAAATTACACTCCATATATTCCGTTTTAGATCTACTCAAGCGAAAACCTTTAGACTCTAAGGTTGACCTCCACAATTCTAGTTTACCTTCAACTCCCTCTCTAGTCTTATCAATAAGAAGAATATCATCAGCAAAAAGCATACACCAAGGTACCTCCTCTTGCAAATGTCTAGTGAGAACATCCATGACTAAAGCAAAAAGATATGGGCTTAAGGCTGATCCTTGATGTAATCCAACCGAAATAGGGAAATACTTGGTCAAACCACCTTGTGTTTGAACACAAGTAATAGCTCCTGCATACATATCTTTAATGATTTGAATATAAGTGTTATTAACTCTTTTCTTTTCAAGAACTCTCCATAGCACTTCTCTTGGAACTTTATCATATGCTTTTTCTAAATCAATAAATATTATATGTAAATCCTCCTTATTCTCTCTATATTTCTCCATCAAACCTCTTAATAAATGTATGGCTTCCATAGTAGACCTACCCGGCATGAATCCAAATTGATTTTGAGAAACATTAGTATCACGCCACAACCTATGCTCCATAAATAATATTAACATATTTTTTCCTACTTGATTTCTCTTCGTTACCACTCCTTCCAACAAGCAACTATGGCCCAGAATTAGCTACTACTTAAATTGAGTATGTGGTTTAGCATTGAATTCCAGAAAAGCCTAAAGCTCTACTATCATGATAATAATTGGAAAATCAGTTAAGTATTTCATTACAATATTTGTGCATAATTTATACTATCCTAGAAAAACTTCTAATAGAAAAAGTATAAAATTTATAATTAAAAAATAACAACATAATTAGTTTTATGCGAAAGTCCATTGATGTTTCCTTCTATAGCCAGGTGGCACACAGATTGGTGGGGTGGCAACAAGGATCCCATGGATCCTAAAGAAGCAAAAAAAGGAGAGAAGGTGTTGTGGATCCAAGGGGCAGTGATGGAGGTGTAGTCATGAGCAAAATTCATGGCTAACAGGGCCCTATGAGTGAAATCTTGAACACCAAGGGGTGAATGCTTGGGCAAAGCCTGGGCAAATGTTGGGGTTGTTTCATTTCACAATTAAAAAATGCAAATAAAGGACAAAAAAAATTAAACAAGGCCTATAGAAAGTAGAAAATTAATAAATAAATAATTAAAAATGAAAATTTTAAAATAAAAAATAGTAGAAATAACAAGGCAAAAAATGAACATACAAGAACAATGAATTATTGCAAAGTACATTACTCCTGAATGATACAACAAAAAAAATCAAGAGAGGAAAAATCTATAAAACCAATTGAACTTAATTTACATAAGAGCAATCAAATAGGGGACAATAAAACAAGTCAGATGCCTCATATCCCATTGCCAAGTCTAGTGGCTAGGAAGGAAGAGGTTTTGTTCGAAAAAAAAATATTTTTGACAACTAAAGCGCTAATGAAACAGTAAATTGTTGATTCATACCTGAAAATTCCATGAAGCATCATATAGATCTGAAAAATATCCAAATCAGTTGTATTTTTTCATATGAAATATATGGGTCCATTTTGACATCTGTCCCAATATAAAAGCTTTAAAAAAGAAAATTCCCTTAAAGAAAAGAAGAAATGATAAAGAGGGGGGGGGGGGGGGGGGGGGGGGGGTGTTATTCTCGAGATCTAGAGAGAGAGAAAGATCTACACTCCGCTTGTAGCCCTTTGTCATTCACGATGCAGAGTGAAGGATTTCTTTTCATGGGTTTTTTATGGAAAATATTCAGATTATGGAAAGGGTTAACAAGCTACATGCTAGGAATATATAAAACCAATTTGAACATTTTCAATACAAATGTAACGAGTTGCTACTTCAGGTAAATCCTATAGACCTGACCCGAATTTACCAAACTTATTAGAAGATAAGCAATAAAAAAACTGAATGCAGGAGGTTAAATTTATTTAATATAACAAATTTTCATGTGAAAGAAACTCCATTTCAAGCCATAAATCTCTGGACAGTACAATAGTCTGACCATAAGATAAATGCATGAACTCATGTCAATTCCAGCCAAGCAAAATAGGAAGAAAATAAAACTTACTAATAAATTTCCAAAGGCTTCAGCTGCCCGGAGCCTCTCTTCATGCATATCTTCTGTCATAGGTGGTGCATCCTAAACATGAATCAAATAAGAACTATTCAAATCGCTGATAAATAAAACACTATACAAAAGCCGAAGAAAGAACATGAAAAGGATGTTGCCGCTAAACCTGGATGATTGGAGAATGCATACTC
This sequence comes from Dendrobium chrysotoxum, assembly GCA_019925795.1. Classification (NCBI taxonomy): domain Eukaryota; kingdom Viridiplantae; phylum Streptophyta; class Magnoliopsida; order Asparagales; family Orchidaceae; genus Dendrobium; species Dendrobium chrysotoxum. Next base: position 16,422,628 of record CM034299.1, on the reverse strand, counting down.
TGATATGAATGCAATAGCATCATAGAGTCAACAACACCTGCAGAACCCTTCCTCCTAACATCTGTTGCAAGTAGATCCCTATATCCAGTACCAGGACGTTGAGAGCAAGGTAAGCTTTCTTCTGCATCATGCTGAACAACCAGCCTTTGAGGACTGGCATAAACATTGTTCATAATCTTTTACGTGTCCAAAAAATAAAATGGGTATGAACGTTTTACAAAATGCATATAGGGTCGCATTCACGGATAAATGTATCATCAGTTCGAAAAGATGTTATATATTAACCTGGTAAAACACAAACAAGTTCGTAAAGTTAAAAATGCGTGAGAAAGGAAATATTTCAACTTTTTTTGATAGCAAGTTATTCAATTCTAAAACTTCCAAGCATATCTTCCGTAAGCAATAACAGGTTAGTTTTCGGTTTTAGAACTATCATGCTGGCAGTGTACAACAAGAACCAGCAAAGAGTGCCAAATTGGTCATGCATCTCTAGTGGATGACAAAACTAAAAGAATGTCATTGTTAATTTCTAATTAGTTTGCACTATCATCGCTCTAGGAAAGCACCCCTTCTAGAGCCTAAAAAAAAGAGAGAATTTGAGAATAATTTTTCTTGAGATATATTGAATTTATTTTAACCAAAATTCTCCAGCTATTAGCCCAATGTTTATTTAGATCTACATTCAGGACAATGGGGAAAATCCATAGAATTACCCCTCCTAATCATTGGAGGCACCTTCGATTAAAGATTTACTTAGGCTCAATTTTAAACAACAACTTAGTTAATAAAATTTTGAATTTGATTGAATGGGGAATGGTTGGAAGGATGGAGGTAAACCTGATCAAAATCCTAAGGTTTTATCATCCAAGGACTCCTAGTGAACCCAATTTACCAACATCACTAGTTTTTGAACTATAATATTCAGGAAGTCTGATTAGCAACCATGAGTTGTCTTCTTTTAGGTATCTCAAGCATATCGGGTGGAAAAATGTGCGAAGATACGCTCATGAGATCAAGCTCGACTCATTCAATGGTAAAGAGCTTATTGTACTAGCTAGGTTGAGTGTTCATAGATACGCAACTAGGACGCATGAATATGGACTGAGGACATGAACACGATACAACAAAAACACAAGACACATCTATTATTAAAAATATAGGACACGAACACGCATTGGACACAATATCACAATTTTTATATAGTTTAATTTAAATTACGGCATATAAATTAAAAGAAATCAATATAATAAATTTATAGATCCAGTAATGTCGAGCCAAACCCTAGCCGAGCGTGCGAGAAAGGAAAATGTTAAGTGAGAGGAATTGCGAGAGAAGTGATGGACATGGAAATGAAAAATAGAAAAAGTGAGTCTTTTGATAAAAAATTAAATTAAGTTTTTAGGATAAGCGCATTCAAATTTTATTTTTTTAATTGGACATGTGACATGTCACACCCCAGTTGGCCCAAACCCTTAATGGTCAACCTGGAGTATAACAGAGAAGGTAAAATCTAAACCGGCTCCTTCTTAAACACCCATTCCGAACCACTATTTTCATAACCAAGTGAGTAAAAAGAATCTATTTAGACTCTCCTAACACGTCAACATATCAAACTCCACAACCTAATAATAGAAAGCATGTATTGTATCTCAATTAACATCAAATATAATTAAAGCAAATACAGAGCTCTATTAAAACTTTTGAAATTTTTGTACATACTTAAAAGTTTGTACATCTAGCCTTCAGATCTCTTTTTAGATCTCTTTGTACACCCAAAACATATTTACACAAAAAAGAACGGTCACCTCTTTCCCCGCCTAGTGCCCTACGGGCTCTTTCCCCTTACCTGCAGTACAACCACTGCTAATGAGGTAGGCTCAAGAAATACACAATCAATGTATGAAAATTACTACTAATATTGTTAACAATTAAAAAATGCTTAACAATACTAACATAGTTAAAACAAATATTGAAATACTAAATTGAGCATAAGAAGTGCCTAGCAGTATTATTCATCTTGCCCAAATTGTTCAACACCTTTAAACAAGTCATATGATGGCTAAAAGCTTTTGCACCTTTTCAGCTTTCCAATTCAAAGTTGGGTCCAGCTTCCTAACTTTTAGAATGGAAGCTGCTCTGTCATTCAGGGTTGAGTCCAAATTTCCCAACTTCTAGAATTGAGAGTGTAGGCTTACCTCGTCGGGTCTTTCGCATTTATTTATGTGGGCCTATCCCCCATATATAACTTATTTCACTTTCTCTATAGTCATCCTATTTAGCCCTAATGACATATGCTTTGATGACATAGCTGCGCTTTAGCTGCCCTTTTTTTTGCGCTTTAGCTGCCCTTTTGCTGCCCTTTTGCTGCACTTTAGCTGTCCTTTTGCTGGTCCTTTTTTTTTTCTTTTCACTCATTAGTCCATAAACCTTTATCATTTTATGTTTACGAAATCTTTAACATTGATAAAGATTACTCTCTGTATATCGTCCATGTTCATACAAAATAAACTAAGGTAAACTGAAATAAATGCGATCATAAACATAATAAAGATGAAGTGCAATAATAGAATATTTACTAATTCTTATAGCATCTTTTGGGTATCTCACCTCGCTAGGATTTGGTTCTCCTAGAGTCGGCTTTCTTTTCCTTTTATACACCACCCCAACCTCAATTAAACTCTTCGTCATTCCATTCAAAAGTCTTCCCTACCTCTTTCTCATTCTGGCTTCTTTTATTTTTTGAATTTTCTCCACAACAGCAACTTCCCTTCCCCTTACAACCTACGGCTTGAGCTCCCTAGCATTTTCGCCTCTAGAGAATGTTGGGTAGGAAAAAAGAAAATGAAAATGACAATGAAACCAATGCAAAGGTTTTAACTTAACTTTTATTATATAATAAACTAATATTAATGCTCTACCACAAACTCCACTACAGCATTTTTCCTTCATTCCTAGCCGTGTGATTACATCTAGCCTCTGCATGCTATTTTCAGTGGATTTGCTACAGTGATGCATTTAAATGAATGTTTTAGATTGAAAAAAAAAAAAAACAGCATGCTTACCTTTACAAACATTGGGTATTATATGACAGCAGTGCCCAACACGTTTTGAGCACATGTTCGGCACATGTCCATGCCCAACACATGTTGGATACTACATGCCCCCTCAACATGAAATGTCGGTGCGCCATAGGCAAGCAATATGGTTGCTTGCAATTTATAAGAGTTGGACATGACTCATAAGAGCACCAAGGCAAGGCATGACCATCAATTTCCACGAGCTTTAGCTTGACTCGAAGAATTATGTCCAAGATACATAAGATTTTGGTTGGTGTGATTTTTACATGAGTCTTAACTCTAACTATCAAGTGAGGAACTTAGTCCAATATATCAAATGGTAAATCCTCTTAAGATGGAACTTCAATTTACTTCATTGGTAGAAGGCTTATCATACCAAATAGGTTGAGCAACTCAAAGACAAAAAGCATGACCAATTGTGACTCAAAGTTACTATATAACAAAGAATAAGCTCAAATATATGGCATGAGTGAATTAGTCAAATAGGAGTAAGTCTTAGTTTATGCCTTCAGAGTGATGCCTCAGGCAAATAGGATTTGGTCTAATAATTAAGGGAACACTTAAATGTGAAGTTATAGTCTATAACAAGCATTCAAATTGATGGGTTATCAACAAGAACTAATCCCTTATTGAGAGGTGACTAAACCTCATGGTATAAGACTCCATGTTGAATTCATGTGTTTCCTCATGAGAGGAGCCTTTAGTTAAAACTCAAGTTTAGGAAATGAACATTTCTAAGGGAACTAATTCGCTGATAAACCCTCACCCAAAGATGCTTTCCAACTACCCAAAATCAATTAAAATTTGTATTTTCAATATTAAAAAAGCAATGGAATCCATCAAAAATGAATTGGATAGGATGCGATCCATCAAAAAAATCTATCATATTAACCTCCGCAAAAAATTGAATGCGTCGAGATTCCATATATTAAATTTCTGGTGAAAATCCATCAAAATTCCACATAGAAAAATTGCAGATCTAAAGTTATTTGAGGGAAATGTAAAGGCTATCATTATTTTCATTGGTGATAGATGAAATGCCATGTGAATTCAAAAATAAATCCTTGATATGTTTAGTGATATTTCAAAATGCAATATGCAAAGACTAGGTTTTTCTCAATAGAGATTGATATTTAGCCTCTAGCGTTCTCCTTACTAATGAGAGACTCATCTTATAGATTCTTGATCAGGTTTTTAAATAAGATAAGATGGCCAAAATGGCTCGTGACCGATTTTTTGGGAAGTTCTAAACTATTTAAAAGTGCCCAATTAAATCCCGTAATGATATAGAACAGAGGAGGTGGGGAAGATAAACAGATTAAAAATCTGAAATTAAATTTCAGATTTCCTCTAATCATAGGATTTAAATTTTGTAATTCGAATAAGATGGAGGGAAAGATAAATAGGTGGTTAATTATTCCCATAATTGAATTCCTTAACAAGAAAGGAAATAATTAAAATAGGGGAGAGAGAGGGGCCGGCCTAATGAGGAGGGAAAATAAAAGGTGTCCACAAACAATGTATGTGGACCCATGCATTAATGGGAGATTGAAGAGTTAAATCTGAAATAATTTCAGATTTAATATGATTGAAGGATTTCTTAAAATAGATGTAGGTTATTTAGGAAAGAATTTAAAATTCAAATTCAAATGAATTTGAATTCGAAAACTTTCCAAATAAGATATGAGCTAATTTAGGAAAGTAATGATGATGAAATGAAATTGGAATCAAGGGAACTAGGAGGGTGGGCCGGCGGTGGGGTGTAGGGGAAAGCAATTGGCCGGTGGGTTGTGGTGGAGTGGCCGACGGTTGGAGGTGGGGAAAGAAAGGGTGGTGGTGTTCGGTTTAGAGAGTGGGAGGAGGGAAGAGGGAAGCTTGGCCGGCTACTATGGAGGGGGTATGGCCAGCGGTCAAGGGAGAAGGAGAAAAGGAGTTTAGGAAAAGAAAGATAAAACCGTGAGCTCGGACACTTCCTGCGGCTAACGGGTGATGCGCTGCCCTTCACCAAGGGACTTCAAGCCACGAGCCTGGACCCATCCTGCGGCTGGTGGAAACTACGATTCTCTCTCATAGGGATTCTCACCAAAATCCTCCCAAGGAACAAGAGTGCAGAAAAAAAAATTTTTATTAAAACTCCGTCATACCATTAAAATAGCAAATGACTTCTATATATAGGACTAAAATAAAAAGAAACTAAAACAAGACAAATATGCCCCTAGAGCTTACATAGGCCTACTCCCTCAAGTGAGAGTAAAAATGAAAAATGCATAATTAAATAAAAATTACAAATAATAATTAAGATAATGTGGGACGATCACGGCCGTCGATCTTCGTCTCCTCCTCTGATAAGTTTTAACAATTGGATGTCCGCATTACTTAACTACTTAAATATGATCCAAAATAATCTCATAGTTAAAATTATTGTTTAATTTGATAAAATATTATGCAAACGAATGAGGTTGACAATGAGGATGTTTTGTGTAAAATGAAATGTTTAAAACGCCATACTAAAAATGGTGTAGGTGTGATTATAGATAAGATTTTGAAGGATAATGTTGTAGAAATTAATAGAAATTGAGATAGAAGTATAGCTTTAAATATTGTTGTTAATGTTGAGATTATTAATATTATAATTGCTTATGCTCCTCAAGTAGGTTCGAATATGTAATCCAAATTAAAATTTTGAAGGCATAAAAGAATTAATATGAATGATATCTTTGAAGAAAGCATTCTTATTAAAGAAGATTTAGATTTACATATTGGTAGAGTGATAGAAGATTTTAAAAATCGGGACGACATTTGCCGTAGTTTCTTCCCGCCAGGATCAAAGATCGACAGCGCGAGGTCTTCAGAATTTAAAACCATCCACCCACATTAAAAATCACAGCGTGGGTGAATTTAAAACCATCCGCCCGGATTAAAAATCATGGCGCAGGTCTTCAAATTTTAATTCTTGTTTGCTTCTTTAAAAAAAACAACAATAATAATAATAATTATTATCATTACCAATTTATTGAATTACTTCAACCTCTATCAATTAAAGTAATTGCATGTGCCGGCAATAGTTGAGAATTCAATTAACTAAGAGCAGGACAAACATTACATTGCTTTAAAAGAATAAGCCTGTATATCAAGTAGTTCACTTATAGTGAATAAACAAAAATTTCCCTGTAGAAGGCAGAGGCGGAAGTAATAGGCAAATGGCATAGTACTGGCCAACTGGTGCAGGAGTGGATTATGCCAGCGGATGAGCGAACCAATCTTTCGATCATGACGGTGTTGGAGTTTGCATATTAGGGCCAGCCAGACATATCTGTGTCTAATCTTGTGATTAAGATCCAACAGAGGTAACAGATTAGCCGGAGCTTTACATGTGAGGCGCGGCTATTTCATGTAGGTCAGGATTGGATCAACGAGCAATAGCAGGCCGAAGAAATCGGAGGAGACTGTTTGCAAGAAGAATTGGTCGACAACATGCCAAATTGAAAATCTTACGTGCACTAATTGAAGGTCGGGAACCGCCACAGTTGGGAGATCAATTGAAGTCTCTTATTTTTTTTCCTTACTCTTTTATTGAGCAACATATTGAATGGTAGTTACTGAAGCGTAGGGATACGTCTTTTGGCAATCAGTTGTTTGAAGTGGGACCGGGTTAAACTTGCGAAGAGATACGATCTTGTTTTATCATCATTTTTTTATTTTAAATTAATCAACACAAGCAATGCCCGTGAGAACCATATCCAGCTATCGTTGTATTCCAAGCAACGAGGTTCCAAACAAGCAATCTATCAAAGATCAAGTGTGTATACTTCCGGCATCCATATTTCATATACATGTCAATGAATGAGTCCCAACAATTTCATCATAGAAAATTCCATCTCTCACTAGATATTCATGTATCATTTTCCTTTCAGCTAATGCCTAAAATTAGAGAATTCCAAACAACGAGATCCTTTTTTTTTAAATAGCACAACTGCCAACTTGTAGCCAATTCATGGTGGTGCAAGCAAAGACAATGCTTGCAATAATTCTAGAATTTGGAATAAATCCTTCGATACAGAACTGATTAAATATTTGAAAAGCATGGTCATAATGTTTACTTTAGCAAAAGCCAATGATCATAGAACTCAACAAAATAATATCTCATTTCTTGACTGAATTGAAAAGGATGAGGGCATCATAGACATCTCCAATTCTCATGTACATGTTTATTAAGGAATTTTGTACCACCATGATACTTAATTCTGGCATTTGTATCAATAGCCCCGAAATTTTTTTTTAAACTCCTATTGAGTAATCATGCCAGGAAAGAAGTTCAGCTATGAAACTTGATTATATATATATACCATGGTATATGCTTTTTTCTTATGATATTCTTGTTGTTGATAAGACTAGAGAAGGGGTTGAAGGAAAACTTGAATTATGGAGGTTAACTATAGAGTAAAGGTTTTCATTTGAGTAGATCTACAACTGCATACATTGAGTGTATTTAGTAGTAATAAATCTAATGGGGGTATTGTGACTTTGGCTGATTAAGTCATTAAAAAGAGTACACGTGAAAAGGTTAGAGTAGCTCCAATGCAGATAAGATTAGAGAGAGTCGCCATAGATGGTTTGATCACATAAAACGTCAGCCATCCGATGACCCAATTAGGAGGGTAGATATATTAGATCTGGCTTATGTAGGTAGACCTAAAAAGACTTGGTTAGAAAGTATTAAAAATGATATTTTTTTAGTAGATTTAAATGAGAATTTGACTCTTAATAAGACAATGGAGAAAAATAATTCACGTAACCGGCCTCACATAGAGGGATAAAGGCTTGATGTTGTTGTTTGCTAAAGCCTGAATTCAAGAAATTTACAAGCTCCACCAACAAGTGCAGCATCAAATATAAAAACAAAATGCTTAATGCCAAGAAAAGGCTAACAAATCCAAGTGAAAACACATTTTTAGAGAAGGTTATCTAGTGTGGATGCGGTTGCGCAAGGAAAGATTTTCACAAGGAGCACATGGCAAGCTTAAACCTAAGGTGAACAGACCATTCCGCATTATTAAATGCATTAATGACAATGCTTATCAAACAGAACTACTGAGAAATCTATAAGAGTCTGTCACCTTTAACGTTTCAGATTTATCTCCCTATTATGACGATGCATCATGATCATCTATTGATGGTGAAACATTTTCCCATGTCTGGGAGAATGATGCAGGAGCTTCCACTGGACAGAATTTGTGGTCCAATTCTACTGCAGTTTACAGTTCAGCCAAAGGACAAACCAGCAGCTATCCAGACGCCCGCCTCCCCTATTTTCCCCTGGTTCAGTTCAGTCCAAAATTGAACCTAATGCTGGGCAATCCCATTGGGTTCGATTCAGCTTATTTTTGAGTTTCTTTATTTCTGTTCTGATTGGATAGCATATAAATAGGAGTTGTTTATCTCATTTCAGTAGGGAAAAAAGATATAGTTTAGTTTGCTTCTCAACCAAGGCTAAATTTCTATATCCTAGAAACTCCTTCGAGGTGCTCTTGACAGAATTTTCTGTCTATAATTCCAGATTTTCAGTATTCTTCTCAATTTTCTTCCTTTGCGCCTTTCTATTTCGGTGTCACCTTTCTTTTAAATACAACCACCCTATTAATTTTATGTTTGTTGACCTCATTCCAAATCAATTTGTTGTCAATAATTTCCATGGTCTGCGCCTAGGAAAATGGTTTTTTGCACTAGATGCTGAAGTCCACGTGTGGAAGAGCAACAAAAGTAGGCATCCATTAATAGGTTTGATGATGAGGTTCATGAGAATGTTAGACCCGGCAGTGCAAAGCAGCACACCAGGTATTTTTTTTATTACGAGACATTATATAACACATTTGTTGGCTTCACATCTCAGCAAGTAGGATTTTCAACAGTTGCATGTTGAGCAACAAGGCTTTTAGTAGCTTCAAGATGAACAATGTGCCAAGTTTCAGCAACCCGCAGAACTAGAGGTCGAGTTTCAACACCAACATGAATTTCGGAGTTAAGACTCAAGCTCACGAAAGGCTATTTTAAAGTCACCAAGCTGTGTTCTCATTTTCCTATAATTACATGTTGTGTTCATACATGGCTCAAGCATATTTGCACTGACCTTAAAGCCCTTAATAATCCCATTTAAATTAGATTAAATAATAATTTTTGAATTCTATAAATTTTAATATTTTGTTAATTAGAGAATATGAACTTATTTTCCAATTCCTTCAATGCTCCATAATTAAGTTGCATTTATTTGGCAAAACTACTTGCTCTTAATTCTTCTGTTTTAATTACTAATTTTGATAAATCAACTTTCATAAAGATTGTTTAAGGATTAAAAAGGTAATTAATTTATAAATAGAGCTAATTTATAATTCTATTGGATCCAATGATATCTTTAGATAAATTTAAGAAAAAAAAAACCATATTCTTATGTTATAACATCCTTTAGTTTCAATAAAAATAAAAAGTTCAATCAATTTACAAAAATTCCACTCTTTGCCTTTACAATGTTATCATGAGATAGTGTCATGGGGCGGCTCGTCACACCTATTATGAAGAGACCACATTGCAAAAGTTGGCAAGCATATTAAGGGCAAATTCGTTGCTACAGGATTTGCAGCTAAATATTAGGATCTTCTTCTAAGCAATTTGAGAGGGAATTGGGCCTATAAGCCTAAACCAAAATTTAACCCAGAATCTTTATAGAAATTCAGCCCTAAAACCCTTCTTACAAAACATTTTTCTCTCTCAAATTCCAAAGAAATGATTTTGTTCTTAAGTGCAAAATGTTGGGAGATCACCAGCCAATGATGTTCAATACGATTGCAAGCTTGCTTAGAACAATTTTGAGTTGCAAGATCGTTCTTGTGTTTTCAACCCAGTTCTTATAATTTGAATTACAATCAGTTCTGTAAAAATACTTGGAATACTTGAGTTTGCATGGATATTGATGGGTTGAAAGATCCCATATAGGTGGGTATGATTGTGGCATTTACTTTGGCAGCTTGAGGAGTGAAGGGGAGAATGAGTAGTTGATTCCTAAGCCAATGGAGTCTAAGGCGTGCAAGTAGGTAGTTTGGTGCCAGATCATATAAAAACTGTGCTTATTTCTCATTTTTAAATTTTTTTTGACTTGTGTTTTAGAATGTAATTGCATCTATTAATTTACTCACATAACATTCACTCATACTTCCACTTTAATTTGTAAAAAAATTTAAAACACATTCAACACCCCTTCTCTTAGCATGACAGTCACCATCACAATGCATTGTAATTCATTTAAACATAAAGAAAATAAAAGTAATGACATAATAATTATATAAGTAATATCTTTCGTTCACCTGCTAGTACCCAGAGAGGTTTTAGAAAGCATATCATGAGACTGATCACATGCATCATGCAAATCAACCTGTTCAGTAAAATCATAGGATCAGTCTTCATATTGCTATTTCATACTCCTAGCGAAAATGATGAAATGCAAAGGTTGAACATAAACATAACTTAAAACAAATTAGAATGAGAATTCAAAAGCATAATCATAAGCAGCAACAAGTAAAATAATAGCACCTTATTAACACTAGAAGCTTCACTTTCAACACCACTCGGAGGCTCATGAACAAGCAAATTCTTCTTTTCAATGCATATTGCCAGCTTAAAATGACAACAAAGATTTACAATTAGGCATGCCATTAAGGTAAAGTAATTCAGTAAAGAAAGTCCGACAAAATAGATATACTTCTGCGCAGTACATTATTCCAGGATGGGATCTTGGGGATTTTCATTTGCTTGCTGCCATTTCATTTAGTGTCCAAATGTTATGATCTTGGCGTCCAACTTTTCTTACAAGGTTTATAATCCAGAACATATCCAAAAAATACATATTTTGTTTACCCATAGATTTCACCTATTTAAAAATCAGTATTTTTTTTTTGTTTAGTAAGATATCATGAGGCTCCGTTTGGATGACACAACTCAAAATTGGCAACAAAGCATCTCATGGTCAAGCCAGGTCGACTACCTTCACAACTAAATGGTCCCAAACTTAATAACATGGATGATGGATTGATAAAAACTTGACGAAGTTGTTTCAACTTTTTGTTGGATTCCTTACCAAAACCCATCACCCTTTTGAGCCCTTTCATGCCTCTCAACATTTGATTATTCAACAATTATTATCATGTAGATTTTCTATGTGAAGAGTCAATCATCTCACTTAATTATGGTGGTTCACCCTTTGCCTTATGGATTGACCTATCTTAAAGCAAAGACCACCCTTTTTGGATAACATTCTTTGAATAATTTTTTCCCTTGATGTTAACCCGAGCAAATCAAAACAAGAGTACAATTCCTTTATCAATAGTATCTCTTGGTGATGTCTTCAAGTATAATTAACCTTAAAAGGAAATCTAATCCCTTTGAGAGGACTATATAACCTAGATTTCTCTATTTGATTTTATTTGACTTTGATTTCTCGGAGTAATTTATACGAGTTGAGATAAGATTTATTAGTCATACTACATTAAACCTATTCCATTATCTTTTCTTGTGAAATTTCAAAACATCTTCATATCACTGTCTTTTCTCCCTCAACACACATGTAGAATAGTTTTTGGTATATTTGAATATAATAGCTTGTGTGGTTGAGTTGATCCATTACCATTGTGGTTTCTAGGCTTATTGCTCATAAATGAAGCTTATTGTTAACTAAGTCTCTACAAAATAGAATATTTCTTGTGTATGGTTGTACTCGTGGGTTGCATTAATTGTTTCACAAGTTTGCATTTTAATGTTGCTAATGAAATCAAGTATATTATGAGCATAGCTTATTAACTCTTATTCACTCTTATGTTAACACTTCATGTACACGATCACCATCACTTGCATTTGTACTTGTTTGATTACTTTTCTTATATTCTGCATGAGAATTTAATGTGCCTAGACTCCACATAATCTAGTTCAAGTAAAACCATAATAAATGCTGTTGCACAATTTTATAGTTGATTTTCTATTTTCTATGCAAAATGCCATCAATTAGATTTAAAAGTTGATTTAAGATTTGAAATCTTCAAAGAACGATTGCCTTCAACTAAGTTTATATTAAAAAAAAAACAATCAGAAAGAAATGTATTCTTCATATCATTTAGTGGACTGAAAGAACAAAAAGCAGTAAATGTATTCTTTGTATTCAAGGCTTAACCAAACTTGACTCTTTTGGATGTAGCATTTTGGTTAAGTTTGCTTCACGAGGAGCTACCTACGCTAATCACAGGGAAGTCTTAAACCTGAGCCCACCCAAATTATGCCCAGCATATAATTGTAGCCAGCACTATCTGTGATGCGAAACTCAACCTCCTCAGTTGGCATTACACCGATCTTTTCAAATTAAATTTTGAATGCTTAATTTTTTTGTTCTATATTTTGAAATGTACTTGGTCAGTGGAGTTCGTACTTACATGCATATCATGAACTTATACATTTGGATTAACGTCTTGGATTCTTATTTTGTGGGATTCCTGATGTGGACATCCAATCATGAAGATTATCAAAGGAGGAGACGACGATCGACGGCCGAGATCATTCCACCTTATCTTAATTTATTACTTGTAATTTTTATTTTTTATTATGAATTTTTTTATTTCTACCCTTACTTAAGGGAGTTGTCTTATGTAAGACTAAGGGGCAATGTTGTCTTTTTTGTTTCTTTTATCTTTAGGCCTATATATAGAGGCCCTTGCTCTTGTATGAGGTAATGATGGATTATTAAGAAAATTTCAGATTTCTTTGCTTGATCTCTTAGTGAGTTCATTGGAGCCTTTGCCTTGATCTCTGTGTTAGTTCTAGAGAGGAGAAGTCCTATGTGAGGACAATCTTGTTTCCACCAACCGCAGGATGGGGTCGGGCTCGTGGATTGAAGTCCCTCGGGGAGGGCAACGCATCACCCGTCAGTCTCCGGAAGAGTCCAAGGCTCGCGGTTTTATCCTTTGTTTCTTTGTTGTATCTTTCTTTTCCCTAAATTACTTTCTCCTTCCTCCCTTGACCGTCGGCGAAAATCCCTCCATAGCCGCTGGCCAAGTCTCCTTCCTCCCCACTTTCCCAACCCGTCGGCCACAACCTTCCCAAGCACCCTTCCGCCAACCTCCCCCTAGCCGCCGGCCCCAACCAGCCACCACATAGTCGCCGCCCACTTTCCCCCTCCCTTGGCTCCACAAATTCTCTCTCACATTCATAGCCCTTCCTATTTTAGTCCTTTAATTTAGTAACAAATTTGAATTCAAAATTCAAATTAATTTGAATTCAAAACTCAAATTAATTTGAATTTGAATTTGTTTCCTAAATTAGGATTCCTATTTTAGGAAAATATGTGAATTATGTCCAATTAAATATCTAATTGGATTTGATTTAAATTAAAACCCCCTAATTTAGGATTCCAATCAGAGCCCTCTTTAATTCTCTCTCACTTATCTCTCCTTCCACCTATGGCCGGCCCCTCCCCTTTCCATATCCTCCCCCCAATTAATTCCCCCCATTAATTAATCCCCCTTTAATCCCCCATAAACCGCCCGCCCCCTCTCTTATCTCTCCATTAATTTCTTCCTCTATTAAGGGATGTTTGAAATTCAAATTCTCCCTCATTCCCTCCCAAATTAATTCCCTCCTCCCTCCACCCCTTACTACCCAACTTTCCCCCTCACCCCACGATTTTCCCTAGTTGGCTGAAGCCCCTAGCCCATCTTCTCCCATTTTCTCTCTCCCCAAATCCATGCATGCAGCCGGCTTTATCAGAGACCCCCCACCCCCTTTTTTCATTTCACATCAATTCCTCTTTCTACGGTTAGCCCTGTCGCTCGTTCTCATGACTGTTATCAGCAGCATTGTTTTAGTAGACTTCGGAAGTCTCACCCTATTCCAGCAGATCTACTTCATCCTATTTCTATGGCTGTGGTTCCTATCCCTACGGTATTACAGTTAGCCTCCTTACTGGTTGATTATTAGATTGGATTACAATAAAGATTACGATCAACCCATTCCAAAACAAAGCATTTAAAAACCTAGCACAAATCAAACTTTTGACTATGCTTGCTAAATACCCGCAGACCCACTTTCCATTAAAAGCGTTAATAATAGGAAAGAAAAGTAACATATATGGCAGTACCATCTGCAGTTTCTGATGCACCAAACATGTGGCCAGGTCAATACTGGTGGAAGCTGACATTTTTGGCAATGGTTCAGACTCCTCCCAGCACCAACGAACTTCTCTCACAAATTCAATCCAAAGAGTGGCAATTGCTGCACAATAAAACAAAAAAAAAATCAGAAGTAAAAAAGATTAAAATAGAACTTGTAATCAAAATTTCAAATTTAATCAAACTCTCAAATAAGATCAGACAGAATAAATCCACTTCAATTAGCTTATAAAAGCGAGTGCTTTAAGAAAAAAAGGGAAAATTTGAAGTTACATACAAACCTCTGATGTTGCAATTCCCAAGCCACAACAAATGCAGACAGAATTCAGCAAATAGAGAGCCTAGAGGAGCACCTTTGATAAAACGAGAGTTTCTTTTCTCGAAGTCTACAGAGTTCCAACTTTCAACTCCTACACACAATTGCATTCAATCAGGAATCTGAATAACAACAAAGCAATGGGAAAAAAAAAAAACCTCTGACAACATAATACATATACAACAAGAACAACAATATCAAGCCTCTATTTAACTACATGGAGTCAGTTGCATGAATCCTTTTTTTCCGTTGTGTCCTATTAAGAGTCACAATCTCACTTAAATTTAATTAAAATAAGATCATTTCTAATATTTCTAACCAAGTCTGTTTATAGATCTACCTCTACCTTTCTTAACATAAGCCAAATCTAAAACATATACTTTCTTGACCGGGTCATCCGTAGGCCAATGTTTTATATGACCAAACCATCTAAGTCGACTCTCTCTAACCTCATATGCCATTGAAGCTACTCCAACCTTTTCATGTATATACCCATTTCACATTCTGTCTCTAAGGGTGAAGCCACTCATCCACCTGAACATCCTCATCTCTACAATACTTAATTTAATTTTATGCATCTCATTAATGGTCAACAACAACAGAATACAGATCAGAAAAAAAATGGCTTCAAGTAAGATTAACCAGCATACATAAAAAGAATACTTCATAGTTCGGCATCAAAAGTTTTACAAGTTTCTACGGAAAAAAAAAGGCAGAGCCTTTTCAACAGCTCTATGGTCATTTGCATGCCAAGATCATGAAATAGAATTGAAATATGCCAGACAACCAACAATCAGCATAACTTAAAAGTCATTTCTTTACCACTGTTAATTTCATTGCACGGAACATTAAAGCTTCAGTCAAACAAGTTGGACAAATATGATTTTGTTTTTTGCACGCCAATCAATAAACCTTATTGAGCACATGCGAGATAAAATTGATTTTAAAATAAAGCAAAAGTAAATGGAAGATAAACATGCAAGTCAAAAGTTAATAACTTGACAGAAGTACAAGAAATTAGTTGATTGACAAAACTTTTTAGCGGGCTCCAAACCTAATGCCATATCCACTAAATTAAAATGCTAATGCACACGGTTATAAAGAGTAATACAATGATAGCCGGTTATCACAATCATAAACAGAAGAAGCAACAGTAATTAGATCCAGCTGAAAATTTTCATGGTACCATTCTGGAAAATCTCTTTAAGGATGCGATCCACAACTGCTGGAGGAGGTATACAATCAGAGATCTTAGAAATATCAGAGCCTGAGTTCTCAGCTGTCTACCACAAAGACCAATGAATAGGAAGTGAATCTTCATAAAATTTGCAAATAAGAAACCTTACAAATATATATGTAACCTGAAACAAAATCTTCCAGATATTTGGCTTCAAATGACATATCCAATGCAGATACCAAAAGGCTCAGCTGTGAGGCAAATCCAAACTTGCCAATAGAATCATCAATCCTGCTCATAATCACCAAGAAGTAAAAGCATTTTAGATATTTATTGCAGGTTCATCATCTCATGTAGAGATTGATAGGTTCAAGAATTAAGAATCTATGTCATATAAAGACCTAGACCTTATTTTGCTACGTTAACAGAATATGTTTGATGTATTTGTTGCAAATTTCTTTAGCATGAAGGCAAATTCACCAAAATATAAAAAGCATCTGATATATTGTGATACAACATTTTGATGGTGAACAAGAATCAGTCTTACTGTAAAGAACTATAACTAATGTTTTTGGATTATTAGAACCATAGGGATTATGCCGATGGGACCCTCCAAAAAATCTTCCCTATATATATCAAACAATCCACTTTTTCTCATAGTCCTACTTCAACTGGCATTAAATAAAAACCTCAATCTGCTATTCTCATGCACAGTCTACAGCTAATGAATCATAAAATCAGATAAAATTTGTTCTCATTCCTGTTTTTCTAGATCAACCTCAACTGCAATTCAATGTTTCCTTCGTACTTCATTCAACAATTTAAAGAAGCCTCTATAATTTGCTGCTCTCAGCCTTTGCCATCGTCGCCACCTTGTCTAAAACCCAAGATTTGCTTCTGTCAGCCTTTGCCATCATTGCCACCTTGTCTAAAACCAAATACCATCTGACCACATTGGTTCTGTGGCTCATCCAAAGAGGCTTTCACCACATTTTCTTATAAGTTAACAGTTCTATTTATAACTTGCCCCATATCTGCCACTTGTTGATGCCTGTTGCAGTCTATCACATCTTAGCACAAGTTCTAAGTGGCTATCTCTAACATCATTTGGCACAAAGTAGATCAATCAGTTTCAAAGTCAGCTGTGACATCATCAGCATCAACCTCTATTGATTTACCACTAGCTGTACCTCCCAATCCTGCCACCTTGTTGATCTACACACTCACATAGTCAGTTTCAAAGGGAAAAGAAGATCTCAATCACAGCAATAGCATATCACCTACGCCTGGCAAACCCAAGTGAACTCAATCCTCGACCAAAACAGCTCTAGATTTTATATCATCAAAAATAAGATCAAAATATACCAAAATTTGATTCAAAGTAGAGCACATATTGATTCAAGTTAGACTTAGTTTACTTTTGAAAGTATTTGAATGTGGTAAGTACTTTCTTGATTGAAACTTGGATTTCATATTTCCAGTTTCTTGACAATTTGATTTTTAGAGTAAAAGTTCAAAATAATCCTCCGACTATTAGTAAATGCTCAATTTAGTCTCATACTTTCATAATGCCCCAATTTAGTCCCATGACTATTAGAAAATATCTCAATTTGATCCCAAGACCAAAAGTTAACCCCAACATTTAAATTTAAGAGTATTTTAGATATTAGAGTATATGTGAGATTATATTATTATTTTTATATAATTTATTATTTATCATATTGAAATGAATACAAAAATTATAATGAAAGTTAAGTACATTTATTAATTATTCACTCTAGTTATTTAATTGGTTAACTTCTATTATGATTTTTTGTATTTATTTTAATATGATAAATAACAAATAAAATAAAAAATTAATATAATCTCATATACACCATAATACCTAAAATGCCCTCATATTTAACTATTGGGGTTAATTTTAACTGTTACTTTTGGCATTGGGATCAAATTGGGGCATTTTCTAATAGTCGGGGGACTAAATTGGATCATTATGAAAGTCTGAGACTAAATTGGACATTTACTAATAGTCAAGGGACTATTTTGAGCTTTTACTCTTGATTTTTATAGAAACTAGTTCACTTTGTCTCTATTTCATAGTGCCCACTTCGTTCTTATGCTTTCTTGAGCTTATTCTTGTTATAGAAATTAAACCCTTCAAATTTTTCATGTAACATTCTGAAAATGAAATTAAATTACATTTCTAGGGCCTCAAAACTACGGAAAACATTTTAAAACTATAGTTTGCACATCAGAATTTGTAGGCTAGGTAAGGTTATGCTAATGTCTTCTGTAATAAAGACGGTTATCATAGAATTGCATAAAAAATAGCTATTGATGGAAATTGCATGATAAATTTTGTTTCGATATCAACTTTATATAGGTGAACCTTAAAAATAGATGGCAAACATATCCTTCTCATGTCAACTTGGCCTGGTGGAGTCGCTTTGCCCATTACTAAATGCGCTTGGTATTTGACAAGATAAGAAATCATTTTACTTGCCTGGGTGTGATACTGTGCCGATGAGTTTTACTTATGTAGTAACTAATTGATGTTTGAGCCATCCATCTCCAGGATGAAAATTTATTTCTATCAAACATCATAAAAATAAAAATAAAAATAAAAAAATAAATATAAAAATTAAGGTGTATACATCAAAACCAAAATATGCTTCATCCTTTAACAAAGAAATCCCAACTAGAACATACGTTGAGATTTTTCTCTTATCCCAGAAAAGTGCGATTTATCCCTAAGGAATCCAAAGAAACAAATAAAATTGAAATCTCATTATAGTTGAGCTCAAAATAATTAAATAAATTAATGAAAATTTGTGGTGCAGATTCCAACAGCAAAAATAATCAATTGATTTTGTGTTGCCTCTTGATGTCAATAATTTTTTTTTTCAAGATGGACAATTTTTCAAAGTTCATATTTCACCTACAAAAGACGTGCCAATTTTTTTTTAAAAGATGGGATATTATCCTTTTTGGATGAAAAGGTTGTATATCTCTTCTTCGGAATTTTTTATTCTTTAGTTATATTTTAGGATATTCTAGAGCTACAAATAAACAAAGCTAAGCCAAGCAAAAGGTTGCTCGAGCTTAACCTTGTTTGAGAAAACCAACCCTGATCTAAGTTCGAGCTAAATTCAAGTATTTGTGGCAGTGTTTAAACTTTGATTGTTTAAAACTATAGTTATTTTGAGCTTGCCTCGTTAAGCTAATCAAACAAGCATTTTCAATCCTATTAATGAGTAACACTATCGAATAGCTTGTTAGTTATCAAAACAAATCTTATTGAGCCTATTAATGAGCAACCTATTGAGCTTCAAAATAAGACATCAATTGAATGAAATAATAAATAAACCAGCATTTAACAAGCATAAACAAGTGGCTGGTGTTCATGAACAAAAACAATCTAATATAGAAAAGAACAAGACTCTCATAGTTAAATAAATTTATAACCAAGTATTAAATGAGCAAATTATCTAGCACTAAGGCTTTCTTAATGAGCTTATTCACGAACTTTAAATGATATTATTCATGATCATAAATAAATCGAATACCAAACTATTTAAGTTTGCTCATTTATCAATAGAGTATTTATAAAAGTATCCAGCTCGTTTAATTAATTAAATAAAAAATATTGAACAAATTCTAAGCGACCCGATCCAGGAGTAGCATATCGAGCGTATTTGTTCATTTGCAGCCTTAGAATATTCTATATGTAGATTTAATTTTCTAGCTTTGCTCCCACTCCTACTCCATCTAGCACTTCTAGATAAATAAAAACCACTTTCATAATTATTTTAACATACATATTGCACTTTTCACCATTACAAAAGTTCCACTTTTCCCATCACAAAAGTTCCACTTTTCCCCATCACAAAAGTTCCAAGAGATAACATATGTTAAGTTCCTTTCTATAGTAGGATTGATGTAGGGAGACAGTGAAAGGTTCAAGATTCAAGAGATTCGCAACATAAAAGAGTGCAACCAAAACATGAATCTCCCACAATTCAAGTTCTAAGAATAAATTGATGTGAGCATCCTCTCCCTTGCATTGTAAAATGGCTATTTTCATGACTCAAACCCATGAACTCCAATTCACATTGGAGGCAACTTGACCACTACTACTATCCTACACTCCAAGAGATACACTCCATAACAAGGTGAATAGCATATTATGTTAAGCAAAGAATACTTCTATATTTTAGTCGACAATATTCTATGGCAATGAAGTATATGTCTAAACAAAAATAACATGTATATTTCATGAGGTATTGTTTTGATGATAAAAAAATATGAAAAAAAAATCTTCATATTGTGTAAAGCTTTATTTTACCTTGGAGAGATTCTAAGAATCTCCAAGTGTGTCTAAATCCTATGAAATTTATCCACAACCATCTTCTCCTTGTTAGTCTACATTACATCGTGTTTACAAAAGTTTGTGACAAATGTTTCTTAGGAAGAACCAAATTGCAAGCTGTTAAAAGAGAGACATATACGCAAATTTCTCTACATGAAATGACAATGTTGCTACAAGCAATACAGCATCTCCTACATGCGCGCAGAGCAACATTATCAATTAATAATTATGCCAGCTTGGTTGAATCAGCAGCATTAAGTGGACCCAAAGCATACTCTCAATTATCAAAACATGAGTTACCAAACAACAATACAAATATAGAATGCCAAGTGTGTAATCCATCAAGATTGTTAAAAAAAATTGTTGAGTTACAATGCAAATATAGACTGAAAATTTAAAGAGTGACAACACTCAAGCTGGTTTCTTATGAAAAAAAAAAAAAAGTAAGCTTCTCAGCTAGCACTGTAAAGGAGTCCTCAAATGATAGTACTTGTACAATAAAATGAAATAAGAATAAATCCACCATAAGAAAAAACATGAAACAGATGCAGGTAACCAAGGATGATGCATCCAAATGGGGAAAATAATGACAGATATCTAACATCTCCAAGCTACCTTGCTTCATAGAAACATCAATTGCATCCTTAGTTTAATTCTATAAAAATGAAAATGAATTTGTCCAAACTCTTACGAAGTTACATGATTTTTAAGCCCTCCAACATTAATTAAAATCTTGAGAAAAAGATAATAGATCCGTTTACTATTTTTATGGGTTCATTTTAGTCTCAATTATCTAAAATGCCAAATTTAATCTTTGACTCATCAAAAACAATCCAAAAAATTCCCTCTATTCGAATATTTTGGATCAAAATCAAGAATCAATGGGGTTTTTTATATAAAATTTGAGGACTCAATGAGCTAAATTGGACATATTTGATAGTCTATGATTAAAACAGCCTCCTATAAAAATTTTAGGAACCATTTGACCTTTTCCTCATCAAATGTTCATCCTAATGTTTTGCAAATAAATCCCTAAAATCAATAAATTACCAACTTTGAGTAGAAAGATGCAATTTACATGAGAAAAAGTATTAAAAAAAAAGCAATTAGAAAAACTTCTTGGAAATGCATATTTTTTTCATCCACATCTTTTTTTTTTTTTTGAAGAAATTGTAATTTGCATTAAAACATAAAAGAAAACAATCTAAGTGATAACCATCCTAACAAATGATGGAGAAAAATTATTAAAGCTAGAAACATCCCAAATAAAATTCACAGCAATAGCTAAGGAGGCACAATAATCAGCCAACTTATTACAAAGCATATTAAAAGAATAAAAAACCACAAAATTGAACTCTTTAAGAAACAAAAGATTATTCTTCAAAGAATTCTGATCTTGACCAAAGTTTTTCTTCACAGATGTTTGGCAAGCTCTCATTATATTCACATTATCACCTTCAATAATAATGCTTTCAAAATCAAATTTCCAACCTTATAGCACATCTCGAATAAAAAACACCGCCATCAACTCCAACTGGGCAACATCCCAATGCAGCAATTGCCTACCATACGCAAGCAGAAATCTTCCTTTATGATCATGAATTACCCCACCAACACCAGCTTGATTATTATTTAGAAGAGATGCATCCACATTAATTTTAATCCTACCAAGGGGAGGAGGATGCCAATAGGTATTATTCGGTTGTGTAATTTGATTAGCAACCTAGGATTCCTTGATCAGATTGTTTAATAAAGATGACAATATATTGGCCGCAGATAACAAAGCGGTAGGAACCGTGAGATCATGATTATGTAGATTTCTGGATCTCCAAGATTGGTACACAACACTACAATAAATTCTAGCCAAATATGAATTATGTCGTGACTTACTTTCCAATTCAGCAAAACATTCAGAAATAGAAGAGAAAACAGGAATTTGAAAACCGTATTGATTAACTTTTGCAATGATATCCAACAACTTATCACACCTCACAATGCTCAATGCTTTCAATATCATTGCACCCTCTAGGACAACCATTCTCCTCTATTAATCTTCTATACAATAACCAATCCTTTGTAGGCAAAGCATTATTATTAAATAAACGCCACCAGAAAACTTTTTCTCTCGGAGTTAGCTGCTTTCATCCACATCTTGGATGTTAAAGAAATGCAGAACTTCTTAGGTGCATTGTAATCGTTGGAAGGGGACTCCTTCAAGCTAGTCTCTGGCATAATTATTAATTGCATTTAGTCTTTAAGGGCCCTTTTCATAATTAATTGGGTTTTATAGGGCTTGTTTTCATTTCCAAACTTCATAAGGGCAGCTACGTAATTAAGAGAGTCTAAAGGTTAAGAGGAGAAGCAAGTCTATTTACACCATTCCCTTTAGAGAGAAATCAATTTTTGGGTCGAGTTATTTTTCAGGTTATACTGAGTTAGGAAAGTAGGTCTATGTTGTGTGGTGGAACCTCAAGTTTGGGGAAGTTGGTGGGCAAGGAGATCATGGTAGAGTATGGGAATCTGATACAGTCGATTGTCGGAGCTTATGCACCTTACCCACAACATTCTCAGGCATTGTCACTGCAATTCCAGCGGTTGTCCAACAGGTTCCTGCAGCAGCTCCATCTACGGCAGCAGCTTTTTGACAGTCTTCCGTCCGTTTTTTCGCATTAACCATCCAATACAGGGTACAAGAACATCAATTGAGAGTTTTTCTGATGGATTCTTAAAGTACTGGTAGTTGGAAAAGGTAAAAGGAAGAAATCTTGAAGACTAGGAGCCGCCAAACACTGTGTATTCCAGGCACTATTCTAAGGTTGCCGCAAAAATCAATTAAAATAAGTGCCTTTGGAGCTTTGGAAGAAGCAAGAAAATTCTTCTTGATCCCTAAATACCTCAAATCAGTCTCTGTTGTCTATTCTATAGTCAATGGTTATTTTCGTGATTTCTTGAACAATTGAACTGCCCTTTTCACTTTTAAATTGTTGTCACGGGGGGCTGGAATTTCCTCCAATACTGAATTGTTGTATGTTTTCCTGAAGGGGGGGAGAATCACTATCAAGGCACAAGGCCAAGAAGGGAAGACCTAGCAAGGCATCTCAATACCGGGATTCACCTCAGTTAGCTTTTTAGGCTGGAAACAACAAATATAACTGCGGTAAGGGGAAAATCAAGAAAAGTTCAATTTCTGGAACTGGTAACCGAGGTTGTCCTTATTCAAAATTCATGTTGCATTTTACATTCTAGTGTAATGATCTTTTGGGTTAGCCAAAGTCGGGGAACACGTATTTCTTTCCTAAGTTTCCCATAAATCAAGTTCTAAATATCGAGCAAAGCCTGATATTTTAGTTTGCTCCTTTATTGGACATTCTCACATATTGCAAGGCTTTTGTGTTATTGTTTTCTGCCATTACCTTAGGGTGCGGTAAGTTTAGCTGGACACATAGTTTGCATTATGATTTCTTCTTTATAGGTTTTTTTCCTATAAACTTGTTTTGTCTTAATTGTCAGTTGGAATAGTTTCGCATCAGCAGTATCCTCTTAACATTCTCAAATTATTAATCGGGTATCAGCCTCCATTTTAATAATGACAATAAATAAACCAGGCCACAAACAACTCATGCAATACCTAACTCAGTATTCACGAAACTACAAATTTGAGAACTGCAAAGCTTGTGTTTTTGTGTTCAAGTAAGATGCTATTGTGTGCACAAATATTTGGAGAAGTTGGATTCCCAGCTCTCCTGATATGCCTCCATTATGGCTAGTAGTCATCATCATCAACAGCATCAGCAGCCTGATCCTGATACTAAGCTCATCTTTATGAATCCTTCTTCCTACTAATTCATGTTAAATGCTACACGAGGTGTTAACTCCATCTTTGCATGCATTTATAATTTCAAGGCATTTATTTTTTTCTCGAACCGCTTTCTTTCTTAATCCTTTTATATTAAATTTAACCGCTCATCTTATTAGTGCATCTTCTACTCTCCTTGCCAAATAATAATATACATAACTAGATAGTAATATATTTCACCAATATTCAGAAAAGTTTAACCCCCTTAAATCCTAAATCATAATCTTCAAATATTTCAAACAGCATATAAACAATCTTTCTCTACCTAATTGACTTGCCTTCGGATCAAATTGTATTATGGAAAAAAACAACACTAGATTACAACAAAAGACAAGAAGGGTCAATAAAGGAACAACAGAGAAAAAAGATTTGTTCATATACTTATAATAATATCTAGTCCTTTCATCTTATCCAAAAAGAACTCCAGTAACTCAGCTCTATTTCTCTGACATAAAGAGGAAAGAATACTTCAAATTCAAAATATGAAAATTTTAGTTTTTCCATCAACATAAAATGCATAATGATGAAAAGGTCTATGAAATGATTGAATTATTAAAAAAAATTGATAGCTCTACAGAAAGTACAAACTAAGAAAACCCACTTTAATTGCTAAAATAAGAGATCTACTCAATCTTACTTTTTTAATTATTATCAAAAAGTGGGTTGGAAGGAGTAAAATACAACAACATATCAGCAATTAACTATCAGAAAATTTGAGATGAAAAAATACACAAATCCTCGTATCTAATAACATCAGTTTGACATAAGATCCTTACATGTTCTGAGATATAATAGGAAAAAGACGCCATTTCCCAGCATCAAATGGTGATTCATTTTCTAATTCTGCCATCTCAACAGAGCCTTCAAACATCTTCTTCAGCCAAATAGCAGTCAATTCAAACCCTAAAATCAAAACGAGCTACTCAAGTTAGAACTGAGGAATCAAATTCCAGCCACTGAGTCTTTATTGATCTTATTTCCAAAGCTATACGCATCAAAATTTATTTTAAGGGAAATTTCTAAAAACCTGAGCATGCAAAAGTTATAGCTGATGTCACATTAGTGTAGATTTATTCAAGGGCAGTTCATAGTCTCAATGAACCACCAAGGACTGGGAAATCATGATCTCAAACCAGTTCCACAGTATGCTGAATTGGTGAAGAGCCCTCAGAAACATACAGGCAATAAACACCAAAAAACTAGAAAATAGTTACTACACAATGCGCAAATGTTCTGGTGTGCAAGATCAGCACCAACAAGATCCACCATAGTAGGTTTAAAAAGAGATCATACAATATACAAGATTATCATTCACCTCTGCCCAATTAGTTCTGATGATATTAGATTCAAATGTGTAAGATCAAGAAATTAATTTGATCTATTAGATAAGATTTACTTGCACAAGAAATCTGAATAACTATAAATACAATGACCCCAGCTAAACTTCTACGTAGTTGTGGACAGTAAAATGCCTACACCAGAAAACTGTTATTATCCACTTTTCATAAAAAACAAAAAAATTTAAGCTGATTACTAGCAAGCATTTTATTTTCATTTGAGTTACTATAATTAAGAACTATGACATACCAACTGAATTATATTGATCTCACTATTGCATTTACAATTAGATCATCATCACCCTTGAGGATAAGAAAAGACTACGTTTAGCTGCCAATATGGAACTTTTGCCTTCAAGAGGATGCCATGTGAGATGTGTAATGCCCTGGCTAAATTCTGGAGATGGATGATGGCCATCTTTTCTGATATGTGGAAAGTTTTATGGAAATGTTTATGAATGAATTTTTTCGTTGATCTCTATTTACACCACCTAAAGCTAGTATTTTAAAGGAGTAAGGATTCTAACCTGATTGTTAGCACATAGCGATGTAAATAAGTGCTTAAAAATTTTCATTTATTTGAGTATCCATGCACCATAACGTTAATAAATCACTTATCATAAGCATGTACCATAAAGTCAATATATCACTTATCATAAGCTCAAGATCATCAACTTTATATGCTAGATGCATGGCGAAATCATTGTGAAAATTCCTAACATTTGGGCTTTTGCTTTTTTTATTTTAATAGATATATGATTCACCATCTGTAAATGTGTTTAGTCGTGTTTATTTATTTCTATATCTATTTCTATCTATCTATCAATATTTATGCATTACATAGTCATAAAGCATGCATAGTTACATACAAATTTAAAGAACATTTCATGGTGGGATGATCTTCACGTCCATACCTATTCCCCATCTCAATTTGATCAAATGTGATCATGTCACACAAATCGAGATGAGACATCACACAAATTGAAACTACCCAACAATAGTTTGTTTTTTAAAACGAACAGCATCAAAGAATCTGAAGCATTGAATTAATGAAGAAAAAGCCTCGTGATTCGATCAAACACTGGCAAAAATAGCAAACAACTGATGTGATGTCAGACAAATCTAATTTGAAATGACTTAACCACAATAAAAATCATCTAATCCTTGCCCACCTCGCAAAAAAAATTGTGTAACGTGTTCAGAACATCGAAAAAAAGCTTAAAAGGGCACCTATAATACCTCAATGGTGCACAAGAAAAAGATGAAAATCTACCTGCACACGAGGCAACGACACAAAGCCAATGTGTGCGAGAAACAAAAATTCATGAGAAAGAAGATATAAAAAAAGTTAATTCACACAATAATTATCTTTTTATCTAATTAAATTCAATAAATAAGTCAAACGACTGCCTCATATCATATGCCTCCATTGTCCTCTTCCAACACTCTTGCCTCATCGTAGTCCTCGCTCGCATACCTCCCGTCCAATGCTCACAATTACAAAAAAAAGAGAGATCATAATGCAACTCTCCCTTTCTATCCTTACTTTCTCAACTAGCTTTCAATCTCTCCCATTTGCACAAACTTCTCTTAATGGTACCCCCCCCCCCCCCCTACTCTCTCAACTAGCTTTCAATCTCTCCCATTTGCATCAACTTCTCTTCATGCTGCCCCCCCCCCCCCCCCCCCCCACCACCACCACCACCACCACCACCACCACTCTAGCATTGCTCATCCACTTTTGTCTCTACTATAGCAATCCTACTGCCCTCAACCATTCTTTTCCTAGCACTCATGGCATGGAAACACTACTCCTCCATCCCACTATCAATCTCCCTCTAGCCCTGCCTTCTCTAATTTCTTATCACTCAAGCTATGACCACTTGCAACTTTTTCTTTTCATCAAACACACACCTCTCCTTAGCTCGCCATCAACACAGATCTTACCGCACCAATCTGCAAGACTCCAACAACCGCCAAGATCTTCCTAGCTCAGCCACTGGCAATCAACCTCCAAAGCACAAGCCAAGCTCAACCTACTCCTCTTCCTCTTATACCTAAATTCCCAAATCCTTTGTGACATAGAAGCAGGGAGGTGCGACGAGAGCTATTAAACCAGTAGTATCTAAAAGAGGTAAAAAAGCAAACAAACAAGATTTAAGATTCTAAAGGGTTTAAAGTTGTCAATTATGCTATTTGACAAAATTTAAATTAACTCATGCTTAAATCATGCTCAAAACGGCCAAAAGTTGCTATTTGTTTCCCCACTACTGGCCACCAACATTTCTAGCCAACCACTATTCTACCATCCTCTCCCTATCTCCCTCTACATTTCCCATTCCCTCTTCCAATTTTACTCACACTCAATCACAACCCACTCTCTTTCTCTCTCTAGCCTATCTGACCACTAACCCATCTCTCTTTATTATTATTATTATTATTATTATTATTATTATTATTATATAAAAAGAAAAAAAAGATAAGAAAAGATAAAACGGGAAAAATGGAAAGAAAAAAATGAGCATCAAAGCCATTCCACTTGAGGAAAGAAACAAATCTTTTTCCATTGGATAAAGAGCCTATCCTACAACTATAAAGGGAGGGATAGAAGGTTCAACTACATAGGAGAATAATACCAGACTACTATATTATCATTACAAAAAAGTTGAGGCATAAATTGAAGAATTCCTTAAATTTATATACGAAGAAGAAACTAAAATGAAAAAACAAAAAAAAAAGACCTTCGCTATTACTTCAGAAGAAGTAATTGAAATAAGAGTAACAAAGGTAAATCCTACATTGAACTTGATATTGCATGCCAATGAGGAAGCAAAGGAGGAATATTTCTATTCCAAGCTTAAGGTTAAATCTACCATCATTAATGCTATATTGGATCCATGTAGTGAAAAAAAAAATCCTTATCTCTAAATCTATCAATGAGCCGACATGATTGACTAAATATTTTAATTATAGTTGAGACCCTCAGAGTTAAGTTGAGATCATTATGAGTTAAATGAAATAGCTCATTCATCAATTCTACTAAAAAGCAACCAAAATCCTATTCTCAATGTTAATTTCAAAAGATTAATATCTATCCGGTCACAAGGCAACATAATCTTAAGTTTTCTTTCTCCAGAGATTTCAGTAATGGAGTAATATGTGAAGTTATATCACTGGAAGTATGTCATGCAAGACAGTTTATATTTGTAAGATAAGAATGCCATTTTTTTAAGACAATAGACATTGGTGCTTGTGAAGGGCGGTTAAAAATATATGGTCAGTAGGTATATCGTTCAACCTTCAAAAGAAATGAAAAAAGAACAACAAACCAGAGGATTCCAATACGGGATCAAGAACTCTTGTCTCAATAAAAAAGCACAAGTGCCATAATATGCATCAAAGGAACGAAAATAAATTATCTGAGTGAACTCATTGGTTGCAAGGAAGAGAAAAAAAGTAAAACAAGTGCAAAAGATAGAAGAAAAGGACCTCTTGTTTAAAAGAGCAAATGACATAAAATGAGGAGCTGTGATCTAGGAAGCTCTTAAGAAATAAATCTTGGAAGTATAAATTTACAAACATATATTAAGGAGGGCATTAACTGCATAATTGTAATTTCAATCAAAATAAAAAGTGGTAGTGAGATTAGAGGAGAGATAAATTCAAATGGAATGAATCAATCAAACCACCCAAGCTTCATTCCACCATTTTCTCCTCCTCATCCTTATTGATCTTATAATACCCAAAATATTCGAAATGAATGTAAATATAAACTTTCTATAAATGTTAATTTATTTTCATTAAAAAAATATATACTTTCAATTCCAAGTATTTTACATATAGAAGTATATGTAAAATCTGAATCTAAGTATATATTGAATTAATTACTGTTTAGTTTAATAACTTATTTTAGTAACAGTTAATTAAATTAATTACTGTTTAGTTTAGTAACAGTTAATTAAATACTTACTCTAATGTCCTGTACAGATTAATTAGGGATAGTGGAAGTATGAGTTAAATTCATATTTAATTAGCATTTACTTCAATGTCCTTTATAGAATTTTTTATTGTTAATTACTGTAGCAGGAATCCACTTAGCTATGCATGCAGGAGCCTGATCAAGATCGTGTGGCTGTAGGGATTAGTGAAAGTTTTTGTGGAAAGTAGAAAGCATTAGGAATAGTTAGGTAGCATCCAACAACACTATTCTCCTTTTTTTTTTCTCATTCCATTCGCGTGATCAAGGCAGCCGCGGTGCCGTGAGCTGTAGGCTAAAGGAGGCGTGCTTTTGTGTGAGGCTGCAGTTAGATTTCCAAATTTTAGGTAAACATATTGCTGAATTTCAGGCAAAGAATTGTAGAAATGGTAGGAATGAAGTGTAGAACAACAGAATTTAGTAGTTTTGTTATGAAAAATAGTTGAAACGAGGTGTTTATTACTTAAATTATGTAATATTGCTATTGTAGGCTGCTGTAGTTGCTGAAAAATTGTATGTAAGGGTGGTTACTTGCTGTTTGGTGCTGTAAATTACTGAATTAGAGCATGGGAATGCTGTATGTTTGCTGTGAATCATTGTTACCAGCGATTATTAGCTGAAAATGGAAATCAGCAAGGAAAGAGAAGAAGAAAAACTGAAATCAGGTATGCAATTTAGTAAGTTGTTACTTATAGATGTTGCTATGATAATTAGGGGCTATTGATGTTAGGTAGAAAAGCAAGGAAAGGAAGTAGGGAAAGAAGTTTAGGAGAGGAAGGAGAAATTTGAATGGAATGAAGAAGAGTGCAATTGAGATAACTTGTAATTTGTAAGATATTCATATCACTTGTTTTATTTATTTATAAGCATGTGTAAATAAAGAAATATATGTTTTAGGTAGTGTATAAAAGGAGAAGAAAACATGAACTAGCAGAACGAATTCCAAGTGAGGTGAGATACTCAAACAATGCATAGAAAATAGTAAAAATTTTATTTATAAATTCATAATTGTCTTATGATAGCATTTTAATTTCAGTTTATTCATGCAATTTATGACTACAATAACACAGTTTCTAATTGTTAAAATTGAATGGTATTGGAAAGATGATTTAAGTCATATATGGGGGATATGCCCGCACACAAGTAAAGGAGAAAGACCTAGTCAGGTAAGCCTATACTCTCAATTCTAAAAGTTGGGAATTTAGACCCAACCTTGAATGAGAGAGAAACTTCAATGGTAAAAGTTTGGAATCTGGACCCAACCTTGAATTGGAAAACTGGTGGTGCAAAAACTTATAACCATCATATGACTTGCTTAAAGGTGTTGAATAGTTAGCAAGATAAAAAGTAATATTATACAATTCTTATGATTAGTATGGAATTTCAATATAAATTAATTGCTAACAATGTTACTCTCATTTCTTATATATTGCTTATGTATTTCATTGAGTTTGGTTCATTAGTAGTGGTTGTAATGCAGGAAAGAGGAAGGAGCCCGTAGGGTATTAGTCAAAAAGGAATGACTATCCTTTTGGGTGTACACTGTACAAAAACTTTTGGGATATGTAAATAAATTTTAAAAAAATTTTAGTAAAGCTCTGTATTTCTTAAATATATTTGATGTATAGTGCATGCTTCCTGTTGTTAAGTACCAAGCTTGATATGCTAGGAGAGTCTAAATAGATTACTTTTTACTCACTCATTTTAATAGAAGTAGCTCAGAATGGGAGTTAGTAAGAAGGGGCTTGTTTAGATTTTCCTTCTCTGTTATACTTCAAGTTGACCGTAAAGGGAGCCAAATTGGGGTGTGACAGATCTGCCACCCCAAAAAGCGATCCAAGGAAATATTTTCTAAATTTAAGTTGTAGGTATCTTCATTTAATTATTTTACGATAAAAAGGAGAAAATAAGGAGTTAGTTAAGCTGAGAGAAAGTAATTCAAATAGAGTAAATCAAGAAAACTATCCAAAATTCACTCAACCATTTTAGAGAAAAATATTCAACTAAAATTCCAAGTCCGATTCACGAAAATTCATGCAACCATTTTAACAAAATTCAGCTAGAGCAAATCATTTTAACCAAAATTCACGCAACCATTTTAACAAAAAGCAGCTAGAGCAAATCATGGCTTTCCAAGTCCGATTCATTACACCAATTAAACAGATCCCTTCTTTTAAATCAACATTTTTTTACTAAGATGACCTTGGACAGAAAAGAAAAATATTCAAGGGTGGTGATAACATCAATTAGAAGAATGGTGATGCAGTATAGCGTACATGACAGGATGGCAGTATGATTGTGGATGGCTCCCAGAGAGGTTTAAGGAACTTGTTCAGATAGTAGGGGCATGCATGAGACAAATGAGTCCACCAAGTGTTGATTATGTGCTGAAAATATAGGGTCCAATAAATGGATGAAGCTGAGCTTCAAATTATAAAATAAGGGCATGCTGAGAGGAAGGACCACCTAAGGAGCCCGCTCACCAATCCTTGTTAAACCATCTTGAAGAATTTCTTAATTCATTATTCTTCTTGCAAAAAAAATGGTTACATCTACATATATATATACTGAAAAGTGTCTAATAAAAAAAATAACTACCTAGCTTAATTCTTTCCCAAAATTTCGGAAATAGAATTATAAGAGAATAATTCTTTCCTAAAAATTAGAAAATGAAATCATAGGAGAAGATTATAATCAATGTCTCCTTTTATTCTTAAAAATACTTTCCTAAAATAAATTTCTTGATTATAAAACAGAATCATAGGATAAGATCACAATCAATCTTTCCTAAAAAATATATTTTTTTTAAAATAAATTCTCTAACTTTGACTTCCAAATATTCAACACTCTTTCTCAAGCTGGAGAATATATATCATATAATCCAAACTTCCAAATTAAGTCTTGAAAGTTAGATCTAGGTAGAGCTTTGGTGAGGATGTCTGTAGTTTGATACTTGGTAGGGATGTATTTCAATTTAACAGTCTCGCTAATCACCTTCTCTGAGATGAAGTGTCTGTCAATTTCAACGTGCTTAGTCCTGCCATGATGCACGGGATTCTTAGCTATACTGATAGCTGCCTAATTATCACACATCATTAGAATAAGAAATGAACTCATTTGTCCAATTCACTAAGAATCCTTTTTATCCAAATCTCTTCACAAATTCCATGTGTCAGTGCTATATACTCAGCTTCTGCACTCTTTCTAGCTACCACTGATTACTTCTTACTCCTCCAAGTAACAAGAATAAGCCTGACAAAAGAATAGTGCCCAGAAGTTGACCGTCTATCAATGATGTTTCCTGCCCAATTTGCATCTAAATACAATTCAATGTCACAATTCTCTGTCTTTTTTAAGAATAGGCCTTTCCTTGATGTCATCTTTTAAGTATCTAAGAATCTTGTAGACTGCTTCTATATGTTCTTCTATAGGATTGTGCCTGAATTGACTTACAACATTGATTGCAAAATCAATATCTAGCCAAGTGTGTGAAAGATAGATCAAATGTCTAACTAGTCTCTAATATCTCCCAAAATCAATAGATATACTTTCTTTCGTGGTGCCAAGTTTTTTCTGACTGCCCATAAGAGCATCAACAGGTTTGCATCCAAGCATATTGATCTCCTTAAGAAGATCTAAAATATCTTTCCTTTGAAAAACAACAATGCCCTTTCTTTATCTAGCCACCTCCATTCCAAGGAAATATTTAAAATTTTCATGATCTTTAACTTCAAACTCATCTGATAAATATTTCTTCAAATTCTATAATTCCTCTACATCTTTCCCAGATAGAATAACATCATCAACATAGACTATCAATAAAGCAATTTTCCCAGCCTGAGATTTCTTAACAAATAGAGTATGATCAACATGACCCTATATGTAGCCTAACTTCAAAACAGCCTTTGTGAATCTGTCAAACAAGACTTGGGGAGATTGTTTAAGGCCGTAGAAGGACTTCTAGGGTTTGCAAACATGATTCTTTGACATACCTTTTTTTCAAAACCAAGTGGGATTTTTATGTAAACTTCGTCTTCAAGGTCACCATTTATAAAGACATTTTTATGTCCGATTGTTGCAAGTACCTATCTTGGTTGACAACCAATGAGAGAAGAGTTTTGATAGTGTTAAGCTTTGCGACAGGAGGAAAATTTTCTTGATAGTCTATCCCGTAGGATTGTGTAAATCCTCTAGCTACCAACCGAACCTTGAATCTCTCAACTGATCCATCTATTTTATACTTTATAGCAAAAATTCACCTGCACCCAATAGGCCTTTTGTCAGCTAGCAAAACAACAATAGTCCATGTTCCATTTTTCTCAAGCACATAAATCTCATCTTGTACTGCCTTCTTCCACTCTGAAGTTTGTAATGCCTCGTGTTCATGCAAGGAACATGAATCTCATCAAGAGAAGTAACAAATACGCTGTAAAATGGTGATAGCTCTTCATAAGTAACAGAATTCCCAATTGGATGATTTGTACATCTCCTAACACCCTTCCTTAATGCAATTGGCATTGTAAAGTCATCAATGTTGAAAATTGGTACATCTCTAGCCTTATCCGTACCTATGTTTCTTTATGTGGACTTGAAATTGAGTCAATATCTTGGCCACATGTTGGCTGTGATCCATGCTCTAACTCCTGTCTTTTCCTCCTGATGTAAACTTAAAAATTCTCATTAGCAAGTTCGGAAGCCACAAGTTAAGAAGGCATGGGAGAAGAAACATTTGTGGGCTGGACTGATGACTGAACTTGGGCAAAGGGCACAGACTCAAGAAAAAACTCCCTAACTTAATGTTCATTCATGCTCTCCCCCTGAACATGAGACTTGGGATAGCATGACACATGTTCAAAGAAAGAGATATCTATAGTGATGTAAAATATTTTGTTGTTTGGAGAATAACATTTGAACCCTTCTTAAGTTGGAGAGTACCTTAAAAAAGTAAACTTATTGGCTCTAGGATCAAATTTGCTATGGTGTTGAGGATACAAATGAACAAATGTCATGCAACCAAATACCTTGAGTGGTAAATCAGATGAAGCTGCACAGGCATGAGGAAAATTTGACAGAAGAAGCTGACGTGGATATTGAAAATTAAGAATACTGGATGGCATACGATTGATCAAATAGGCAGCTGTGAGAATGATTTTCCCCCATAAATAATTTGGAATATTAGAGGAAAACATAAGATCCCGGACAACCTCCAAGAGATGTCTATTCTTACATTCAGTCACCCCATTTTGTTGAGGGGTGTCAACACAAGAACTTATGTGGATAATATTATGATTTTGAAGATAGGTATTGAGACTATAAGTGAAGTATTCACTAGCCTTGTCTGAATTGAGTATCTAAATTCTAGAGTTGAATTGATTTTAAACCATAAGATTGAAAGTTTGAAAATTTTACCTGACCTCGGACTTTCTTTCATAAGAAAAATGAAAGTTACCCTTGTATGATCATCAACAAATGTCACAAATCATCGAGTGCCAGAAATATTTTTTATCCTTGAGGGACCCCACACATCACTATGAATCAAAGAAAAGGCAGTTGAAGGTTTGTATGGAATTTGAAAATATATTGTTCGAGTATGTTTTGCAATCTGACAAGTTTCGTAATGAGAAGATATTGGACTTTTATTGATAAATAATTTTGCAGGATACAAAAAAAAAGATGACCAAGATGATAGTGTAATAATATATTTTCACTATATTTATTGATACTGGATTTGAACACAGAATTGAAAGATTCTAACAGACTCTGAGAGTGGACGCAACATGCTTGAGAAATTTAGTTTGAGAATCTATCACATGGGAAGAGATAGAGCCCAGAGCACAGTTCAGCAATGCCAATCATCTTCCCCAATTTCAAGTCCTAAAAAACACACAAGTTTGAATAAAATTTAGTAACACATTGAAGGTCACAAAATAATTTGCTAATAGATGAAAGATTATAATCTAAGTTTGAAACATGGAGGACAAAGTTGAGATACAACTCTTTAGTAAATTGGATGAAACCTATTCCAACAATTTTAGAATTTGAATCATCAGCAATACAGACAGACAAGTGACCACTACTTGGCTTGTAATTTTGGAGAAAGGCAACATCTCCTATCCTATGATTGGAAGCACCATGGTAGAATATCCATGGCCTCATTTCTCTTCTATTAGTAGTAAAGACAGTATGTGTATTTGTTTCAGCAACCAAACTTTCCAGTAATGCTACCACTGCCAACTTGACTAAACCGTTTCTGCAGCAAATCCATCTGCTTTTTTCTAAATGGGCTGGGCTCAGGAACAGGAACACTCTCAAAGTTAGAAGCCATATGTGCTTTGTTGTCTCTATCAAGCTATGGCTTTGATTTCCAATCAGCTGGTTTGCCATGGAGTTTCTAGCAAATCTCCTTGTAATGACCTGGTTTCTTACAATAATCACACAAAGGCCGTTCCTATTTGTGACGATCTCCACCATTATTGTTAGATGATTGGACAACAAGGGCAGATGCATCCAACGTTGATGTAGGTTGTTCCTTAGGTCTTATCATCACCTTCTTTCTACTTTATTCACGTCTAACCTCTGAGAAAGCCTTCTTCAAATTGGACAGCGATTTAGTGCCCATGATTCGACCTCAAACATCATCCAACTCCCTATTTAGTCTGAAGAAAAAATTTTGAATAGCCTTTTTTGTTCTACAATCTGTTTGTACATTACTATGTCCAAAAGTGAGTTTCGAATAAGTCAAGTTGTTGCCAATACCGTGTGAGTGTGTTGTAATATTGCGTAATAGACTCCTCTCCTTGGCGGAAGCCATGAAGTACAGATTCAACTTGAAACAGCTCTAAAGTATTTTAAGAATTGGAGTCAGCCTCTTTGGTTGCATCCCATATTTTTTTTTATAGTCCCAAATAGCAATAAGTTTTCACCCATGTCATTGCTCATGAAAGTGATTAGCCATGACATGAAAATACTATTTTCAATCTTCCACTTTCTCAAACTCAGATCTGTAATCTCTGGCATGGTTGCTGCTCCCAAGATATACTCGTCATTTCATTTACCACAAGTGACCAGCAACAAAGATTGTGACCATTACAAATAATTATGACCATTTAATTTGTGTCATGTGATGAGAATAAGAGAAGAATCACTACTACCAAGGCTTGGAATTTCTGAATTGCTTCCTAATTTTGGTGTCGTGATACCAGATATTTGTGATGAGTCCATTCCGTAGTGTGAAGAAGAAGATGGGGGAGAAGAGTGAATAAGGTTGTTGGATATATATATATATATAAGAAGAAAGTCGGGATGAACACTGACCAGAGCGAATCGGCCTGAGAAACAGAAGAGACAGCCAGAAAAAATCTACTAGAAGCAACCTGAAAGGATTAGGATTCAAAGAACTAGCTCTAATAACATGAAGAATTTCTTAATTCATTATTCTTCTTGCAAAAAAACTTGTACTACATCTATATATATATACTAAAAACTGTCTAATAAAGGAAATAACTACCTACCTTAATCTTTTCTAAAATTTAAGAAACATAATCATATGAGAATATTTTTTTCCTAAAAAATAGGAAATATAATCATAGGAGAAGATCACAATCAATCTCTCCTTTTATTCCTAAAAATATTTTCCCAAAATAAATTCCCTAATTAAGAAACATAATCATAGGATAAAATCACAATCGATCTTTTCTAAAAAATATTTTCCTAAAATAAATTTCCTAACTTTGACTTTCAAATATTCAACACATCATTATCATTAATTTGTCCCAATTATATAAGGTCAATCCTATAAATCATCATTCTCCATTCCATTCTAATTTAGGGTAGCTTGAGTTGTTAATCTATCTTTTATAAATCTTCATGCACAACTTCTCTCCCATTACTCGTCAGAGCTACCTTTTCTCTTTTTAATTCTTTCACATTCTTATCTATGCATCATTGCCCTTTGTTGTGCGTGAACAAACCATTCTTCCACACATTCATTAACACTCTAATTTTGGCATGTGCAACTTTATGGCCATGGCCAATAATTTCTTTATAGCCTAACATTTGAATCTATATAAATAGTTGGTGTAATTACATTTTGTAAAAAACTTAACTTTAAGCCTCCAAAATTTTATATTAAACCAAAGCATGCCTTACACACTCCTCACATCGTTGTTAGTCCATCCACTCCCTCTTTACACAAAACAAAAACAAACCTCATTCCCATGTCAGCCCCAATCAATTCAAACATTTTTATTTTAAATATGTTTACGACAACGTAAACTTAGAGGTGAGGACTTTACAAAATTAATATAATTGATTGTGCCCAAGTGTCAAATTGCAAGGGCTTTTTTCAAACTTTTAGACCTAGCAGTTATCATGAGTTCTACAACAATAAAACATCCAAGGATGCATGTAATTTTCATTTTAGGGGGTCAAAGTGATGCCATGTAGTTGAAACATGGTGAACAAGAATCAGATAGATGCATAAAGTAAAAAAAGGCTGTT
The DNA here is from genome assembly GCA_019925795.1 of Dendrobium chrysotoxum. NCBI lineage: Eukaryota > Viridiplantae > Streptophyta > Magnoliopsida > Asparagales > Orchidaceae > Dendrobium > Dendrobium chrysotoxum. Next base: position 16,384,823 of record CM034299.1, on the reverse strand, counting down.
AGTAAGAGTTTCAAGCAGCAAAAAATGTAATACCTTTAATAGGATCCTCAGAAGAATACCACTCTGCCCAAGGACAATCATCATCCCATTGTTTCTTAATATGATTAAACTCAATTGCATCTCCTTTTCTTTCTCTGTTAATGTGATCCTGACTCTCAGCATCATCATCAGCATATGGAGTTCTGTAGGTTAGTCTCATTGTAGAACGAACACTGAAGCAATTCGTAGAGAAATCTACGGCAGTTAAGGCCTGAGGAAACAAAAATCCAAAACATTTAGAATTTGTAAGCTACGCCAGAAGTTCTACTAATAGCCCATACAAAAGCTTCACCTGAACCTTCTATGGTATCGTTAGGACTATCTGATGAAAAGTTCTTTTGCTCCAGAATAAATGCGTGTTGTCCATACTTAATATTGAACTAATTGAAGTGACGAAGCATCATGCTATCTACATTCCCTCCCGTTCATTTATTAAGTTTCCAATTATAATTTATTGAACGTCTTTCATCTCTTCAAAACTTGATCAGCATGTACATCAGATTATAACTAAAAAAAGGACACCGCGTTGCAAGTCCAAATAGAATCTATTTAAATATATCAACTATCATGCCATTCTTATTTGAGGAGCCATTAGAAGAAATTATTTTTAGGCATTTTAAATATTTTTTTTTAGATTTAACTTCAATAGATCAAAATATTTCAACCTCAATCATACAATAACAACAACATCAAGACTTTATCCCACTACGTGAGAGATGCTATATGAATCCTTGTTCTCCATTGTGTCCTGTTAAGAGTCAAATTCTCATTTAAATCAAATTAAAAAATGTTATTTCTAATATTTTCTAACCAAGCCTTTTTAGGTCTACCTCTACTTTCTTAACATAAGCCAAATCTAATACATCTACTCTCTTAACTGGGTGATCAGAAGGCTGCCGTTTTATGTGACCAAACCATCTTAAGGAAACTCTCTCTAATCTTATCTTTCATTGGAGCTACTCCAACCTTTGCACGAATATGCTCATTTCGTATCATACCTCAAAGAGTAAGCCACTCATCCACCTGAGTATCCTCATCTCTGCAACACTTAACTTAATATTATACTTCTCTTTTAATGGCCAAAATTCTGCTCCATAAAACATTGCAGATCTCACCACCATCTTATAGAATTTTCCCTTAAGTTTGGGGGGACTTTTCCATCACACAACAAACCTAATGCATTCCTTTACTTCAACCATCCAATTTGAATTCTACTAATAATATCCCCATCTATTTCACCATCACTCTGGACAATAGATCCAAGATATCTAAAACGTGTACTCTTATTAATGACTTGATCGCCCAAAGTCAAAATCCGCCCACTAGATCTATTACTACTAAAATTACACTCCATATATTCAGTTTTAGATCTACTCAAACGAAAACCTTTAGACTCTAAGGTTGGCCTCCATAATTCAAGTTTACCTTCAACTCCCTTCCTAGTCTTATCAACAAGAAGAATATCATCAGAAAAAAGCATACACTAGGGTACAACTTCTTGCAAATGTCTAGTGAGAACATCCATGACTAAAACAAAAAAAAGATATGGGATTAAGGCTGGTCCTTGATGTAATCCAACATAAATAGAATAATACTTGGTCAAACTACCTTGTATTTGAACACAAGTAACAGATCCTGCATACATATCCTTAATAACTTGAATATAAGTATTATTAATCCCTTTCTTTTTTAGAACTCTCCATAACACTTCTCTAGAAACTTTATCATATGGTTTCTCGAAATCAATAAATATCATATGCATCCTCATTATTCTCTCTATACTTCTCCATTAAACCTCTCAATAAATGTATAGCTTCCATAATAGACCTACCCAGCATGAATCCAAATTGATTTTAAGAAATATTAGTATCACGTTGTAATCTATACTCTATAACTCTCTCCCATAGTTTTAAAGTATGACACATTAACATAATTCTTCTATAATTTGCACAATCTTGTGTATCACCTTTATTCTTAAAAATAGGAATCCACACACTCAATCATCATCAATGAAAATAAGTTACAGAATTTATTATATTATCTTAGTTATAATTTATAAATAAATAAAATAGGTAAAAAAATAATTACTTCAAAATTTTCATATATTTTTCACATTTATTCTCATATTATTTCTTTAGCTTTTTCTAAATCTTATGGAAATTTATAAGCCAGGTCTTTAATTGTGACTCTACTTGGTGCAGTTCATTTTAATAATAAAGTTTAGATAATATAAGAGAAAGAAAAAGGAAAAAAATGATAATATATTGTTTTATAATAAAAAACAATAGTTTTTCATTTGTTGAAATTATGCCGTGATATGATTGACAGTGATAGGGGGTGAATATGAATTATTTTCTCTCTTTTCGTGTGAATGACAAAGATCCAAATATCTATAAGCTGATCAATACATAATAATTCCAGAGAAATGTCAACATGCACATAAATATCTCAAGAAAGTAGCGTTGTACAAAAACTTTTAAACTGTTTCAACAGAAGGAAAAGCTACGAAATAACTTTTTAAATAAGCACTCACAAATTTTGAGACAAATAGCTCGTAGAGCCCCTCCAAGTGCAAAAGCCTAACGGGAACTTGGCTGCCGATTCTGTCAGAATCAAACCTTCGAGTAAAGGTCGTACCCATATTCTGAATCCCGATATATGCCTTTCGAGAAGGATCATGTACCGGTACAAATGCAGACCAGTTACTGCAATATAAAAGAAAGGGGCAAATTAAACCAAAAAAGAAAACGATGAAAATGCCTGTATATGTGAAAAAAATTGTACCCTTATGAAGCTAAGTGTTTTGGTCAAATATAAATATAGAAACAAAATCAAATGAACAACGGTTTTAGGAACAATAGTTTTAGCTATATTTACACAATACACAATATTAACAACAAAAAAAGAAACTTAAAAATACAAACTGCAGTAACCATACCGAAACATGATAATGAACTATGGACATGAAATTCATATCAACCAAGGCCACAAACGCATCAGAATTCCAACTCCAACAAACCAACCAATAATTTTTTAGATATTAAAAGGAATGTATAATTATTTTCTTATTTTTTCGAAATTTAAACATTTTAGCCATTTTGGCATTGTTCATCATTACAAAATATTCAGTTCAACTTCGTTGCCCACAAGATAGGCCCAACTAGCGATCTGAGTTTAATGATATCATCAAGAGCTAAGCGGATGACACAAGACTTACAAGGTTTAGGGTTCACCAATGCCAATGAAACACATAAAAGATCAAAATTCACATCTTTCCAATTTTTTTTTTTTTTCAGGTAATATTAATCGCTTCCGATGTAGATATTCATTTTAAGTGATAATATAAAATATGAAATTCTAAGAGAAATTTTTTGGAAAAAATATCATTCCATATCAATTAATATACACAACCATAAAACAAAAACAGGCATGTAACAAATTTGACCAAATCTCAATCACACTCAAACAAATAACAAAAAAGAAATGGTCAACTCACTCAAACAAATAACTAAAAAAACAACACAAAGGAAAGAGATCACTGAAGTGTGAATCCATGCTCCAAGCCGTTACAAGGAGAATCCTCCTCCAAAAGTTGTCAAAATTTACAACACGCTAAAAAAATCCACATCCAACAGCACACACAACTACCAAGAGAAAAATAAAAACTTTATTCAACCATAGATTAAACTATACATGTCGAAGTGTCTCCTATATAAAATTAAAAAAGAAAAGGGGTCATAGATAGCAGCAGAAAGGAATTCAATCCCACAATTCCAACAACACTTGTACAAGGCAGTTCATTCATCCAAGGACAAATCTCCACCATAGTGCAGAGAGCAAAACTAAGAACTGCACCAACAAAGGCTCGACTCTAGTTAAAACTAATCAGCAACAAAAAAACAGTAAACAACAGAAAACTTCTAGAATCAGTGGTTGGATAGGAACAGTGGATCAAAAATACTAAACTTAGAAATCCGAACATAGCTGAATTGAAACACTTGCAAGAATAACCAAACCCATCAAGGTAATAAAAAACAGTATAGAAAACATTCTATTTTCATAGCTACTAAGCAAAAAAAAGAAATAATAACAAAATATCATCAATGCACAAGATTTGCATCTAAAGAGTATGTATTTTCTTATTTACATCAATGGAGTTACAGTAAATATAATCTATTCTCATAAGGAAATGATGAGATTAATATTATTAGTCACAGAGACAAATTAAAGATGTTTCTCATTAAAGGCATTAAAAATGCTTTGATGAGCTCTAACAGAATAAATAATAATAATAACTAAAGTATGATTCAGGTGACGTAAAAACTGAAAGTAATTTGGAAGTAGCATTGGCTATTGGCTTCGAAAGCCTCAAGATGAAACCAAAGAACTTCTTAGAAGCCATAGTATAATTTTATCAATATAACAAGCATATGCGCATATGCGCATCTGCAGTATTACATTCAGAATTCTTCTTTTTGATAGGGTAAAAAATGCCTTCCTATGTATTGTTAACAATCTGTTTTAAGTTCGTTCAATGAAGCATAAGTCATCATGGCATTATAAATATATTCAAGATGAGTTACTTGAGTAACAAGTGCATCCATGAGAAGTGTCACATGATCAGCATGGGCAGCCCAACCCATATGACCCATTTAAATATTTGATAAAAAGTAGTATAAAAACTTGGGGGTGTGGAAAATTTAGATCCAAAGTATAGCATTTCTCCAATTTTCTTACCTAAGCCTTCTAAGATCTATCATGGGCTAGTATTATACCAAGTAGATGATCAGTATGGGCCGTCAAAATTCAGCTGACCCATTTAAATATTATGCACTTCTTTGATAAAAAAGTAATATGATAAATTCAAGTTAGACCAAGCGTATAATAATTCTCCAATTTTCTTACCAAAGCCATCTACGATCTATAATGGCTTGTATTATACCTAGTAGATGATTAATATGGCTGTCGAAATTCATACGACCCATCTAAATATTATGCACTTCTTTGATAAAAAGTAATATGATAAATTGGGATTAAATCATAAAAATAGCCACCCCCACCCCCACCCCCACCCCCCTCTCTATACAGCAACTATCCACATGTGGTCAATTAGTCACAGAATATCACATTTTCTTCAATTTAATCCCTTGACTAAACAAAATTGATCCCAAATGTTCCATGAAGAACTAAGTTGGGATCAGTTTTGTTTGATCGTGTAACAAAATTAGGATCAATTTCATGCCCTAATTTCATCAGTGTCAACCTGAGGGATCATTTAAAATCAATTTTGTATAGTCGATGGACTAACTTAAAGAAATGTGATACTCTGACGCTAAATTGGCCACGTTCGAATAACTAGGGAACTATTTTAAGATTTATTCATAAAAAAATGTTTCAAAGAAATACATAACAAGCTTCATAATATTCACACAAAGGCGATGCATAGCCAAATTATCACCTAAATAATGCTTATGATATCCACCTCTAAATGCTCTCCATTACATGTGTAGCATCTAGATAATGATCGCCAATGCAATGTAATGATAATATTTAACTTAAATAAATCTCTTGAATAATTATTTAACATCTTACATATCATTATACAAATTTCTTCAACTTATTCTTATATCAAAAAAGGGCATACTGCTTGTTTCTTATGTTTACATTTAATATGAATTTATACTAAATATTTTATTCACACATCTTGGTCAATGCCCCATGTCTAGTCCATTTATCTTCATGCACACACCCTTGCACATTTGTCACATTTGAGGCCCATTCTATCCCATTTTAAAAGATTTCCCTACATATGAGGCATGGCTTCAATGTTAAACTTAACCGTTCAATTTCTATAAATGTATCAGAAACTTTCTTTAAGTTTCAATAGATAACTCATTCATAATGCACTCTCCCAAGCTTTGTTCACGTTGCACTCCTCCCTTGATGCTCGACCATGCAAGTGATGTTGTGCTTTCCCCCACTAGACCCCAATCGTTGTGTAGGTTGATGCTTCGTTAGCACGCTGACTTTGTGAGTGTTGCCTCACAGTGCACCCCCGCTACACTCGATGTTCACCCCGGCATGTGCTTGTTGATTTGGTCTATAGGCAACAATTTGTTGCACTCGGTACTTATGCCTCTATGCTTGAGTGTTACCCCTTAACGTAGGCACATATGTCGTTGCCGATCCCGGAGGCACTGTAGTGCTTTTGTTCTTTCAGGCAAGTTCTCCTAAAATAAATTTCTCTTCAAATTTTTTATTTAAGAGATCATACTTCCTCAATCCCACTGACACTTGATCTTCCCTTAGCATCAATTCTACACATTTCACCACTATGATTCGTCTGAGTTGTGATGCTTCTCCTATGGCTGCTCCTATAACTTCTCCATATTTGGTTTCCCCATGGCTTTGAACTCCACAATACTTTGTTAAGGTTGTTAGGGTAAATGAAGTTCAACTTAATTCTTCTCATTTCCCCTCTCATTTTTAGCAACGGCCTGCAGCTACTCATCACAAACTACCAACCTCTTCCAAGGTAAACATGCTCTCATTTTATCTCCTAAGATCTCTAAGTTGGCTTCATCTTTCTCCCTCTCCCTGGTAGGCAAGTTTTCTTGGGGTCTTCCAAGTGCAGAGATTATTCACATATTCATGGCCAATCTACATTTAGTTGAGGGTCATGGTGTGGAAATTACTGATTCTCCTCAAATTCTAAATCAAGCTATCTCATGAATATGATTACTCTAAGATTTTTCTCTCAGATAACATATTACATGGATAGCTTCATAATTTGTATATTTAAATACACATCAGATTAGTTGTTCTTTCAAACTATCTATCACTTAAGTTTGGTATGATTTACCAAATCAACGGATTCATTTTTCAATCAAAACATTTTGCACTTGGCTCAATTTTTGGCAAACAACTTCAAGTGGATGTCATTGGTGTTCAGCTTTCCAGGCCTTTAGTGGTTAGGATTCTAGTAAAATTAGATGCTTCTTTCCCTCTTGAGAAAGAAATTGGACTGACTTCACATCTAATGGTTAATGGTAGAAGTTTAAGTTTAAAGGCATTCCCCCTTATGCTCTTCTTGCAAACTTCTCAGAATGCTTAAAGTCACACCTACAACTGTGGAAGCCTATCAATCATGATAGTGGAAATCGATCTTTCATCTGATAAAACCTTATTTTTAATACAATGGAGCAATGTCATCTACTTCTAACTAGGCATATACTCAATACTTGGAATTAACTTTAGATCCTACAATGGAATATGTGCCTTCTTGGGTTAATTGTCCAGCCCCCATTCCTTCTCAGATGATTAGTGATCCTATCCCTTATGGGGTTATTGCTTCTGATGCTCTCCTTGATGTTAAGGATATGAGTGACCTAGAATCTCAGTTGCCTCAGATGTTGGCATTTCTTGCACTGAAAAGCTTGATTTTGAACAAGAAGTTTCAAAATTTATATGCTCTACGAGGTAGAAATAACAAGAAAATTTACCATCACTCTCAAAAATATATTAGGGTACAAGTTAGAAGCTTTTAATATGGCCCCTAATTTTTTTTCTCTTTTTTTGTCCTTGCAATGTATATTGTTTTTAGTTCTTATTTCCATCTAGCAATACTTCGCTAAAAAAATTCTTTATGTTCGAACAATTGGAAGAAATTATGGGGAGCATTTGTCATTCTTCTAATTTCTTCTCTAGCAACAAGAAAGGTTATCACTGCCAGGGGAAGAGAAACTGTTAATATTCAATCAACCCTAAGATGATCAATAGAAGATGGCGCTCAGAAGGCCAAGAATAAAATTAAGAGCAAGCATAACTTAAAACTATCACCACCAAAAACAGTACTGAAGCTAGCCATTTCTAACTCAGAAAATTCATCGACATACCCTTTGATGTTCCTTTCCATTTAGATCTGAATTTGAAAAAAGCTACATCATAACTAAAATTGTTTCTTACAATCGCTACCAAAAAGTCCCATCCCCCCTCTTCCAACACAAACATCACCTTCCCAATACCAACCATAGTAACTTTTATGCGCCCATTCCATTGCAATCAATTTTCTATGCCATATTTGTATTTCTTCTTTTTACAATTCTTCAAAAAATAATATTACAGCAAAGGATGTAACACAAGCGTATCATAGCATATTATCATTTTATCACATTTAACTTATTTTTTGAAGACAATTATTTCTTGTCCGATAATCAAAATCTCATGAGAAGCCACCTTTACTATCGTTAAATCAAATTTTCTTTAAGAGCAATGCTCAACACTGAATGTGAAAGATTATAATACCCAAAATATTCGAAATAAAGGTAAGTATAAACTTTCTCTAAATGATAATTGATTTTTTTAATTTAAGTCTAGCTTAAATTTTAAGTATTTAACTAATTAATAAATAATCAATTAATAATTAACTCATTTCCTCTTAATGTTTCAGTAGCTTTTCCACAAAAAACTACATGCATTGGAGGATGGCTGTGAGTGGGAATCCTGTGGTTGAGATGTTTAGTGGAATAGGAATTTTAATATTATAACTGTAGTGGAAAAGCATTATAGGAATAGATTATGCATAAATGAGCACTACCCAGTGTTAGCTTTTCCCCTCCCATTTTTCAATTAAGTGGCTTATGGCATTCAAAGGAGCCGCATGTTGTGAGCTTGAAGGAGCGGGTATTGCTAGCTGGAGCAGATGCAAACAGCTGGAGGGTTGCTGAAATTGTTGAAATCTAGTGTGGAATTCAGCTGAGGAAAGGGGTTGGTGCTGCATATATTTAAAGGGGGACTGCTGTAGTGGGCTGAAATGGAGTAAAAACTACTGTCGTAATTGCTAATCAGTGAGAAAAAGAGAGGGAGCTGCAAGCTATGGATAAGTGCAGGTCTTTTGGTTGCTGGGGTGAAAGCAGTAAGATGGGAACTTAAGGAGTGGATAAAAAAGAAATTAGCATTTATGAAATCAGTATTTGTTGAAATTTCATTGCAGCCAAGTGCTGTGATCTACAGTGCTAAAATTAAATTGCTAATGACTGGTTGCTAAATTCAGATTTTAGAATTTAGTTCTGGTTGGCTGAAATCGGTAAGAAAAAGGGGAAGGGATGCTAAAATCAGTAGATAACTAAGAAGGGGGAAAGATAGCTAAGTGAAGGAGTAGGATGAATGAGGAGGAATTTAGTTAAGGTAATTTGTAGGATGTTCATATTGCTTGTTTTATTTATTTATAAGCATATGTTTTAGGTGGTATATAAAAAGAGAAGAAAACAGAACCTAGAAGAACGAATTTCAATTGATGTGAGATACTCAAACAAAGCATAGCAAATAGATTCAAGGCAGACTTAAATTAAAAAATCAATTATCATTTATAGAAAATTTATACTTACCTTTATTTCCAATATTTTGGGTATTATAATCTACCCCTCCTTATTTAAATTTTGTCCTCGAAATTCAGTGCCTTAGTGGTCACCAAACAACTTAGGGAACTTGAGTCTAATATCTTCTTCTCTCTCCCAAGTTGCCTCTTTTTCTGGTCTGTATTTCCATTTCACTTTAACATAAGGAATCTGATGATTTCTAAGCTGTTTAATATCCAAGACTATTAGTCTTACTGGGTTTTCAGTGTAAGTCAGATTTTTCTATAGATCTATATCATCATGTGCAATTCTCTGATGGGCATCTGTAACCCATTTCATTAGCAGAGACACATGAAAGACATTATGAATATCTGACATGTCAGCTGGAAGAGCAAGTCTATAAGCAACTTTTCTAATCTTTTCAATAATTTCAAAAGGCCCTATGTACCTAGGATTCAAATTGCCGCCCAGTTCAAATCTAGTTGTACCTTTCACAGGCTTAACCTTCAAGAATACAAAGTCACTCACTTCAAACTCTACTACTTTGTGCTTAGGGTCATAATACTTTTACTGGCGATCCTAAGCAACTTTTAATTTATCTCTGATTAATCTGATTTTCTCTTTAGCTTCCAAAAATAGTTATGAGTCCATTAACTGTGTTTCTCCTACCTCAACCCAAGTTAAGGAAGTTCTATACTTTCTACCATAAAGGGCTTCATATGGTGTCATTTGTATACTGGATTGGTAATTATAATTGTAGGAAAGTTCTATCAATGATATCTGATCCTCCCAACTATCTCTAAAATCTAAAACATGTAATCTCAATAGGTCTTCCTAGAAAAAGCAAGTTCAAAACTAGATTTATATCCTAGAAAAAAATAAGGAGTATAAAACAAATATCATAGATAGATTCATTATACCTATCTAGTATGGCAGGGCTATCTCACGAGGTACATTACACCAGAGCAATTTGACATTCCAAACTGAAGAATGAAAGCTTAATACAACTGTAAAACAATTCATGAACCTAAAATAGGTTAAAAGACTCTTACTAACAAAACAAGCAAACTCACAACAAGCTAACAGAAATAATTAATTTAATCTCATTCCTGTGCGCATACAGGACATCTAGCCAAACCAAATAAACAAAAAAGGATTTTTCTTGAGCTTTTGCTCATGATTTCATTATCATAATTTTGAAAAAACAGAACTTATCGCAAGAAAAGAAAAAAAATAAACAGAGCAAATGAAATCTAAGGAAATTGAAGAAAAAAAGAAAAACGAAACTCCTTTAAAAACAAACCAGGACCAGGAGACACCAAAACTGTGTTCGGCCGTGGGCTTTTGGCTTCGCGAACGAGTAAACTGCAAGAGACGTTCTGGCCTTGTTAGCTTCTGGTTTCATGAATGAGCGAGACATCGAGACGGGGAGAGCGAAGTGCGAACGAGCAGAGAAGTCGAGGAAGAAGATATGTCCGAATGAGGGTTTTCGTTTTTCCCTCTCTTGTATATGCTTCGCATTCCCGAATCGCAGCCGTCGAATCTCGCTAAAATTGAACTGGACGGTTGTCAATAACCGAAACCGGTTCGGCGGTTCGGCAGTCGAACCGCCGGTTCGAGCAGGTCAAAGACGGTTTCGGGCGAAACCAGTTATATGCTGAACTGTAACCGGCCGGCAGGCCGATTTGCGGTTCAACCAGTTGAACCGATCGGTCCGGTCCGGTTTTAAAAGCCTTGATTAAAACATCCATGAAATATGATGATGGATAATAGATCAATAATCAACTCTACACTGCAATAAAATATAATTATGATACCAAATTTACTAGAAAATAATGATGTGAAAGTTAAAAGGGTTTTTCAAAAGATCTACAAAGATCAATACTCTTTCCAATGAGATCAACTGCAAAACCCTTCCTAGATTGATGATAAGATAATCAACAAAAATCTTGATTAAGTTTTCTTTCCATCAAACCTTCCTTCCCTTAATTTCCCATCTCATTCTCTTTGTTTTCTCTAATTTTCCCCTAAATTCAACAATTTAAATGAATAGATTCACTATTTACAACCAAACTAAGGTGGAAAATTATTAGATTGTTCGAATCCTCCTTTGACTACTAGAATCAATTGCTATAATGTAGAAACGAGACTCCTTACTCTAAAAAAGACATGACTTCCCACAAATAAAGGAGAGAGAAAAATGTTTCAACTTGTCGAATGCATTATGCATGTTCCTTAATTTCTTGAAGTTGGTTTCAACTTGGCAATCATGCTTAGTCATCTCCTCCTTTGAGGAGAGTTAGTTGGATTCTTTCACTCTCCTCTTCTTGTGGCCTAAGTTATGCTTGATTGTTGGGTTTGTTTTGACTTAAACAAAATCTCCTTGAATAGTGGCTTGAATTGTGGAAGATTATTCTCTCTACTTCACCTTTTGTGTGAACATTACAATATCTCTTGGATTTAGCCTTGAATATCTCCATGCTTAACTTGAATTGTTGAGTTGGTTTTTAAGTCATTAACAATTGCTCCAAATTTGATATTATCTTTGAAATTTGACCTCCTTGCTGATTTTAATAAAGATCATATCTAAACTATTTTTTTAACCATCTACAATGAATTAAGGTTTCACATCAATGCAATATGTCCCCTTGCTTAATTTAACCTTGAATGGATCTCATTAGTCCTATTTGTTCACTCAATCCAGCCTCAATTGGACTGAATTAGAGTTTCAAGACTCAAATTAATAGTACAATTCAATATATCTAACTATAGTGTGGATGTTCATCGTTATTTTAGCATTCAATTTCATTAATTGTCAATTTCTATGTTCATTTACTCCACTATGTGATTCCCATTGTTAAAATACCATCCCTTTTTGGATGTTCTTGCTATATGTTTTAATTGTTGACTATGTTTTCAATTGTGTCATAATATTTATCATATTGCATGTCTAATCTTAGCAACCAAATTTCACCAAGTTTGGCTCTAGCAAATTCACATGTATTCATTTTGTGGCTTTCACGCTATTGTTTATGCATCCGAGATGAGATTCATGCTTTAGGGCTGAGGACAAACTGGATTGATGTTATATAGTCGTTGATTTGTGAAGTATCGATCATATAGTTCTTGTTGGAAGCATAAATGCATAGTTAAGTCTGATTTATACTTTGATGAGTAAATAGGTAAATTTTATCAGATTTAGATGCTCTAATCATTTAATGTGGATAGATAATTATAATAATAGTTGTTGTATTAACAACAAATTCATCAACTCACCCCACTCTGCATGGATACAATAAAAAATCTTCCAAGCCAATGAGTGGGTTGTGGCAAAGAGAGCATTAGAAAAACCAGTTGCAATCATCCATCACTAAGTAAATAAAAAGCATAGCATGTGCTTCTACTCTATGCAGGCTAAACCTTCCCGACTATAAAATTACCATGGCTGAAGAGGGCATTCCTCAAGGGGATCATTTGGCACCTTTGACCATTAACTGTGGCGTGAATATTATATGGCTACCAACATTAGGAAAACTAGTTATAACTTACAAGATTACTACATCAAAATAATTGCCTTATCCTTTGTATTTGGCTAAATGATTAAATGGGAAGAAATTTCCAGTTAAATACAATGGACGAGATGATTATTCTGCAAACCTTCCACAATTTGATAAAGCAATTGCAACAGCACTTAAAAGCTTGCTTGATTCGGGAGCATCCAGAACAACTCCACTGGCACTTATAGGTGCTATAATCTGTCAGAAAATGTTAAATAATCGCTTTCAATACCCAACATAAAAATCCTTAAAAAATCATATTATTTCATCAAAAAAGACAGGAACTGTAATAAATGAGAAAAAGGTCAAAATGGTCCGTTAACTCTTTATGAAATACCAAAATGATCCCCAACTATATTAAAAGATTATTTTGGTCCTTCAACTCTTTAAGGAGAAACCAAAATAGTCCCACCATGAGACTATTTCGGTTTCTCTTTAAGGACTTGAGGGATCAAAATGATCAATTAATATAGTTGGGGACAATTAAGGGATGATTTTGATCCTTTTCACTATAATAAATTGATAAAGGCATATATCTGCGCAAGATAGAAACAGGGTATTGGAGGAAGAAAGAAAATGGAACTAATGACAAAGATGTCTATTGAGAGAGAGGGTGGAGGGTTAATAAGCAACCAATGATGTAGCAAGTTATAACTGGTGCTAGCGTCAGATTGAAGAACTAAAAAGAATTCATCAACCCCTTATAATGAAACTGTAAGACTTAAATTAAGACAGGAAACAGGACGTCTACCAAGAACTCAGTTACTCCAAAGGATAGCTGCATACTATGCAAATCATCATCCCATTGTTCAGTTTTATCTGCCCTCATAAAAAGTAAGATGTCAACGAAAATATAGAGTTGCAGGGTTTCTAAAAGCAGAAAATAAATAAGTGTTACTTTCACCATTGCCATGTATCTGAAAATAGTACTCCATCATGTACAACTTTACACCATGTTTCAGCTCGCATTTGATCATGTAGATGTTACTCCTTGAAGCCAAGCATTCTGCACCTTTGTCCTGCATCCAAAAAGGCACTTCATAGGGAAATCATAGACACTTGAGGTTTAAAGAGCAAAAATAATCTTTTTTCTCCAACGCAGCATATGCAATGCGTGCTATGTTTGGCCATTTAGATCAAGAATACAGCAAAGGCCCAAATCATTAGACTACAAATTGTGATCTAGTTCAAAAAAAGGTGAAAAAAAAAACATTTACATGAAAATATTGATAGACTATTGTAATAAAATAAGCGCTGTAGGAAATGAACATACCAATAAATTTTTATGACCGTCAACAAACCATAGCCGACAAAAACCTTCTATTTCTGAAATGAATCTAACAATATTCTTAAAAAGCATTAGGAAACACTAAAGATCTAAAAGCATCTCAATTAAAAAAAAACAAAAGATTATTAGCCGATTAACCTAGCAACCAGATAATTAAAAGGGATATGGAACCAATACAAAAAACAATGAAATACCTTTCCCATGTCGATGCAATGGTGAAATCATCAAAGCCCTCAATCTGGTGAATCACGCAGATTATAACCATTAAAAGCCGTCTATTTATTCACATAACCATATACTTAAAAATCTGTTTCCTTAGTTATTGAGAAGTTATTTCATTGAACAAAGTATTTTGTCATGTATAATGCCTGGCAATAGAAAAATAATCAATCAAAAGCAGCTTCAAGAAAGAAAATATTGGTGGTACTTATATCACCAAGCTACAAGAAGTGAGGAATATTAAGCTTATGTTAGATAAGCAACATTGACTAGAGGGAAAATAAAAATGGCGAGAAGCTCCTGATATTAACCAAGCGTTCTCAACCAAGCTTCAGTCTAGGAAAACAAAGCTAAAATGGGGCATATATAGTGAGAAACGTAGCTGAAGTAGCCATACATAAGAGGAATAATCAGCAGCACCTGAAGCATATACTTATTTATAGAACCTCAACAAAAATTCGTATATACAAATTTGTCCTTTAAACCCTAAATGGTACATTACATAGTCCACAGATATAAAAGTTAAAAAACTGCATGAAAAACATATACCGTAAATTGTAATATAAGAGATAATAAAGAATATCAGAACACATTTAGGTGCTTCCAGCCAAGAGATCAGTGACTACATGGTTTTCCAACAAGAAAGAGCAAACAAAAAAGCTAATCTTAATGTTTGCAAGGTGAGCTGAGAACAAATAAATATATACACACACATACACGATGTTAGGAATAAAGAATAATGGTACACTAAGGTCAGCTTTTTCAAAGTTCCACAATCCAGACAGTTGTAAAATCTATTTTTGGCTACAGCACTCTCATTGATTTTCAATTTTTTTGTACTACAACAACAACATCAAGCCTTTATCCCACTACGTGAGGTCGGCTGCATCAATTCTTTTTCTTTATTGTGTCATGGTAAGAGTCAAAAAGTATAAAAAAAGGTCATTTCTAATATTTTCTAACCAAGCCTTTTTAGGTCTATCTCTATATTTCTTAACATAGGTCAAATCTAATACATCCACTCTCTCAACCGACTCACCAGAAGGCCAACATTTATGTGACCAAAATATCTAAGGAGACTCTCTCTAATCTTATCTGCCACTGGAGCTACTCCAACCTTTTCAAGTATAAACTCGTTTCGCATTTCGTCTCTAAGAGTGAAGCCACTCATCCACCTGAGCATCTTCATCTCTGCAACACTTAATTTTATGCTTCTTTTTTAATGACCAACATTTTGTGTAGCATTGTAGGTCTCAACACCATCTTACAGAATTTTTTCTTAAGTTTGAGGGGTGCTTTACTATCTCACAACAAGCCCGATGCATTCCTCCACTTCAACCATCCAACTCGAATTATATTAATATTATCCTCATCTATTTCACCATCACTTTAAATAATAGACCCGAGATATCTAAAACGTGTACTCTTATTAATGACTTGATCGCACAAAATCACAATCCCCTACTAGATCTATTACTACTAAAATTACACTCTATGTATTCAATTTTAAATTTACTCAAACAAAAAACTTTAAACTCTAAGATTGACATCCATAATTCAAGTTTATCGTAAACTCCCTCTCTAGTCTTATCAACAAGAAAAACATCATGAGCAAAAAGCATACACCAGAATGCATCCTGTTGCAAATGTCTAGTAAGAACATCCATGACTAAAGTAAAAAAGATATGGGCTTAAAGCTGAACCTTGATGTAATCCAACTAAAATAGGAAAATACTTGGTCAAACCCCTTTGTGTTTGAATACAAATAATAGCTCCAGCATACATATCCTTAATGATTGGAATATAAGCATTATTAGCCCCCTTTTTTTCTAAAACTCTCCCGTGCACTTCTCTTGGAACTTTATCATAAACTTTTTCTAAATCAATAAATATCATATGTAGATCCTCCTTATTCTCTCTATACTTCTCCATCAAACTGATAGGACTTGAGCGCCAAAATCAGTGAACAAATAGTAAAATTCAGCAAATCCACAAATTTTCTTGATAAGAAAAAGAAACACGAACAAGCAAGATACAATGGTCCTCTTTCGAGAGGATGACCTCTCTCAAATCCTAGACGCTGCTAGAATCTCTCACAAAAACAGTGGACATCAAAAACTCACAAAATTCTGCATATAAAAACATGACCCTAAACTTAGGGTAAATCAACTAATTAAAGCAAACAATAAACAATAAATACCAAAACAACCCTCCCCTAATTCACTCCCAAATTTGTCCTATTTCCTTAATTATTTCTCTCCCAAATCAATCCTCAAATATGCCATTTTCAATTATGAAACATTTCCTGAATAATCCTCTCCAAATCAGCCCTCTTCAATTAGGAAATATTTCCTAATTAATCCTCTCCAAATCAACCCCCAAATCTTCTCTCTTCAATTAGAAAATATTTCCTAATTAATCCCCTCCAAATCAGCCCCTAAAACTGTCATCTTCAATTAGGAAACATCTCCTAATTAATCGCCTTTGATTAGGAAACTTTCTAATTCCCTCCCAATCAAATCAGCCACTCCATCAATACTCCTCCCTCCTAAAATGTCACCTTATCTTCAAGGTGGAATGAAGGAAACTGCTGCTGAAATACTGGACTAATAGCACTAGAGTGAAAAATGGACTGTCACTGGGTCGAATGATCCCTGCCTCTAGCATCTCCCTGATCAATCTCTCGATCTCATCCTTCTGGAGTTAGAGAGAACGGTACGGACAAATACTGATATGTGAGATTCCTTCCTACAACATGATAGCATGCTTGTGTTCCTGCGATAGAGGCAACCCCTGAACTGGCTAAAACACCTCTCGATACTACTGTAAGAGTGGTTCAACCATATCTGGTGTTTCTATCTTCTCCACATCTTCTTCTCCTTCTAAACTCTGCAGCCCCACCAAAAATTCCACTCCTTCACCCTTTCCCCTCGGAAGTGGCTCGAAAGGTGGCGTCTCTTCTTCCCTAAAAATTTCCACCTCCCCATCCTCTCTCATCATCCTTATATTAGGACTTCCCTCACATCATTGTTTAATCAACAGTGCACTTGTCTTCGATGTTGTTAGTTGAGTGTGAAGCTTCAATATTTTCTTCATCATGCCCTCTAGGTTAGAAAGTCTTCCTTTAATCATCAAAAAGCGCTCATTCAATGATCCTACATCCATTCGCAGCTGCCCTACTTCCCCCTCCAACTTTTCTTCCAATTTATCAACTCTTTTCTCGGCCATCGGTCTCAAGAAATTGCTTTGATACCAATTTGATAGGACTTGAGCACTAAAATCAGCGAACAAACTGTAAAATTCATCAAACCCATAGATTTTATTAATAAGAAAAAGAAACATGAACAAGCAAGATACAATAGTCCTCTTTCGAGAGAAGAACCCTCTCTCACAAATCCTAGACGCCACTTAGAATCCCTCACTAAAAATAGTGGCCAATAAAACCACACAAAATTCTGCATACAAAAACATGACTCTAACCCAAAGGTAAATCAACTACTTAAAGCAAACAATAAACAACAAATACCAAAACAGTCCTCCCATAATTCGCTCCCAAATCTGCCTTATATCTGTAATTATTTCTCTCCCAAATCTGCCATATTTAATTAGGAAACATTTCATATGTAATCCCCTCCAAATCAACCCCAAAATATGCCATCTTCAGTTAGGAAATATTTCATAATTAATCCCCTCTAAATCAACCCCCAAATAAGCCCTCTTCAATTTGAAAATATTTTCAAATTAATCTGCTCCAAATCAGCCCCCACAATTGCTCTTTTTAATTAGAAAACATCTCCTATTTAATCCCCTTTGATTAAGAACATTTCTAAACAGCTCCTTCTTGATTAGAAAACTTCATAATTCCTTCTCAATTAAATCGGCCGGTCCATCACAAACTCTCAATAAATGTATAGCTTCCATAGCAGACCTACCAGGCATGAATCCAAAATAATTTTGTGAAACATTAGTATCACATTGTAATATATGCTCTATAACTCTCTTCCATACTTTTAAAGTAGAGTAAAAGCTCACAATAGTCCCCTGACTATTTGTAAATATCCAATTTAGTCTCAAACTTTCATAATGACCCAATTTAGTCCCTTGACTATTAAAAAATATCCCAATTTGGTCCCAACGCCAAAAATAACAATTAAATTAACCACAACAGTTAAATGTGAGGGCATTTTGGGCATTAATGTGTATGTGAGATTATATTATTATTTTTATATTATTTGTTATTTATCATATTTAAATAAATAAATAAATCATAATAGAAGTTAACTAATTAAATAAAAAGAGTGAATAAGTAATAAAGGTGGTTAACTTTCATTATAATTTTGTACTTATTTTAATATGATAAATAATAAAATATATATAAATAATAATATGATCTCAAATATGCTCCAATACCCAAAATACCCTCACATTTAACTACTAGGATTAACTTTAATTGTTACTTTTGGTCTTGGGACCAAATTGAGACATTTTGTAATAGTTGGGAGACTAAATTGGGCATTTACTAATAGTCAGGGATTATTTTGGGCTTTTACTTTTGAGTATGACACGTTAACTTAATTGCTCTATAATTCGTACACACTTGGAACTTTTCAATTTTTTTGTGATGGGAATTAATTTTTAACCAGATATACTAGAATGTAATAATTGTAAAAAGTCAGTTGTCCAATTTTCTAAAGAAAAAGCATATAATACTTTTAAAAAGTTAATTTTCTCCGCACAACTTTATAACTAATTTCACAAACAGTTGTAGCTACCCTAAAAGGGACCAAACATTGTAGGTTTGATTTGACAAAAGCTCAAGAACTTCAATAGTACGGATACTAATGAAGTAAAACTAGTTGGGACAAGCTATTGGATAATAGAAGAGAATATTTTCAAAAAATGGTCCAAGATCTCCATACTATTTTATTCTAATAATATAACATTTAAAAGATCAAATAATAACATAAACATAAAAGGCACAAACCTAATGATGGGTGTGGAGGTTTATAACCGTCAAAAATGTAAGGTGTGAACATTGATGTCAGCACGTTTTCTAGTTTATTTCCTAATTTTTTTTAGGTCTTGAAAACAAGCATATGATTATTCTTATAAAGAGTGGGTTGGGTTCTCGTCATTAGTTAGATGGTTATCTGTCCATACAATGGTTTTAAGTTTTGGCTCGCTGTCCATTCTATTGTATCAAGCATAGATTCTTTGTTTATGTCCAACAACTCATTTAGAACGTTATTGTTGGTATTTGTCGTTGATTTGATGAGCAGTATGATTCTTAAAGTCAGTTTTATATTGTTTTCCATTAATTGCTTATTGTTCATGCAAAAGATGTGTGGACTTCTTTTATTGCTCCTGATTTTCGTCTATATGGATTAATTCTTGTATCTTGCTAAGCATTTCCCTATAGTCGATCACTATTTCCTTTCTCGATTTTACACTATAGCAAAATTCGAATCTCTATTGTTTCATGACTTTCCTACTGTATCTACGTTTCAGTTATCCTTCTATGATGACTTCCCAAATGCAGATGAAGACCAAATAGTGGTTGAATGTAATTTTAGCATATTCGAGACTTGCTGATTTGATACAGAAGTTGCTCTTTTTGCTAATTTATTATGGATGGCAGCTTTTTGCTTTGATGTTTTAGGTCAGAGTTTGTAAAACTATCAAATATGGTTTGACTATAGATAAAAGGTTTCTAGGCATGTAAATTTTATTTAATTGGTTAACTAAAATAGCGGATTCCTCTCAAACTTGTATGTGATATTCAGATATGAATTCTTCAAATGTGGTTCAAGTCTTGACAATAAGTAATAACATAAGCATCTCTTTGCACTAGCGTGAGGCATGGTAATTAATAACCTCAAAGCAAGGAGTCTAAGAAAGCAATATGCGATGCAAGATTTTAGCTTTTAAAGATTTATATAATAGATTAGATACTAAAGAGGGTGAAACATGTATGTATAAGTTAGACAAACAAAGAAATAGGCGTAGTAAGGATTTAGTTTAAATAAAATGCATTAAGGATGAAGATCAAAAAGAGCATTTATTAGAAGGGATATTCAACAAAGGTGGATGAGATATTTTGATAAGCTTTTTAATGAAGATTGCGAGAATATAATTGACTTTAGTGACCTTAGCACCCTAAATAAAAGTAGATATTTCTATTTTTATCGGCGTATTAGTAAAACCGAAGTTAGAGAGGCTTCAAAGAAAATGAAGTGTGGAGAAGCTGTTGGACCTAATGATATTCCAATAGAGATGTGGAAATGCTTAGGAGATGAAGAAATTTCTTGGCTTACTAAACTTTTTAATATTATTTGAAGATTAAAAAGATGTCAGATGAGTGGAGAATGAGTGTGTTGATTCCTATTTTTAAGAATAAATGTGATCCACAAGATTGTGTGAATTATAGAGGAATTAAGTTATTTTCATACTTTAAAACTATGGGAGAGAGTTATGGAGCATAGGTTATGACGTGATACTAATGTTTCTCAAAATCAATTTGGATTCATGTCGTGTAGGTCTACTATGGAAGCTATTCATTTATTGAGAGGTTTGATGGAGAAGTATAGAGAGAAAAAGTAGGATCTACATATGATATTTATTGGTTTAAAGGAAGTATATATGGAGAGTTCCATAAAAGAAAGGGGTTAATACTGATTAAATTCAAGTCAATAAGGATATGTATGGGGGAGCTGTTACTTGTATTCAAACACAAGGTGGTTTGACCAAGTACTTTCATATTTCAGTTTGATTACATCAATGATTAGCCTTAAGCAAATATCTTTTTGCTTTAGTCATGGATGTTCTTACTAGACATTTGCAAGAGGATGTACCCTGGTGTATGCCTTTTTCTGATGATATTCTTCTTGTTGATAAGACTAGAGAGAGCTGACGGTTATGGAGATCAAACACAAAGTCTAAAGGTTTTCGTTTAAATAAATCTAAAACTGAATACATAGAGTGTAATTTTAATAGTAATAGATCTAGTTGGAGGATTGTGATTTTGGGCAATCAAGTCATTAATAAGAGTACACATTTTAAATATCTTGGGTCTATTGTTCAGAGTGATGGTGTTGGGGATATTACTAGTAGAATTGAAATTGAATGGTTAAAGTAGAGGAATGCATCGAGCTTGTTGTGTGATAGAAAAGTGTCCCTCAAACTTAAGGAAAAAATTTATAAGATGGTGGTGAGACCTGTAATGCTTTATGGCACAAAATGTTGGCCATTAAAAGAGAAGCATAATATTAAGTTAAATGTTACAGAGATGAGGATGGTCAGGTGGATGATTGGTTGTACTCTTAGAGGCAGGATACTGATGCATCTAGTTTTCTTAAATTCTGTTTTGATGTAATATGAACTATTATATTTGTATTTTCTATTTTTGTTTTATGTTTTTTTAGCTATCCAATGATGGAAAGCATCCCGTGATCAATGCGTAGGATTTGCTTGGCTTGCTTTACCTTGGGTGTGCCGGCTTTGGGGTTCTTTGGGCTGCTGCTGTTCTCGGTTTGGCTTGGGCTGTTTGGGTTGGAGCTTGCTTAAGTTGTCCTACTTGGGATTGTAGCTCATTATTGTTGGAGACTCATTAATGCATAAAGGTGTGTATTTATTTCCAAAAGGTTTAGGGGAGTGGAACTTGGGTGTCTCCTCGGTTTCTCCCTTCCCTCTCGGTTTTGGTGGCATTTTGCTCTTCCCATTGTGTGCTGGTTGGTTTCCCCTTGTTGCCTTTTCGGGTCCCTCACCTGGCTGGTTTTCCCGTGCCCTTTCTCCATGGATTCTGTGTGGCTCTTCGGGTCCTGCTTGGCTGCTTTGCCGTGACTAATTAGGGGGGGAATTTCCATGGCTGTTGGCTGGTTGCTGTGGGTTTGTCTCTTGGGTTTCTGTACCTATTTTGGGGCTGCTGTTTTGGGTGACCAATGGCCTTCATTTCCCTATTTCCTATTGGTGTTGTTGGAGGTGAAGTGGCTGTTGGGTTTCCTCTCTCTTGGCTATATATTTGAGATGTTTTGTGAGGAGGAGGGTTGTTGAAAATTGTGAGCAAAGTGCTTAAAAACCTGAGAGTTCTTCTTTGGAAAAGCTTGAGAGCTTGTTCCATCTTCTTTCTCCTCTAGGAAAGCTTGCGAGCTTCTCCTCTTTCTTCTCGGCTTCTAACCCCTTCTTCTCTACGCAAGTTCCACTCCACCTGTATCCTTCTTCTGGTTCCGATTGGTGAAAGTTGTGGCTGTTTTAGTGGTGAAGTGTGGATGTTTTAGTGGTGAGTTGTGGCTGTTTTGAGGTGACATTTGTGGGCTGTTTTGGAGACATTTGCTGGAGGAGTTTGGTAGAACGTTGGCCCTTTGCCTTGGTGGACCCCTGGTTTGCAAGCTAAGCATTTTTCATTTTAATTTCCTACACCCGATGCATGTGAGGAGTCCGCTTGACGGATGTTCTGAGGATAGCATTTTTTTATTTTAAATTTGTTCTTTGCTAACTTTCTTTTGTCTAAGGTTTGTTGGACGTCGGTTTTCTTTCTAAGTTGAAGTGAAAGTCTTATTCTCTAGTCTATTTTGTTCTCCAATTGTGGTTTTAAGTTGGAAGGTGGGTCTTGTTCTTTTAATTTTCATAATATTTCTCCTCTCTTGGTTTTTTTTGTTTTCAAGTTGCCTACATCAATTTTGGTATCAGAGCCCTAGGTTGGTATATCCTAGGGTAGTGTGTGAGTTGTCTTTTCATCTTAAAAGTTATGGCTAATCAAAATAATCAAGAGGGAGATTGGCAACAACAAATGATGACTCAATTGGCAAACTTACAAGAACAAATCACTAGCATGGCTAATGTTATGGCAAATTTGAATGTGAACAATGCTAATGCAAATCCTAATGTTCAATCATCCGAAAGTGAAGATGAGGGTCCTAGACATCAAAATAGGCAACAAAGAAATTAGGACCACGGCATTAAAATTGATGTTCATAATTTTGAAGGAAAATTGCAACCCGATCAATTCATAGAATGGGTAGAGAAAATGGATAAATTCTTTGAATGGAAAGAAATTCCGGATAATCGAAAAGTCAAATTTGCAAGTCTAAAACTTACTGGTCACGCATTAACGTGGTGGAAAAATTTACAAAATAATAGAGTGAGACGAGGGAAAGAAAAAATTCAAAATTGGGAAAGGATGAAAGAAAAAATGAGAGAAAAATTTCTACCATTTGATCATGCAAGAACACTCTTCCAAGAATTTAATAATCTGCGTCAAGGTAACCAAAATGTGGAAGAATACACTGAAAACATTTATAAATTGCAATCTAGAAATGACTTAGATGAATCGGAGGAGAAAACGGTTACACGATATCTTAATGGGTTGAAATGGACAATTCAGGACCAACTTAATTTGCATCATGTTATCAAGTTAGATGAAGCTTATCGTATGGCTTTGAAAATTAAAAAACAACATCAACGGGGAAGTAACAAAATCACTGAAACTTACAAATGACAACAACTTGGAAAAGGTAAAACACAATCTGCACAAACCTCTGGAGGAACAACTGGAATAAAAATGAAAACTTATGAAAGTCAAAACTTGGACAAGGGTAAAGGGGTAATGGGAACTAAACGTTCTGATCAACCTAAGCTAATTGGACCTTGTTACAAGTGTGGTCTTTATGGTCATTTGTCAGCTACCTGCAGAAAAAATAACCCTCCACGAAATAATTTCATAGAAAATGAGGAAGAATTAGAGGAAGAGGAAGAGAGTGATCCTGACCCTGCAAATGATGTGGATATGAAAAAATTTGATTTGGAAGGTGATGAAGGGGAACCATTGTTAGTCATCCGACAAGTTTTAACTGCTCAAATTGATAAGGGGGATAAGTGGCTTAGAAGAAACATTTTTAGGACTACTTGTACTGCTGAGGGAAAAATTTGCACCTTAATGATTGATAGTGGGAGTTCAGGGAATTTTGTGTCACAACATATGGTAGAAAGATTGAAACTAAAAACAAAACCTCTTGGCAAATCATATTAAATATCTTGGTTTAAAGAGGGGGGTGAGGTTCCTATAACCAAACAATGCATTGTGAATTTATCCATTGGAGGTGCCTATAAGGATCAAATTGTTTGTGATGTTGTGCCCCTCGAGGTTTTTCATATTCTTTTGGGTCGTCCCTGGCAGTATGATCATAAAATCATTCATAATGGTGAGAAAAATACTTATACCTAAATTCAAGATAATAAAGAGTTCACTCTTTTTCCACAAAGGTATATTTCTGACCCATCAAAAGAGAAAATTGCAAAATCATCCACTCCTGAGTTGCTTTTAAATGCAAATGAGTTAGCCCAATCTGAAGTGGCATATCTAGTTCTTGGAAAAGAATCTGAACAAACTCTTGAAATTCCTGAAGCAATACAACCGTTACTGAATGAGTTTTCTGATATAACACCTGATGAGTTACCAACTGGTTTACCCCCGATGAGAAATATTCAACATCATATCGATTTAATTCCTGGAGCTACATTGCCTAACCTTTCACATTACAGGATGAGTCCAAATGAACATAAAGAGCTTTCTATTCAAGTGTCTGAACTGTTAAAAAAAGGTCTGATAAAGGAGAGTTTAAGTCCTTGTGCTGTGCCTGCTTTACTTACTCCTAAAAATGATGGAACCTAGAGGATGTGTGTGGATAGTCGTGCCATAAATAAAATAACCATCAAATATAGGTTTCCAATTCCTAGGTCGGATGACATGTTAGATATGCTAAGTGGTGCTACAATTTTTTCTAAAATTGATTTAAGAAGTGGATACCATCAGATAAGAATTAGACCTGGGGATGAATGGAAAACTGCTTTTAAAACAAAAGAAGGCTTGTATGAATGGCTTGTTATGCCTTTTGGTTTGTCCAATGCTCCAAGTACTTTTATGCGAACAATGAATTATGTTTTGCGTCCGTTTATTGGAAAGTTTGTGGTAGTCTACTTTGATGATATTCTGATTTATAGCATTCATCCATCCGAACATCTTTTTCATGTGAAACAAATTTTAGAAACTTTGAGGGAACAAAAATTGTATATCAATTTAAAGAAGTGCTCTTTCATGACTTTTAGTTTGACATTTCTAGATTTTATTGTATCTGCTAAAGGAATCAAAGTTGACCCTATAAAGATTGAGGCAATTCAAAGCTGGCCTGTTCCTAAAAATATTAGTGAGGTAAGGGGTTTTCATGGTTTAGCTTCTTTCTATCGTCGGTTTATCCAAAATTTTAGTTCTGTAATTGCTCCTATCACTGATTGCTTGAAAAAAAGAGTCTTTAAATGGACCCCTGAGGCTGAAAAAACTTTTCAAAATATCAAAGAAAAAATGAGTCAAGCTCTAATTCTTAGTCTGCCAAATTTTGAAAAGGTTTTTGAAGTAGATTGTGATGCTTCTCATGTTGGCATTGGTGCTGTGTTAAGTTAGGAAGGAAAGCCTATTGCATACTTTAGTGAAAAACTAAATGATGTTCGATCTCGTTATTCTACTTATGATTTGGAGTTTTATGCTATTGTTCAGTCTTTGAAATTTTGGAGATGTTATCTGATTCAAAGAGAGTTTGTTTTGAACACTGACCACGAAGCTTTAAGATTTTTGGGTTCACAAAAAAATCTGAACAAACGGCATGCCAAATGGGTTTCTTTCTTGCAAGAATATTCATTTCATATCAAGCATAAAACTGGTGTGTTAAATAAGGTTGCTGATGCCTTAAGTAGAAGGTCACATTTGTTGGTAACTGTTTATCCAACTATTTCTTCTTTTGATTTTCTGAAAGATACATATGCTTCTGATTCTGACTTTAGAGGGATTTGGGAAGAATGTTTTGTTTCTGGAACTGATCCATCCGGTCAATTTACTATTCATCAAGGGTTTTTATTTAAAGGTTCGAGACTTTGCATTTCAAAAAATTCTTTAAGAGAACAATTGGTGCATGAACTTCATAGTGGGGGTTTGAGTGGACATTTTGGTCAGGGGAAAACAATTTCTTTGGTTGAGGAAAAATATTTTTGGCCACATATGCGAAAACAAATTGCTAAGATGGTAAAACAATGCAAAACCTGTCAGGCTTTTAAGGGAACATCGCAAAATACTGGGTTGTACACACCTCTCCCAATTCCAATTAAACCTTGGGATGACATTTCTATGGATTTTATTTTGGGTCTTCCAGTTACTGCTAGAAAGTATGATTCTGTTTTTGTGGTTGTTGATCGTTTTAGTAAAATGGCTCATTTTATTCCTTGCAAAAAAAACTTCTGATGCTTCACATGTGGCTGAATTATTTTTTAAAGATATTGTTCGTCTTCATGGTATTCCACGTACATTTACTTCTGATAGGGATACTCGATTTTTGAGTCACTTTTGGAGAACTTTATGGGCTAAGTTGGGAACTTCTCTTCAGTTTAGTAGTGCCTATCATCCTCAAACTGATGGACAAACTGAAGTTGTCAATCGAAGTTTGGGTAATCTTTTGAGATGCCTTGCTGGTGAGAAACCTTTTCAATGGGCCTTAATTTTGCCCCAAGCTGAATTTGCTTATAATAACTTTGTGAATAGATCTACTGGAAAAACTCCCTTTGAAATTTTGTATGGTCAGTCTATTCCACATATTTTGGATAGAAATGGTTTGACTTTACCTAACAAATTAAGTGCTGAAGCTTTAGAAACTTTTGATCACATCAAAACGGTCCAACAGCAAGTTCTTGAAAAACTCCGTATAGCTAATGTCAAATACAAAGCTGCTGCAGATAAACACCGGAGAGAAGTTGTGTTTAAAGAAGGTGATATGGTGATGGCTTACTTTCGTCGCCAACGATTTTTTGTTGGTACTTTTGGTAAACTGAGCAGAAAGAAATTCGGGCCTTTTCGAATTCTACGAAAATTGGGCACAAATGCCTATCTCATAGACTTACCTATTACTGTTGGCACTTCTCTTATATTCAATGTTTCTGATCTCCCTTTGTATGAAGGAAATTCGGGTGATTCTTTGGATGTGAAAACTTTATCACTTTCCACCTCTGTTTCAAACAAGGATGACCTGATTGAGGATGTTGTTGATGTAAAAATCACTAAAATAAGACATGGTGAGCACAAAAGATTTTTGGTCAAATGGAGCAATCGACCCTTAACGGACTGTACTTGGATCGATGATATTGAGCTAAAGAATCGCAATTTGGAGCTTTATAAACGAGTTGGTGAAGCATTCTCATCAGGAGATGAGCTTCTCCCACCTGGGGGGAATTGATGCATCTAGTTTTCTTAAATTCTGTTTTGATGTAATATGAACTATTATATTTGTGTTTTCTATTTTTGTTTTATGTTTTTTTAGCTATCCAATGATGGAAAGCAACCCGTGATCAATGCGTAGGATTTGCTTGGCTTGCTTTACCTTTGGGTGTGCCGGCTTTGGGGTTCTTTGGGTTGCTGTTGTTCTCGGTTTGGCTTGGGCTGTTTGGGTTGGAGCTTGCTTAAGTTGTCCTACTTGGGGTTGTAGCTCATTATTGTTGGAGACTCATTAATGCATAAAGGTGTGTATTTATTTCCAAAAGGTTTAGGGGAGTGGAACTTGGGTGTCTCCTCGGTTTCTCCCTTCCCTCTCGGTTTTGGTGGCATTTTTCTCTTCCCATTGTGTGCTGGTTGGTTTCCCCTTGTTGCCTTTTCGGGTCCCTCACCTGGCTGGTTTTCCCGTGCCCTTTCTCCCTGGATTCTGTGTGGCTCTTCGGGTCCTGCTTGGCTGCTTTGCCGTGACTAATTAGGAGGGGAATTTCCATGGCTGTTGGCTGGTTGCTGTGGGTTTGTCTCTTGGGTTTTTGTACCTATTTTGGGGCTGCTGTTTTGGGTGACCCGTGGCCTTCATTTCCCTATTTCCTATTGGTGTTGCTGGAGGTGAAGTGGCTGTTGGGTTTCCTCTCTCTTGGCTATATATTTGAGATGTTTTGTGAGGAGGAGGGTTGTTGAAAATTGTGAGCAAAGTGCTTAAAAACCTGAGGGTTCTTCTTTGGAAAAGCTTGAGAGCTTGTTCCATCTTCTTTCTCCTCTAGGAAAGCTTGCGAGCTTCTCCTCTTTCTTCTCGGCTTCTAACCCCTTCTTCTCTATGCAAGTTCCACTCCACCTGTATCCTTCTTCTGGCTCCGATTGGTGAAAGTTGTGGCTGTTTTAGTGGTGAAGTGTGGATGTTTTAGTGGTGAGTTGTGGCTGTTTTGAGGTGACATTTGTGGGCTGTTTTAGAGACATTTGCTGGAGGAGTTTGATAGAACGTTGGCCCTTTGCCTTGGTGGACCCCTGGTTTGCAAGCTAAGCATTTTTCATTTTAATTTCATACACCCGATGCATGTGAGGAGTCCGCTTGACGGATGTTCTGAGGATAGCATTTTTTTATTTTAAATTTGTTCTTTGCTAACTTTCTTTTGTCTAAGGTTTGTTAGACGTCGGTTTTCTTTCTAAATTGAAGTGAAAGTTTTATTCTCTAGTCTATTTTGTTCTCCAATTCTGGTTCTAAGTTGGAAGGTGGGTCTTGTTCTTTTAATTTTCGTAATATTTCTCCTCTCTTGGTTTTTTTTGCTTTCAAGTTGCCTACATCAGATACGAAACAAGCATATACATGAAAAGGTTGGAGTAGCTCTAGTGGCATATAAGATTAGAGAGAATCGCCTCAGATGATTTGGTCACACAAAACGGCGGTCTTCCGATGACTCTGTTAAGAGAGTAGATGTATTAGATTTAGCTTAAGTTAAGAAAGTTAGAGGTAGACCTAAAAAGAATTTATTATAAAATATTAGAAATGATCTTTATTTATTAGATTTAAATGAGAATTTGACTCTTAACAAGACACAATGCAGAAAAAGGATTCATGTAGTCGACCCCACGTAGTGGGATAAAGACTTAATGTTGCTGTTGTTGTATCATTGATCTTTTTCATCCACGTATTTTTGTGTTTGGTTTACATTTGTGATTAAATTTGATGAAGTATGCTACTTTTCTTTTACAAATTGAATACTAATATCATGTGACTTTCATTCGATTTTAGATTTTCTCGCAAATTGCAAGATTTGGCTACTTTTAAATTATTATTTAGAATGAGTTGTATGTGCTTTCTAATTTTGCATCGTTAGTGTACTACAAAATTTGGTATTTTGTAAGTTATTTTGTGCGTCATATGCAAGGTTTACATTACTAGAAGACCGTAAGATGTCATCCATCGAATCTAGTATCAAAGCATATGTTTGAATTACCATGCTAACTAGAAGTAGGGCATAAATATTGGGTCAATCAAAAAAATCATAAATTATGCAATTTAATGAAATCAAGCAAGTTATAGTTCTAGACAAATACAATGTGACTATCAAGAGATTTAAAATTACATTTCTACTTTCGATGGGAGATATTACATAAAGAAATTG
The DNA here is from genome assembly GCA_019925795.1 of Dendrobium chrysotoxum. Taxonomy (NCBI): domain Eukaryota; kingdom Viridiplantae; phylum Streptophyta; class Magnoliopsida; order Asparagales; family Orchidaceae; genus Dendrobium; species Dendrobium chrysotoxum. The sequence continues at coordinate 16,354,941 of CM034299.1, read as the reverse complement.
TTAAATTTGATTGATAATTTTAAAAATCTCTTTGAACATTACCATTTGTTTAATTCCAAAATAGTTAAATTGTTTTGATACGCTCAATATTATTGCTTGAGTATCACAAGTGAAACAAGATCAATATGGTTAATATGAAATGTAAACTTAAAAAGTAAGATCGATCATTTGGTGAATATAAGGATCAAATATATAATCAACTTAAAATTTCTAAACAATGTGGTTATGATTTATTTTAATAGTTTACATCTTGTAAATAAACATTCTTTGCCTCTTAACCATTAAATTACCACTCTATATTTCATTAGAGATCTTAAGCAAGAGGTTAGAGAAAAATTAAGCTACAGTTCACCACAAAATAATATCCATTGCTATATCTTAAGGTTATTATCACCATTCTATTAAGACTACCACATGTGCAATCACTTTCCCCAAAGAGGAATCATCACCTTATCCTCTAAAACATACACCTACATAAAAATCAAGCATAATAAAACTTGATCTTATCAAAGAATTTGTAGTTCATGAATATCCTTTTGAGGATGTTTCAAATGTTAAAGAAGATTTGTTGTTATAATATAAATTCATAAATTATTTTGTTAAATTTAAATATGTATCTATGGTAGAACTCATTCATGAACCTTAAAAACTAATATAACTTGATCTTATCAAAGAATTTGTAGTTCATGAATATACTTTTGAGGATGTTCAAATGTTAAAGAAGATTTGTTGTTATAATATAAGTTCATAAATTATTTCGTTAAATTTAAATATGTATCTATGGTAGGAACTCATTCATGAACCTAAAAAATTAAATTAAAGCAAGTGAGAGAAATCTATATTTGAATTAAATTTGAGAATGTGCTCAATCTTGAATTCAAGCCTCCATCAGAAACTGAATTTAGCAATTAGAACATGAGTCTACTCTTGAATATGAACTTGAATTTCTAATAGAAATTAATTATATCCCTAAATGTGAACTTTAATTCCTAATCAAAAATTAAATATATCCTTGAAACTAAGAAAATAAAATAAAACATGGCTACTCGAAATGTTTCACTTTTGATAAAGTTTACTTATAAAGTCATTTGTACAAATCAAATTTGAATTAATTTATTTTTTGCTCTTACTTTCTAGATTCCCAAACTCATTAAAAAAACCTTGTAGAGAAAATTAAGTTGTTTCAATATTTCAAATAATTTATCAATAATGAATGCCTTAAAAGATACCTAAAGTTTTAAACTACATCATTAGCAAATATCAAAGTGCACAATTCATCAAAACTAACATTCATGCCATTTAGGTTAGTTTTTGTCAAATATAGTCCCAGCCATCCCAATTGTCCCTTCCCTCTTAATGCCATAGCCAGCATGGGGATCTATGGGAGGCTCACCTGGATCACGCCAATCTCCTTCTATATTTGGGTGACTGATTTAGAAATGATTATGTTAGTACAATTATGCATTATTCTATAGTTATTTGCTTCCTTATTAAGATATTTTGTATAGATCTACAAATAGGCAAAGCTTTATGCAATAAAATTAAGTTTTTTCCCTCGTATTATAGACTTCATTGTCATTGCTGAAATTCTAAGTTTTTTTTCTACTCTCATGCCTTCATTGCCGGCCTTCCAGCCGAGAGAGAGGTCTTTTGATCCTTCCAGCCAAGAGAGAGACCGAGAGGAAGACGGAGGAGAGATCAAGCATCCAGATCCCTACGTGCGTCTGGCAGAGCAAAAGAGCAAGGAGGATCGAGTGGCTCCCTCTGTATGTGAAGCCGAGCTAACAAAGCAATTCATGTGGCTTGGGAGTCGATCGAGCGGAACGATCGAGCAAGAGACCTGCGCCTGCGGCTTCTACGTGTGAGTTGAGCTGAAACGAATGGCCCTTTCGCATGTGTGCCAGAGACAGAGCCAGGGGAGGGTCGAGCGAGGTTTCTCTCAAGCGTGTCCTGAGTCGATCGAGCATCTACTCCCTTGTTATCCTATTTATAACCAACGTAGCCTGCATTGCCGCACTGCACCTTGCTGGCTTGACTGATATTGCTTTTATCGCTACCCTTTGACACGGCAATGTCTAAAGCTAACTCCTCCCAATGGTTTTTGAGCAAATGGAGGACTCTATGGTGCAACAAAGAATAGGAGACCTCCAAAATACGTAACCTTCCTATAGCTTAAATGGAAAGATTTATTTGAAGTGATCTCAATTTGTGAAGACCTACTTGAAAGGGAAAGTAAAGATGAATCACCACCTTGGTGTAGGACCAAAAGAAAGAGATCCTAATTTTTGGGCATGGGATGAAGTAGACTCCATGATTATGCCATCGAATTCCATGACTCCAGAAATTAGTAATGTTTTCATTTTTCTATCTACTTCAAATGATATATGGGATGCCGCTAGACAAACCTTTCAAAAGCTCGGAATGCTGCTCAAGTCTTCGAAATTAAGGTCAAGATGGGAAGCACAAAACAAGGAAGCAAGATCGTGACAGAATATGCCCCTCTCCTTCAAGGCTTGTGGCAAGAACTTGATCACTACAGATGTATAGATACCAAGTGTCCATAAGATGCTCCTATCCTGAAAAGCTTTATTGAGAAAGATAAAGTGTATAACTTTCTTGCAGAATTAAATGCAAAGTTTGACCAGGTTAAGTTCAGATCCTTACTAAAGAGGAGACGCCTTCACTAAATGAGATAATTTCTCTCATTCGTGCTGAGCAAAGCTGATGAAGGGTAATGTTGAAGCCAAGGCTATTGAAAGTTTAGCAATGATGACAACCAAAGAGGTACTATGGAGGGAAAGAAGGATTCCTCAAAACCTAAAGACAATAAAGACTCCCTTTGGTGCAGCTATTGCAAGAAATCTAAACACACAAAGGAGACTTGCTAAAAGTTACATTAAAAGCCCTCAAGTAAGGAGTGGAATAAAAAAAGTGGACAAAACAAAGGGACATCACAAGCTAACACTACAACAAGTCAACCAAGCCCAGAACTACAGTCTACCCTCAAAGAGCTTAATAAAGAAGATATTGATAGGATAAAACAACTCCTGGTATTTCTTGAAATACCATCTGCATCTTCTTCTCTTATACTTTCAAGTAAGTTTCTTATATCCATCCGATTAAGTGAATCTAGAAAGCATGTGAAAGGTTTATGAATCATTGACTCAAGAGCCATAAATTACATGACAAACTCCATTACCCACTATATCAACTACACTCCTTCCCCAAGTGATAAGAAAATCATCGTCGCTGATGGTTCTCTTACCATAGTAGCAAGCCAAGGAGGCATACCCTTATCTCCCTCTCTCACTCTCAAAAATGTGCATGTACCTTATAATCCACAAACATAATCTCCAAATAAAAACTTACCAATGACCATAAATGTCAAGTCCTATTTAACCCTACTTATTTATTTTAGAACAAGAGATTGAAGAAGAAGATTAGACTTGTTAAGAAGAAAGATGGACTGTACTACCTAGAAAAGCTAAACAAATCTACTATTATCAATAATAGCTATTCTATATTATCCCTACCTAATAAAAAATCTTCTATTTGGCTTCATCATTTTAGATTAAGACATTCATCTTTTAATGTCTTAAAAAACATGTATCCAAAATTTTTTTATAAATTAAAAAATAAATCCTTTCATTGTGAAACATGTGAGTTAGCTAGGCATAAACGAGTTTTTTTTCCAAACAAAAATGAGAGATGTCATACTCACTCCTATATTATTCATAGTGATATGATGTCATACTCATTCCTATCTTATTCATAGTGATATCTGGGGACCCTCAAAAATCCCTAACATCTTAGGGGCCGATGCTTTGTATCATTCATTGATAACAGCACTCGAGTCTCTTCGATCTTTTACCTCAAGAATAAATCTAATGCTAGCACTCTTCTCCCCATTTTTCACAACATGTTCCAGAACCAATTGGATGTAAAAATTAAAAATTTTGTTCCGACAATGCCAAAAATTACTTTAACCAAACCTAATCTTCCTACTTTCAAAAGGAAAGTATCATTCATGAATCTTCTTACATTCATACCCCACAATAAAACATAGTTGCAGAAATAAAAAATTGACACCTTCTTGCCTTCACCCATGCACTTTATTCCACCACAATGTACTCAAATCCTAATGGGCGGAAGCCCAGACTATTACATATCTCATAAACCGACTACCTTCAAAAATCTTAAGGCTAAAAACAGCAATCAATATTATGTTCTTTTACCCTGAAGTATGAACTCATAATAACCTTACTCCCAAAATCTTTAGTTGCACTGTCTATATTTACATTCACAACCAAAATAGAGGAAAATTAGATCAAAGAGTAATCAAGTGTATCTTTATTGAATATTCATCCACCCAGAGAGATTATAAGTGTTATCGCCCCTCCACCAACAAAACTCTTGTATTTGTTAACGTCACTTCTGACGTACAAAAATTATGTTTCATCAAACCTCATCTTCTGGGGGAGACTGAAACTGAGGAAAATGAGCCTACCCCCCTTAACCTTCTAGCTCCACCTCAAATCGATCCACCCAATAAACCTAAAACCAAAGCAAGGGAAACTAAGGACAAAGCTATTATGGATAACATGAGGTTTGGAAAGGTATATTCCAGGCGTACAAATCCAAACTGAGCTCCAGAGCAGATCCAAGAATCTGACCTGTCACCTAAAATTGAGGTAAAAAAGAGTTCACCTAAAACACCTCTTATGTACCCCGTAATCAACTTTATAGTCTTCCATAATTTCTCACCTTCACATAAAAATTTTCTAGTTATACTAAATGATATTGATGAGAATTGAAAAAGTGTCATGAAAGATGAAATACAGACACTGGAGAAGAATAATACCTGGGCGATTATCGACCTACCAGTAGGAAAAAGACCAGTAGGCTGCCAATGGATATTCTCAGTGAAATATAAAGTTGATGGTACACTAGAAAGAGACAAGACAAAACTGGTAGCCAAAGGATACACTAAGATATACGACATTGACTATCATGAAACTTTTGCACCTGCGGCCAAGATGAACACCGTTAGGATCCTGCTCTCCCTAGCAGCTAATTATAACTAGCATCTGAAACAGCTGGATGTCAAAAATGCATTCCTACACGAGGACTTGGAGGAAGAAATATTTATCGAGATTCCACCAAGATTCAAGAAGAATTCTGAGGGTAACAAAGTGTGTAGATTAAAAAGGCTCTATATAGGCTAAAGCAGTCCTTAGAGCTTGGTTTGAAAGATTCTCAAATGTCATGCTACTCAATGGATATCAACATAGCCAAGGAGACCACACACTATTCTTTAAGCACTCAGACTCAGGGGGAGTCACAACTTTGTTAGTTTATGTGAATGATGTCATCTTGACTGAGAATGATGAAAAGTTGAAAGTGATTCTAAGGAAATATCTTGCCAAGGAATTTGATATCAAAGAACTTGGTAGATTGAAATATTTTCTATGAATTGAAGTGGCCCATTCTAGCAAAGGAATCTTCATTTCACAACAGAAATACATTATTGGTATTCTCAAAGAAACAGGTAAACTAGCTTGTAAACCAGCACCAACACTAAAAGAACCAAATCTCAAATTGGGGGAAGCTAAAAAGGGTCCATGCATAGATAAGGGAGCTTACCAGGGACTTGTCGGAAAATTAATCTACCTTTCCCACACCAGACCAGATATAGCCTTTATTGTAAGCATGATCAGCTAATTCATGTAAAATCCAAAGCAAACTCAAATGCAAGCAGTAGAAAGAATACTGCACTACCTTAAGGGAAATACAAGAAGGGGGATTCTCTTCAGAAGATAATGTAAAATAATCCCAGAAGCTACTATTGATGTAGATTATGTAGGATCACCAATATATAGACGATCTACCTGAGGATATTGTACATTCCTTGGAGGACATTGAGCAAGAAATAGAATGTGATAAAAAGATTTAGTGCATATACAAAGTTCAAAGCTATAGTCTTAGGTATATGTAAGCTACTATAGATCAAAATAATTCATGAAGACCTAAGGATTAAGTGAGAATGACCCATAAAGCTACATTGTGACAATAAATCAGCAATAAGCATAACTCACAATTCAGTTCAACATGACAATACCAAGCACATAAAATTAAACAAATATTTCATAAAAGAAGAATTGGATAATGAACTTATCTGTATTTACCATGTCCCATCAAAACATTAGCTTGTAGACATTCTTACCAAGAGATTTGATAACTCTACCTTTTAGGGATTGATTACTAAGCTGGGAATGACAAATCTGTATTCCCCAGCTTGAGGGGGAGTGTCAAATATCATCCCAGCCATCCCAGTCATCCCTGCCCTCTTGATCCCATGGCCAGCATGAGGATCTCTGGGAGGCTTACATGGATCACACCAATATCTTTCTATATTTGGGTGACTAATTTAGGAAGGATTATATTAGTACAATTATGCATTATTCTGTAATTATCTATTTCTTATAATGATATCTTGTATAGATCTATAAATATTGAGAGCTTTATGCAATAAAATTAATCATTTTCTCTCTCCAATTCTCTGAATTTAACAGATTTCTTTAAAGAGATGCTCTATCCATGGATGGAAGTTTCTTGTTTTGATATCTTAGGCCAAATTCTATAAAAGTACTGAAAATAGGTCAAATTTTGATTATAAACATGTCCTTAGTCATGTTATTCCAATGGCTAAATAAAATTTAAAACTCCTCTCAAAGTTGTGAGCGCTAGCATGTGAATTATTCGAGTGCAATGCAACCCTTGACGGCAATTTTTTATGGAAATATTCTTTTTACGGTGACTTGAGGGCTAGATTTTCTATTTATTAACTTCCATCCTTGTTCTTTTTCATTTATGTATTTCATTCATATATTCTATACATTCAAGAAACTAAATGGGTTAAAGAGAATACTAAGAAAATTGATAGTTTATGATTTAAACTATATTATTTAGGTATGAGTTGTACTAGAAATGGTGTAGATGTGATTCTAGATAAGAGTTTGAAGAATAATATTGAAGAAATTAATAAAGTTTGAGATAGAATTATAGTTTTAAATATTATTGTTGATGCTAAGATTACTAATATTATAAGTGCTTATACTCCTCAAATAGTTTTAAATAAGTATTCAAAATCGAATTTTGAAATGACTTAAAAAAAATTAATACAAAAGATACTTCTTACAGAAAGAGTTTTTATTAGAGAAGATTTAAAAGGACAAGCTAATAGAGAGGTAAAATATTTTAAAAGCATTCATGATGGCTATAGGTTTGAAATAACTAATGAAGATAATATGATCATACTAGATTTTGCTCTGGCTTATAATTTTGTGATTGCTAATTTTTTTAAGAAAAGAATGGAGCATCTCATCACTTATAAGAATGGACATAGTAAAACACAATTTGATTATTTTTTTATAAGAAAAATAGATTGTTTAGATTGCAAAGAGTGTAAAGTCATTCTAAGTGAAAGTTTATGTACACAGCATCATTTATTGATTGTGGACTTTAAGATGAAGGGGTGAAATATGAAAAATAAAATAAAATAATATACTATGATTAGATAGGGGCATTTAAAGAAAGCTAACAAGAATATTTTTATAGTAAGATTAAAGATCTCATGATTTTGATTGTGCATAAGAAAATTAATCTTATGTGGATAAATTAGCTAATGATATTAAGAATGTTGCAAACTATATGCTTGAAATATTAAAAAGAAAATTTTCTAATAGTAAAAATAGTTAGTGGTGAAATCATAATGTGCAAGAAAAAATTAAAAATAAGAAGCTTTATTATAAAAATTAATTTTAATGTAAGCTCAAAAAATTAGAAAAGATATAGAGGGTCCCATAAGGAGTCTAAGAAAGTAATATACGATGCAAAGAATTTTGTATTTAATGATTTATATAATATATTAGATATTAAGGAGGGAGAAAGATGTATGTATAAATTGGTCAAACAAAGAGATAAGAGAATGATCTAGTTCAAGCGAAGTACATTAAGGATGAAAATCAAAAAGTGTTTTTATTAAGAGAGGATATTCAATATATGTGGATGAGACATTTTGATAAGCTTTTAAATAAAGATTGTGAAAATACGATTGACTTAAGTGACCTTAGCACCCTACACGAAAACAGATATTTCTCTTTTTATCGTCATATTAGTAAAATCGAAGTTAGAGAGGCGTTGAAGAAAATGAAGACTGGAAAAACATTTGAACCTAATAACATTCCAATAGATGTGTAGAAATGCTTAAAAAATGAAGGGATTTCTTGACTTACTAAACTTTTTAATATTATTTTGAAGACTAAAAATATGTTAGATGAGTGGAGGTGTGTTGATTCCTATTTCTAAGAATAAAGATGATGCACAAGAGTGTGTGAATTGTAAATGAATTAAGTTAATGTGTCATACTTTAAAATTATAGGAGAGAGTTATTGAACATAGGTCACATGTGATACTAATGTTTCTCAAAACCAATTTGGATTCATGCTGGGTAAGTCTATTATGGAAACTATACATTTATTGAGAGGTTTGATAGAAAAGTATAGAGACAGTAAGAAGGATCTGCCTATAATATTTATTGATTTAGATAAAGTATGTGATAAAGTTTTAAGAGAAGTGCTCTGGAGAGTTCTAGAAAAGAAAGGAGTTAGTAATGCTCATATTCAAGTCCTTAAGGATATGTATACAAGAGTTGTTACTTGTGTTCAAACACAAGGTGATTTGACTAAGAATTTTTCTATTTCAGTTGGATTACATCAAGGATCAGCTTCAAGCCCATATCTTTTTGCTTTAGTCATTGATGTTGCTACTAAACATTTGCAAAAGGATGTACCCTAATGTATGCTTTTTTGCTAATGATAATCATCTTGTTGATAAGACTAGAGAGAACTGACGGTAAACTTGAATTATGGAGATCAACCTTAGAGTCCAAAGGCTTTCATTTGAGTAGCTCTAAAACTAAATACATAGTGTAATTTGAGTAATAATAGATCTAGTGGAAGAATTACGGCTTTCGGTGATCAAGTTATTAATAAGAGTACACGTTTTAGATATCTCAGATCTATTGTTCAAAGTGATGGTGAAATAGATAGGGATATTTTCAACAGAATTCAAGTTGGATGATTGAAATGGAGGAATGCATCGGGCCTGTTGTGTGATAGAAAGCACCCACTAAAACTTAAGGAAAAATTTTATAAGATGGTGGTGAGACCTACAATGCTTTATAACGCAAAATGTTGGCCATTAAAAGAGAAGCATAAAATTAAGTTAAGTGTTGCAGAGATGAGGATGCTCAGGTAGATGAGTGGTTTCACTCTTAGATAGAAAACGTGAAACGAGCATATACGTGAAAAGGTTAGTGTAGCTCCAATGGTAGATAAGATTAGAAAGTCGCCACAGATAGTTTGGTCACATAAAACATCGACATTTGATGACCCGATTAGGAGAGTAGATGTATTAGATTTGGCCTATGTTAAGAAATGCAGAGGTAGACCTAAAAAAACTTGGTTATAAAGTATTAAAAATGACATTTTCTTATTATATTTAAATAAGAATTTGACTTTTAATAGAACACAATGGAAAAAAGAATTCATATAGTTGACCCCACATAGTGGGATAAAAGCTTCTTGTTGTTGTATTTCATGATTGGTTTATGCGTGTCATTGAAATTCAATCAAGCATGTTAAAATTTGGCTTTAATTTTGATAAGTGAACCATAATAGATGCATAACTTTCATTCAAACTCATATTTTCTTACAAATTTCAAAATTTTATTGACCCCTAAATTATTTTTTGGATTGGGTTCTACTTATTTTCTGATATTACTTAAAAAGAGACAAAACATTGCCAAAACTAAGCATTGGTGGATTATGAATTCTGATTGCTTGTGTGTGTTTTTATGCACGACATCCTAAGTTTGAATTTTTAAAACAAAGACCTTAAGAGGTTCTGCATCATATAGCCTATGAATGATGAATGAAACAAAAATGATGGTAAAAGGATTAATTGCAAGATCAATTAACAGTAGAAGAAGCAATCTATTGAAGCAAAAGATAACAAAATGACTGTAGATTAGAATGGCCAACTAATTCTCCAATATTCGCATATTTCACTCCCCTACGCTGGAAGTAGTAAGTTAATCCATATGCTTGCAGACTTTCCACTCAACATTCCACAGAAAAAAAAATATTGTAGATAAACTAAATAACATATAAAAATTCAAAACCTATAGTAGGTAGTAAAAGCATTTTTCTTCAGAGGCTTCAAAAATGCATTCTGACATCCATAAAGCCAATTTCAGACCATTATTCTGTCAGCATTAAATATGTTTATGATTCATACTTCACAAGCATATTGTTATTTCTAAAGATTAATGACAAGCATGCCCACATAGGCTTCAAATGTGCCCAACCACAAGGCACTGAATTGGTGGGTGTGCCCCAACTGACCCGACAAGCCCAATTAGCACTTGCAATGCATGCTGAAGCACTTACAGGCAGTCACAAGTGACACCGGTGCAAGAGGCAAGCATGGTAAAGCTTGCATTGGCTTTTCCAGCACCAGTCGTTTCTAACCAGCTAGTAAATCGACAAAGCTTTTATTGAATAGTTCTGGGATGTTGAAAACATGTAAACATAAAACATGCCCGCCTGCCTTGTTCTTTTCTAGTCACAAAAGAAGAGAATCAATGAATTTTGCTTTCAAAAAATTTTCGACCTAAAAGGTCAGTGAAGTGCAACCAAAATCAAAGTAAGAACATGTGCTCTTCACTTGTTTCAAGATTTACGATACAACTAATGCAGGCACCACCTACATATTGGAATACTACATGCCAAGGCAGATACCACGTTATCGTGATGGGATTTGTAGTTTTGCACTACTTGTCACAGTCAATGATGAGACCCTGAACAGTATTGTAATTTACTAACATAGTAATAATGCTATCAAACAGAAGCAACAAATAAATAACTTGATAATAGACGTGAACTGGTCTATATTATGAACACGGTAGGGGATCCGATGGTCTAACAGTTTTGAAACTTTCGCACGGTGTGTTTGGTTGCTGGTTAAAGTGAGAAACGGAAAATGGTTCAAATGCACTGAAACAAAAGGATGTTATCGAACCATAAGCTTCCAACATTCAGCACAGTTTCATCCAAATCACATACACGCCGCGGAAAACCTGAGACATAGAACTCCGGAGAAAGTGGAGATTACGTTTGAAAACAAATAGAGAAGTTAATCAGATCTATCAAAAATTATAAGGTCCAGCAAGAAAGATATGGTAACCCAGTGTAGGAGAAGAAAAGTACCTCTTCTAGGGTTTCTTCTTCGCCGTCGCCCACCTTCTGCACTGCTTTGCCCCTGTCAATCGCAGTCGCAGAGGAATTCATCATCGATTGCTCAGCAGGCCGCGCGACAAAGTATATTGTCTCGATGAAAAGACGCACGCTCAGTCGGTGGAGAAAATATTCTGTGGGGGCGAAATTATTCTCTTGGGGGCACTTGGAGGGGAAGAACCGTGAACATTATGCATATATGTAAAATTAGTAAAATTAGTGTGTACATTTATTGTTTGAATAGTTCTTTTTATTCGGATGTTGCACAGAATAATTTTTCTGATTGGAGATAATTTTCTCCATCATAAGAAGAAATTATTACATACAGAATCTAGATGTAGCTCTGTGTTTAAACTCCCAGAAAATGCTCTCATAGATCTCTTATTTTTTTTCTTACGACACGACTCATCCCTCTTCTGAAAATTTTGAAATCGTGGCAACCTACTCTTTTTTATATTTTTAAAAAAAACTTGCAAAAATACAACAGGACTATGTTCACCTTCAAGGTAGCTCAAGTTCTCAAACAAGATCGAAATCTTCAACAAGGAATTTATAAATTAGGCAGCAATGGTTTATATGTTTTCTGTGATGTTGCACACAAATTAATTTAGAATGTATTCTTCAAAAAATTTTTATATGTCGAATGCCACAAAAATACATACTTCTGTAAATTAACTATGTAAAATGATAATTTTTAGAAGTTTATTTATTCTCTCATATGTAATTATTATGCATTTGCCTCCTTTATTTATGTTATATTTTTATTCATTTTGATACTTTTTTGCACGATATCAAAGCTTATACACATCAATACATTTTTTCACGAGGAATTATTATGTATTTTGATATTTTTATATGATATCAAGTTGTATATTACTATATATTATTGTGTATTATTTGTATTCCTATGTATTTTTGTGTATTACTATGTATTATTGTGCATTACCGTGTATTATTATGCATTACTGTATATTGATATGTATTGTTGTATATTATTATGTATTACTGTATATTACTGTGTATTATTGTGCATCGCTGTATATTGATGTGTATTACTATGTATTGTTATATATTACTATGTATATTGTTGTGATTGATATGTATTTTGCTATGTATTATCGTGTATTATTATGTATTGTTGTATATTGTTGTGTATTACTATGTATTTAGTTGTATATTATTGTGTTGCAATGTATTCAAGTTTATATAAATATATAATATTTTATTTATGCATTTAAAAAAATTTTGAGCTTTTACAAAGCTTTGTATTAGAGAAATTATATTGAAAAATATAATTTTTCTGCTAGTACGCACTATGTATTGATAGGTATTACTGTATATTGCTAAATATTCAAGCTTATATGAATCTGCAATTTTTTTTTATTTGAAAGTTTTTTGAGCTTTTACACAGCTGTGTAATAGAGAAATTATGTTAGAAAATATATTTTTTTACTAATACGCACTATGAATTGCTAGGTATTACTGTGTATTGATATTTATTCAAATTTATATGAATATATAATATCTTATTTATTCATTTGAAAGCTTTTTAAGCTTTTACACAACAGTGTATTGAAGAAATTATGTTGAAAAATATAATATTTTTGTTAATACGAACTATATATTGCTAGGTATTGTTGTGTACTGCTAAGTATTCAAACTTATATAAATACATAATATTTTATTTATTCATTTGAATGTTTTTTGAGCTTTTTCACAGGTATGTATAAAAGAAATTATGTTGAAAAATATGATTTTTTTTTTGCTAATATACACTATGTATTGCTAAGTATTCAAGCTTATATGATTCCAAAATGCTTTATTTGATCATTTAAAAGCTTTTCGTGCTTTTACACAGTTATTTATTAGAAAAATTATGTTAAAAAATATAATGTTTTTTCTAATACAGATTATGTATTGTTGTGTATTGTTGTGTAAGTCAGGTTAAATTTGATCAAGATAAATTTTCTAAGATTGAATTTGTTTTAAGATGAGAATAATATCAGAGTTGATTAATTGACTAGTCATATATTATATCTTTTTAAAGTAAATTTTTACTTTCAACAGCCCTATCAATACTACCGCTTAAAAATTACCCTTTGAGGAAGTGTATAGGTCACAACATACAAAGCATATACATCTCCTACCCTTACTTGTGAATGTATATTATGATTATGTTATAAATTATAGGGAAGAAACATAAGTGGTATTCTAATATGAAAGCCCAATTCGATCTATAAATAAAAAGCATTTAATTATAAATGATGCTAAAAGTTTATCATAAGAATATAATAAAGGTAATTATTTGTAAGTTTGTATTTTCATTAAATGCTTCCTATATAACTACCTCAAATAATTTCATTCCAGAATCTTATACCCCTACAAAAAACTTCTAAAGCTTATATCAAATGAATATATTATTGGTTTGCTTTTCAATTGAACAAATCCATGAGGCTATTAAGGCTTAAACCAAAATCATAGTAATACACACCAATACATAGTAATATCTAGTGCATATTAGCAAAAAAATATATTTTTAACATAATTTCTTTAATACACAGCCTTGTAAATGTTCAAAAAGCTTTCAAATAAATAAATAAAATATTATGTTTATATAAGCTTGAATACTTAGCAATACACAATAATACCTAACAATACATAGTGCATATTAGAAAAAAAAGTTATATTTTCCAATATAATTTTTTTAATACACAATTGTGTAAAAGCTCAAAAAATTTTCAAATGATCAAATAAAATATTTTGTACTCATATTAGCTTGAATACATAGTAATACACAATAATATGCAATAAAATATAAAGCAATACACAGTAAAATATACAATAATACAGAGCAATATATAACAAATTACACAATAAAATACACAATAATATACCATAATACATAGCAAAATATACAGTAATACACAGCAAAATACATAGTAATATATTGTAATACACAGTAATAGGTAGTACTACACAACAATACACAGCAATACACAGTAATAAACTATAATACGCAGTAATATAAGCTTGAATACATAGTAATACACAACTTGATATCGTGTAAAAAGCATCAAAATTTATAATAATTCTTTGTTCGAAAATGTATTGATATGTGCAGGCTTTGATATCATGCAAAAAAGCATTAAAATGAACAAAAAAATCACATAAATGAAAGGGAAAAAATACATAATAACTATATATGAGAGAATAAATAAACTTATAAAAATTATCATTTTACATAAAAATTTTACATAGTTGATTAACAAAAACATACTTTTTTGTGACATTCGAAATATAAATTTTTAAAGTATACATTCTAAGTTAATGTGTGAAACATAAAAAAAGCACAAGAAGCATTGCTACCTAGTTTATAAATTTCTCGTCGAAGCATTTGGGATTATTTGAGAACTTGATCTATCTTGAAAGTGAACACAATTCTGTTGTACTTACCTCTATGATAAATTTTTCTATTGAAAAACTAAGCTCAATAAAATGTATATTATCTCATAATATATATTAAAAAGTATTTATTAGGTAAGTAAATTACATCTTACTCTTAAGATTTTTCTTCTTTTCTAATGGCCATTCAGATAATGTGATATCCTCCAAACCAATTTTCATTTTCATCGCCTGATTATCATTTTTTTCTCAACAAGTACCAAAAGTTTTATTCTCTAAAAATCCTAAATATTTGAGAGCTTTCGGGGGTTTTTTTTTTGAAAAACATAAAAATGAGTAGGTTGCTGTGATTTTAAAAAAATTTTATGGCTGGGAGGGGTCGGGTCATCGGGTCATAAGAAAAAAGATATATCGCATTAAGAAATCCACGTGTCTTAATTTAATTGGAGTCCAGATGTTGAGCTGCGTCTAGAATCTACATCTAATAATTTCTCCACCATAATAGAGATTCATAGACCTGCATCAAGATTAATACCTACTTCTTATGCACCTTAGAAATATTATTATAAAAGGATTAAAGGGCTCTTTTCTGGCAAGTGCCAATTAAAAGATTTAAATCACTTTTTTAAGTATATTAAATTAAGTATTTATTTTTGATGAATTTAAATTTACTTTAAGGTAGGTTTAATTTGTTGAAAAAGTAATACAAAATAAAAGAAATGTAATGTATTTAAAATGTTTAATATAATTTGGATGAGTCGAACAGAAAAGCAAAAAAAAATTGCTTAAAGTAACAAAATGAATATAATATAAAGCCAAATGGTGGTGGTGGCTGGCAGCGACTGTAGCGCACGGTGGTTGCATCAAAATTGGCGGTGGGGGGTGAAGGCGACAAGCAAGAAGCCAATGGTGGTGGCGATCTATGGTGGGTAGGAGGACGCTAAACTACGATGTAACAGCCAGTGGTAGCTGTGGTAGTTGTTAGCGGTCAACGGTGATAACGAGGCAGCAAGTATGCTGGGAGGTCAGAGGTGGTTATGACGAGTAGAGGCTGGTGGTGGCATTGTGGGTGGGTGGCCATCAGTTGGTGGTGAGTGGCAATTGCTAGCTACGGGAAACAAAAGGCAATATGTAGTGACAATACAATCAACTTGCAGAGAAAAAGAAATTCAATCAAAATTGGGCAAGTTTATTATATATTAAAAATGAACGAGGGAGTAAAAAACACACCAAAAAACAAAAATTTAATTTCTCGAGCTTTTGATATTCTTTGTGTTCCTTTTTTTTGCAAACCAAATACCACTTAAACATGTTGAATTTCAAATGCAAGAAAAACTTGTAGCCTCTCACCACTCATCTAATGTTACAACCTGACATTGTCCACCACCAACATCACTTTTCACTATTATTATCACTTACAATCGATGCTCCCCCTATAAGCCACCTTAGCATTACCCGTCACTTAAAGCCAATATCCAATATCATCAATTATATTTCATCAATATAATAAGAAGGTATCAGGAAAATAATTAAAAAAAATAATGCCCATTATTTACTCCCAATGAAATAATACACATCATCCATTATATTCAATTAAAATTGCAAGAAATTAAAGTGCAGTAAAAATAAGAATAAACACACCAGAGATTTATAGTGTTGCGGTCAACCTTGACCTACGTCCACTCCCCGGAGTCCTCCACTCTGAGTATTGCATTAAACTCTTAGTTACTCTCCTTTTTCCCCCTCACTAAAGCGAAGAAGACCTTACCAAATCTCTTCCACCAACCCAGTGAGATGGAGTAGCTAAATTCCTTTCACCAAATGTGTGGTGGAGTAGTCGAATCCCTTTCACCGACCTTGTGTAACAGAGTAGTTGAATCCCTTTCACCGATGGTACGATGGAGTTGCCAGTGGCCCTTTGACTCCAAGAGGTTCTTCCCGGAGTTTCTCTCAAGTAAAACTTTGACTCATGGAGGGCAAAGGTGGAAGATGGCCGGATCAATCGTATAAAGACTCCCTCTCTACACTCCATTGATCCCACAAGGCTCTTCTCCCTCTCTCTCTCTCTCTCAATATACTTTTCTCTCATAAGCCTAAAGCTCACCTTTCAAACTCTCCCTCACAGAAGACTCAAGCCCCTTGACAGCCAAAGACTCTTCAAAATGAAATAAGAGTTGTTTAAATACTATACGAGGATTGTTTCTCAGTATGATTTATTAAAATTTATTCAACTAATCGTCCATTATGATCTTAAGGTAGTACAGTACTATTGGTTCAATTGAATAACAATTTGTCTTAGATGAACCTTGGGCGATTAATTATCTTCCTAGCTGCCGCTCGATTTGTATAATACAAAGCTTACTTTTGTATAATATAATCACTAATTATAATTAATTTTTGATTTGATTGCTTAATCTTAGGGATTAGATTAGGCAATATTTTTAAATATTGTATGGCATGAACAAGTTCGTACAGTACAATTAGAAAAACTTTCATATTTCAAAATATCACCTAATTATAAATAGTTGTGAGGATTTCTAAATATAAATTGATCATCCTGTATGATTGATATCGTATGATACAGTTAGTTCAAATTGAATTTACTTAATTAAATGTCTTATTTAATTTCAATTTTAATCAGATCGTACAATATGATATAGAACATACAATATGAATTGTGAAAAAAAATTAACACATTTCAATTTCACTCCCTCTATGTGTATGTGCACGATCACTATGTTAACTTACATTTTTTATAATATATATATACTTAAGAAAAATTAAAGTACAAACTCTTGCAAAAATTAGTCATATACTACCTAACCTTGAGTCCTAATCCTTTAGCGTTGCTTGGTGTATGATATATATATATATATATATATATATATATATATATATATATATATATATATATATATATGCAATAATGATAAATAAGATAAGCTAGATAAAGTCTAATAATGTTCCTTATCATCAAAATATAAGCTCGGGCTCCCAGATTATAATAATCTCCCCTTTGTGATAATGACAACTATGGTTGGTTAAATTTCAAGTTAATTTTTTTTTCCTATGTCCGCCCTCCCTTAGTAAGTGATTTCTTAAAAAATAGGGAAAACAAAATTTTTATTTTGTTTTATATTTTTTTATTTGTATTCAATAAGATAGAAAGACATAAAACTAGAAACAAAATAAACTGCACTAGAGATAAAAATGATTAAAAACTAATAAATTTTTACTCCCCCTTTTGGCATTACCAAAAGGAGTTCTATGAATTAATATTAATATAAAACAAGACTGCATAGCAACTACAAAAAGAGATAATCAAACTACAAAGAAAAAATAACCCAAAATAACACACACTACTCATAAGAAGGCCCCTGATCAGGTGGTGCTAGAGGTGGCTAAAAGTATTGGTGAAGTGATGCAAACTGCTTTCCAAACCATGCCATATCATCCTCATGTTGTTGCTACTATTGGATATGTGTGTCTAAGCATAGCTCCAGACAGTCATATCTCTTAATCATCATGACATAATATTATGGTAGGTATACAAGTGCTGGTGTTGGTGCTTGAGCTAGTGCCTCTACTAGTGCTCCCCCATCTTCCTCTTACTCGGGCTTCGATCCATGAAGTGCTGATCGACATCTATCACTATAGAGTATGTGAAAGGAGTTGTTAGAGAAGTAAATTGGGAGGTGATTGGGTGGTACAGGGTATGTCAAACCATATTTAGTCTCTAGGGCATAGGCTACAAGATGTCCTAATGCTAGATTTTGCTTATGACAAACCTTGGGATCTCTAATGTTAATCGAGTTTTTAATATAATGGATAATCATGTTTGTTGCATTGAATTCAGTGCCAGTCATAACAAAATAGGTGATGATAGATAGAAGATGACTAATGTTGACCCTATCACCTGCTTTAGGAATAACTGTGTTTTTTAGGATATGCTGAATAATACGTGCATTTTGAATAAGTGTGCAAACTAATGGAAGCTGAAGATTCCTGGTGTATTTCTAAGTGTGAAGTTGACTTGGTTCCAACTGTAGTCAGTAAAAGATGTTATTGTGTGAGCTTTTTGTCCAGTGGTGAAAAGATGTAAAATTTCATCAAAGTCTTGATAGGTTATAGCCACAAGGTGTTTATAAACATAAGATTGAAGTTTTGTGCTCTTGGCGTTAACTTTTAAACTTGCAAAAAAATTTAAAAAGAAGTTTGGAGTTGAAAGGAAAAGCTAAAGTGAGGAGAAATTAATGTGTAGTACATATGAAAAGATCTAGTACCTAAAGGTTTAGGATTTCCTGATTTAAAACTTTGGAAGGGGTGATGGTTATAGCTTTATATTTATGGTAGACGTTCTCATATGCTGCATCTATGAATCTATTATAGACAATTCATCAAGAGAAACTTGCTGCTAGAGCTTTAGATTGCTTACCCTCAGCCATTTGGAATGTTAAGGACAGAAATTACAGGCAAGGAGAAGATGAGTTCGAATGGTATGGTTTAAAGCCTTAGACTTGCCCTTCCTTATATAGCCTTCAGCAGATCATACAATATGATGTATATCATAAAGTACTATCAAAATAGTTCAACTCATCATACCAAATAGTTCAAAAAGGTGGTCAAATCATACAATATGATCTTCGTTAAATCGATCATCCCGAGGAGTCAACCTATATGGTCTTTGGCTAACCAATCGTATAATATAAATAGATGTTTGTACAGTATGATGGAGAATTAAATATCATATCGGCCAAATTGAAAATGCTAATAGTCATTATCATGTGTATCATGGAGTACAAAGTAGTGGTTCGTAAAGTATGACCACCAATAATTGATTTAATTAAGGTCATTGGATATGCTATGTGGTTATTATTTAAGGAGCTATTAAGACTGTACAATATGAAGTTAACTATGTAGTACGATGTGAGAAAGTGTTACTTTTGTGTGTGATGATAAGGGAGAAACCTACGATCAAATTTTACAAATAATCAAACACACAATAAAACATAAACAGAAATGAAAAGATATAAACAATCATAAGCACAAATATATAACATAAATAATTTAACACACACTGATTATTACCATATCCTTACCTTATCTTTAAGCTTTGATATCTATGACACCTAGTATAGTCCTAACTGTAATGAAGGTTCCATAATTGAGGGATTTTATAAAGATGTCAGCTAATTAATTTTCAGTTGCTACATGATGTAATTATATGTCTCCCTTTGCTACATGATCTTTAATGAAATGAAGTCTAATATCAATAGGCTTTGTGTGGAAATATCAGATTGTGTTATTTGAAATACAGATAGCACCAGTTATCACACATGATAGGGATATTGCCTATAGAAAGTACAATATTAAAGATTTATTTCTTTAACTAAAAGACTTGAGCAACACCACTCCTATAACTATGTGTTCCACTTTAGCAGTGGATAGGGCTAAAGAATTATGCTTTTTACTAGACCAAGAAATTAAAGATTGACCTATGAATTAATAAGTTCCATAAGTTCTTTTCTTGTCTACTCTACATCCTATAAAATCTAAATCTGAATATCTTATAATTTCAAAATTGATACTATGTCTAGGATACCGGATGCTTAAGTTTTGGGTGTCTATGAGATACCTAAGAATTCTCTTAGTAGCAGTCATATGGGATTCTTTCGGATTAGCCTAAAATCTAGCATAAAGATAAACACTAAACATAATATATGATCTATTAGTAGTCAAATAAAGAAGTGACCCTATTATTCTCCAATATTTTTTATCTACTGATTTTCTATCTATATCTTTATCAATCCAGATAGTTGAGCTCATTGGTGCATTTATACTTTTTAAACCTTCTATATCAATTTTTTTCAAGATCCTTAATGTACTTGGCTAACTAAGGAATACCATCCTCTATCTGTTTTACACCAAATCTAAGAAAATAGCTCAATGCTCCTATCATACTCATCTCAAACTCCTTATACTATCTAAACATTTATTACATAGATTTTTATTTATAGATCTAAATAATATGTCATCAATATAGATTTGAACTATAAGAGTATCATCTCCTATTTTTTAAGAAATAGGGTGGTGTCTACACTTCCCCTTAGTAAATAATTTATTCAATAGAAAGGTGCTAAGTCTCTCATACCATGCCCTAGGTGCCTATTTCAATCCATATAAAGCTTTCTTTAACTTGTAGGCATGGTTGGAATATAATGAAAATTTTAAAACCTGGCGGTTATTCTACATAAATATCTTCTTTAATCATCCAATTGAGAAATGCATTCTTCACATACATTTGATATAGTTTAAAGCCTCTAAAATATACAAATTATAGGAGAACTCTAATTGCTTCTAATCTAACCATAAGGATAGAGGTCTCCTCAAAATTAATTTTTTTATTTGATTGTACCCCTTAACTACTAATCTTTTCTTATTTCTAATTATCGATCTAGAGTCATTCAACTTATTTTTAAACACCCATTTAGTGCCAACTATACTCTGATCAGAAGGTCTATTAACAAGCTCCCTTATATCATTGCTAATAAACTTGTTTAATTCCTCTTACTTAGCTAGGATCAAGAATTCATCACTAAGGTCTCAATCTATATTAGTTGATTATACTATAGAGATGAAAGTTATAAGGCTGACTTTTTTCCTAAGGCCTTGTCTAGTCCTAACCCCTACTGATGAATCGCCTAAGATAAGCTCACTAGGGTGACTAGAGGAATATCTCTACTCTTTAAGCAACGAACGCTGAGGTTCTTCCATCTCTTAGGTCAACAACCTTTACTCTATGGGTAATTTCTACCTCCTCATCTTCTTCAAACCTAGTGTTAGTGTTGAAAAGGTGTTTTCAAAAAATCTAGTTTTCTTTAGGGATTTAAATTTAGGATTTTAGTCTTAAAATTGAACACATTATTATGAATCATATATCACCTCAAGAGGTGAAGATATCATTCTATAGTGGGTTCAAATAATGAGGTTGAAAGTTTCATCTAGGTTAAAGAAGTCAAATTCAAGGAAGGATGACATACAACCTCAAAGGATTAAAGTGGCATCATATCAAGCATTTAACTATAATAGTCTAGATGGGAGACCATCAATTTCGTATTCAAGAGTATGGTAATGAAGGATATATTCTCCCAAGGGAAGAAAAGATCACCTGTTATCAATTATCTGAATATGGCGATAATGATCATCAATGATTTTAATTTTTCGAAAGAAGACTAATCGAGTTTTGAAAATTAATTTTTTGAAAAGTTGATATGGATTCTAAATCTCCTACGAGCGCAAGCTCTCGTAGTTAATTATATCATAAGGAAACCAGAGTCTCCTGTGAACACTCCCAATTAAAATAATGATAGAAATTTAATTTAAAGATTTTTGAGGAGTGATATCAAAGGAGGTGAATTTTGGAATTTCAATGGGGACTCGATTAAATTAGAGCACTTATTTTTAGAGTCAATAGAGGAGAAGTAGGAGAAACTTAGAGATTCTAAAATATTTCAAAAGTGTCATGACATAACCTTAGTGTTGGGCTTTAAATTTTAGATTGAGAGAACTTTTAATTTGAGTTGAGTAAATTATTAGAAATTTGGGATTATATTCCCAAAGCTTGGTGTCTTATGATTCAAAATTTGCCCCAGATCCTAAATCTATTTTGGGCATCGAACGACGATGGCCCAAACCTAACTAATATAGTACAAAATCTGGACTTTACCCTAGCCTAGATTGGGTAGCCAGCTAACCACCTAGTCAATTTAAAAAATCCTTGAGTCTGGTCATTCATGAAAGAGTGGTAGGGGCATGGTTATTAAAGTTTTTGAGAATTGAGACTGATATTTAGAGCGGATCCTAATTGTTCCCTTGACTTATGTAGGGTAAAAATGCTTAAGACAAATGTAATTAAAATTTTAGACTTATTTTAAAATTAATTTCTAATGCAATGAATGCTAATCGACTCGATTAAATGCAGGAAATGAATATATAACAATTTTAAAAAGGCTTAAAAAATATTTTTTCCCTAAAGTTTGCATAACATTCCCTTAACAAATATGCACCCTTAAAGGCCAAGTCGTCTGCTAGAACTCACAGGCATGGAGGTGCCTAACAAGGAAGAGAAAGTAATGATATGCTTTATGTAGACTCCCGACAGTCTCGAGCTTTCTTCTTAGATCGTTAGAGTTTCTATGTGAGCTAAAAATTTTAATTGATTTAAGTAGAAAAAATTTTAAAGTGTACCCTCATAAGTCTCCACGTATCCAGGCTAAAACAAAAGATGACACACAAATGTAAAAAAAAACTAGGAAAAGTAAGAAAAATCCTATACGTAATCAAATCACATCAAACAAATCAATCAATTAAATTAATTCTTTAAAATAATATCTATAGGCAAATGCCCCATTTATTACAACCTAGAATTGTAGAAATTAAAAGTGGCTGGGCACCATAGACCTAGATTCTAATCCTAGGATCGGCGCAAGTTGACTTTAAGTGGGATACTTTTTGTCTTTAGCTCCTTGGTCTTCTCCCCTTTAGATTCCTTAGATTTGTCGTATCTGGATACCCAAATGAAAAAGAAAACTCTTCCTCTGCAGGGGAGGTTATTCTTTTCACTTTGGGTATTAAAATGATTCAAATTTGGGCTTCCAACTGGAAAAGGACTATCCCCATAACGGGTATCCTTTTCTCTTTGGAATCCAACTTTGGATCTAATTATCCCAAACTCAAAGAACGACTTTCACAACTCTTAAGTTTGAATAAATTACATCAATCTTAAAGTAAAGAAAATCTAGACTTTTCTGCAAGGTTATCCTAAGCATTTGAAAGTAAAATATTTTCTAAGTAGTTATATAGTAAAATTAAAATACTCAAACTAGCCATGCTTGGCCATGCTCTTATTTATTTAGGGCCTAAGTAAGCTGAAGCACATGTAGTAGTTATATAATTATTAAATTTTAGCCCCCTTTTATTACCCTGCTTGAGCATGGCCACTTGTAAAAAATTCAGTGAGCAACCAGGTGGTTTCTATCCTAAGGGTAATTTAATCACCAATCACATCAATTCACAGAGTATAATAAGGGTAAACAAACACATCAATTAATTCTCAATCATAACACGCAAAGAAAACTCAGAAAACCCATCACACAATAATAAGAATAAACACCAGCCTAGTCTAAACTAGAGTTGGTAGTCCTAGCAAATCATCTAAAGTGTGTGCTTAAGGCCGTGTGGCTGGGATATGTCCTAAACTGGGTAGTTTTTTCAAGGTTGTCTAATGTTCATGTTTGTTAAAGGTCAACAATAAAACTTTGGTTAGAGTTCAAATATTAATATGCTAAGGCTAATTTTAGAATGCATTTTTAAGGTTGATTGATTAGATGAATTTGATTAGTTAGAGATTAGAGGACCAATGGTTTTTAATTAATTGGATTAGTTATTAATTTTATGGATTACATTAATTTAAATTTTTATTAATCATTTCGTGGCGTTGTACCCTCAGGCTCGAGGAACAAGGCCTCCTTAGGATGCTTAGCCCCGTAGCCTGAAGTAGTCCATCCTAAAAATCTTGTTATATGAAAGATTTGACCAAATGGAATTAGTTGACTTGGTCAAATAAGCTATGGTTTAACCTATGATAAGTTGAAGAGTGTTCCACTATACATTGGAATGATTTCAAAGGCTTAATAAACTTTAATCAAATGTATGACAAAATTTGACCAAAATGACATAAAGATTTGACCACCTTCAGTGGTTTGACTTGGTCAAACCTATTGAGCTTTATCCTATCAATAGTTTGAATGGATTTAAACCAAGGAATGGAGTGAATTTGGGAGCTTGATAAAGCTTGAATGAGTTAAAATGAGTAAATGGATTAAGTGAAGTCAGGCCAACTTTGACTAAATATAGGTCCAGTTGACCAAGTTAATTATTGACTGGGTCAACATGTCCAGTCAGGTCCAAATCACTAGAACACGTGTTTAAGGGAATTTGATTGAGTTTGGAATTGATTTGAGATTGAACTAAGTGAACATAGGGTTTATGGTTAATCTAGTCAACCTAGGTTGACTTGGTCAACCAAGTTGACCCAGAGGTAGGGATTGGGCTCGACAGATTTGGACTGATGTTTGGAGTCTGGTGGAAGTGACCCCAAGGGCTGGATTGGTCATTTTGGTTAATTTGACTATTTTTAAGGGCTTATTGGGTCAACCTAGGTTGACTTGGTCAACTAGGTTGACCCAAGGGCTGGATTTAAGCTCAAAAAATTTGAAATAATCAAAGAGACCTATTGGAGGTAGTTCCATGGACTGATGAGGTGATTTGGTTCAAAATGGGTATTTGGACCCTTAAGGGATATTTTGGTCAATCATAGTTGACTTGGTCAACTAGGTCAAACCAAGACTTGAGTTTGGTTCTAGTGGATCCCAAATGGTATTTGAGATTCATTGTAAGAGGTTTCAAGGATTAAAGAGATTAAAGCATATTGAGTCTTGGCCAAAAGTCCAAAAATTCCTTTATAGGGCATTTTGGTCAATTTGACCTCCAATCAACTCTAGGTCAGGCTGGGTCTAACAAAGTGTGGCTTACTGGTCAACATATCATAACAAGGGTTATGAGCATGGTCAAGGGCTATAGAGAAGGCCCCAGGGTCCAAATCAACAAAAGGAACTGTTCTAGTGGCATATGCCATAAATATTTGAAGGTTTTGCATCCTTTTAAAATAGATTTAGTTTCTAGGGTTAGAGACATTAGAATGAGCTCAAATTTGGAGGATTGACTCTAAAGATTTATTTGATTAATATGTAACTGATAGATCATGAATTGGAGGTCATTTGACTGGATTTCTAGGTGATAAAAAAATTACCTAGAAAGGATTTCAGGACTTGGGCTTTTCGCCATAGGATTTGGACTCAGGAATCTTGGGGTTGAGATGGATTTTTAAGTTGATTGATTAGATTAGATTGGATATTTCGTATCAATCTCAATCATATGGATGGTTGAGGGTGATTGAACAGGATTGGAGTTTGATTGAAAATTGATTTAGGACTTAGGATTGGAATTAAACTAGATTCTAGACTAGATTTGATCAGGGATCTGGAATAGGATTAAATTGAGGAGTGGAAATGCATTTGATTAAAATTGGATTTTTATTGGGACTTATATGATTGATAGGTGAAGACCTTTCAATTATTAGGTCATCAGAAAGAAACCCAACTGGGTCCTAATGACTTATACAAAAATGAGGTCAATAAATGGACCCCCAATATGTGTAGTAGAACGAAGTTTATGATTTTAATAATAACAAATATTATTAATTGCCTCTTTATTTCTCCTCTTATTTATATTTTATATTTGTTTTTGTGTGTACTAATATTTTAGGTACATCATACACCATTCAGTGAATATTTATGGCTCAAGATCGAGTAGAATAGGGTGTGTTGAAAGAGTTTATAATATTCATTTATTTCTTTTTTATTTCTTGAGTTAAATCCTGTAAAGGTGTATGTTAGCCTGGTGATCGTGAACACACACACAACGGGAGTAAAAATAATTTTAAATATTTTAATTTTTCTATACATCATACTGTACGATATAAATCATATTGTATGATGTGTTGTTACAAAAATTAATTAAAATATTTTATTTGTCTTAGAAAATAATTTTGAAATACAACTAATCGTATAGTACGAACACCATATCATACTGGTTGATCTATTATAATCATAAACCCTTCCATTCATTAAATTAGGCAAAAATTTAAATTTTAAATGTTATTTAATTTGTACTTTATAAACCTAATCATACTATATGATGTTTAAAATATTGTCTAATTTAATCCTATGATTAATCAATAAAATATACTTAATTTTTATTTTTTGATCATAATGTACAAACTCGATCATACTGTACGATCAATAAGATGATATTTTATTATCCCGGAGTCATCCTGGATGAACTGTAATGCGGTTGAACTAATCATACTGTACTATTGTTCATTCATATGGCACAATTAAAATATATCATACTGTACTAAAGGCTAATCGTATAACACTAATAGGCAAAATTAAACTGATCATATTGTAATAGCTGTACAACGTATAATAAAAATAGTGAAAATTTGAATTAATCATATTATACTAACTGGTGATTTTTTGTTCAAACATGTCAAATTCTAGGTATCATATTGTGCGATCCTGCGATCATACTATACAAACTGTGATGGTTGAATTAAATTTTTAGGGTTTTTTTGAAGCCCTATATTTAAGCTTTTCATAAGTCTTTTTAAGAGTCTTTTTGGCATTCATTGAGTTATTTCTTTCTAAAGAAAGCTTGAAGAGAGAGCCTAAAACTTGGGAGAGGAAGGATTTAGTTTATGAGAGAGGGGGAAGATTCTTGTGGATTTCAAGGGAGTGTGAGAGGGAGTTCCACATGATTACTCTAGTGAACTTGCACCTAATTTCCTCTATGTGTCAAGGTTTATCTTGAGGGAAGCTTTCGGAAGAAGATCTCATTGGTATCAAAGGACCCGACTACTCCCCTTCATCAGGGAAGGTGAAAGTGATTCAAGGTTCTCTGCCTTCACTAAGAATGTGAAAAAGGATTCCAGGTAGGGGTGCCTATTTTTGACATGACCTAAAACTGACTTGGACCCAACCTAGAAAAATTCATGTTTGGGTCGACCTAGTTATCAAATGGGTCGGGTTCAGGTTCGAATATCTGAGCCAATTTGAGTTTTGGGTCATGTTCGGGTCAACTTGATAACCCATTTTTGACTCAAATGTAACCCACTTTATTCATTAATTTTATGCAGGCTTAAGGCTAGGGCTAGGTTACTCCACATTTTATCTTGTGTCTTTTAATTTTTGAGTTCGCCTTTCTTCTTCTCTGTTTAGCTCCGTGCCCTTGCGGCCTTGCCCTAGTTTTCATCTACATTTTTTGTGATTGAGTTGATATTGTAGGCTCGAATTCTCAAGAATCATAGGTGGTGAATTCAAGTCTCCTTCTCTCACCTCATAGTTAGGAATTTGATTGCTTTAGATTTTAGCCATGTATTAGTTTTACACTTTACCTTTTTACATCCTTTTATTGTGATGGCAATGTTGACATACTAGAGCCGTTGTGGTCTTTTACCTATTTACATGATTAACAATGATGATATGCTGGTCTTTTACCTATTTACATGCTATTTGCATGCTCACAAGGATTAGATTTTAGGAATTATCTACATGCTATTTATTGTTGTTATTGTGATAGCATCATAGCAATGCTCAGAGGTTATTTGACTTATTTCTATCTAATTAACTAATTCATCTTCTTGATGATGGTTCATTGTGATTGACTCTTTTTTTAAATATTGTTGGAATTAGCGTTCTCTATTATAGCTTCATTGTTCATATTTACATTAATTTTAATAAATGTTTTCATATGGGCTTCGTTAGATGTAAGATTCTAACACAATTGTTGGAAGTGCTCCATTCAATGAGAATGTGCAAGTAGGCAATGCTCCTATTTCAGTTGACATAGAAAATGATGATGATGATTTATATAATATTGATGAAAAAGATTTAGATGACCCGGTTACCATGAAGAAAAGAAGAAGGATGAGTTCAATAGTTTTAGGTTTTTATGAGATGTTTCCCTTTCATAGTGATGTTAAGCATAGATGTAAGTGTAGAAATTGTGGGGCAATATATCAGTGTGATAACAAGTATGGCACAAGCAATTTAAAATTTCATTTACAAAATTATAAAAAAAAAAGAGATACTCATGACATTGGGCAGCTTATTCTACAGTTAAATGCTAGCTTGTCCATCTCTATGTTTGAATCTAGGTTTGACATACATAAGTTTTGTGAGTTGTTCACTGTCTGCATAATTATGCATGATCTTCCTTTTAGTGTGTTAAATGGGTTGGTCTTCGTGCATTGTTGCCTTATCTCCATCGTGATCTACAAATAGTATCTAGAAACACTTCTGTAAGTGATTACAAGAAGTTGTTTACTAAAGAGAAATGCCTTAGTCAAAAGGAAATTTTAAAATATACCAATAGAGTTTCATTGACTTCTAACTTATGGACATCAATTAATACTTATGGGTTCATTTGCTTGACTGCCCATTTCATTAATAACAACTAGTTGTTGCAAAAAAAGATAATTAATTTTGGTTTCATGCCACCACCACATGATGGTATTGCTTTGTGTGACAAGGTTCACTCCTTTTTTACTAAATGGAAAATTAAGAATAGAATATTTAGTATTACTATAGACAATACTTCAGCTGACAATGTTTATGTTGAATTGTTAAGAAACCAATTAAATTTGTGTGGTGCTTTATTATGTAAGGGTGATTTTTTTCATATAAGATGTTGTGCTCATGTTGTGAATCTTGTCATGTAAGAGGGAATGAAGGAGGTTGATCTCTCTATTGCTAATGTTATAGAGAGTTTTAAATATGTGAAAGGTTAAGAAGTAATAAAGGAAAATTTTTTGGAATGTGTCAAGCAAAGCTATCTTGACTCTAAGAAAGGATTAAGACAAGATGTTACTATGAGGTGGAATTGACATTCATCATGCTTGATTCTACTATTTACTACAAACATGCTTTTTAGCATTTGGAACTACTTGACTCTAACTTTAAATCTTGCCCTGATAATACTGAATGGGATCGATAACAGAGTATTTGCAAGTTCCTAGGTCCTTTTTATGAGATTACTTGTGCTTTTTCAAGCATAAAATACCCCACTTCAAATTTATTCTTCCCTTGTATTTCTACGAATTATGCAGTACTTGATCATTGAAGGTCTTATGGAGTTGAGTTCATAAAAAATATTACAACGAGGATGTTAGTAAAATTTGGGAAGTACTGGTTTGATTTCAGTGATATCTTGGCAATAGCAGTTATCGTGGATCCTAGGTACAAGTTCACAGTTGTTGAGTGGTGTTATAGAAAGTTATATGGAGGTGATTAGAAACTAAGAAGGGTAGGGATAAACTATTTGCTTTATTTACAAACTATGAAAAAATTGAACAACAAACGTCCGATGGGCAGTCCTCAGTACCCTCAGTTAGCTCTCAAGTTGATAGCTCAACAACTTTTCCTCCAACAATTATAAAATCACAGTTTCTTCAGGTATTATTCTTTTTCATTCATTTAAACTACATTTCTAATTTTCTATTCACTGACTTGGCCAATGTATGGTGAAATTCATTATTAGGTTTTTGACTCATTTGAAGAGGAAATTACTATGCCTATGAAGTCACAACTTGAAATGTATCTTGAAGAACAAAAAATTGATATGAAGGTTAAGTTATTCATATTACATTTTTGGAAAGGTAACCAATACATGTTTCCTAAAGTGGCCTCTATGGCTCGAGATGTTTTATGCATTCCCATTTCCATAGTATCTTCAAAAAGTACATTCACTAACAGTGGTAGAGTATTGGATCAATATAAAAGTGCTTTAAAACATGACATTGTTGAAGCCTTAGTTTACAGTAAAGATTGGTTATATGGAGATAATGGTAATAGTTCAATTTATTTGATATTGCTTTTTAACTTGTTTTCTCTCATAAGTTTATAGTAATACGTATTTTCTTTGTAGTTGTGAATGATCCATAACTTTAGAGTGTAACTAAGGACATCATAAACTTAAGTATTTCAGAAATTGGCAACGAAGATGGCAAATGTTCAGCTAACAGAGTAGCCTAGTTGGTGTTAGGGAGGAAGTTTAAAGAATTGCCTATTATTATTTTCTTAATTCTGTTGAACTTGTTGAGATTTTATATGGTCCTGACAGTGATGAATTTACCTATTAAGTGGATGTGTGTTCTCTGTTCTGTTCTGGCTAGTTAGTGCTTGTTGGCTTGCTATTGTTGAATTAACCTATTTGTTAAAAACCAAGTTGTTGAATTTGCAGCAGTTTTGAAACTTGAAATGCTTTTGTGCTTTTATTAGAGTAGTTGCTGAACACTTGCTTTAATGTTTATATGTTTTTTGCTTTTATTTAAATGTTGGTTCAGTTCTTTATTTTAGACCTTTTGGTGTATATTTCGCATGCTGGATCTCTGAATATATTTATTGGCATTGGCCATTGGAGTAATTAGACTGTAGTTGTTTTGGTGCTATAGTGAAGTTGTCATTTATCATGTTCTATTTTTCGAAGCTTATTGGGTGCTGCTGTTTTCTATTTTTTGAAGCTTGTTAGGTGATGCACTGCTGCTATTTTCTATTTTCTGAAGCTTAAGGCTGCCGTAAATCTATTGGCCTCTCACCTATTGCTCCATTTCTGTGGGTAATGACATTATGGGATGTTGCTAAATCTGAACTTCTGATGCTTAATCAATTCATCTGTTCGATGAATTAAGGAAAAAGGTATAGCTATGAAAGCTCAAGCAGTGATGAAAAACCTTCTAAACTGAAAGTGAGAGCCATCGAGTGTTGGGGGTAAATACTATTGCAACCAGGTGGCATTTGTGTTAGTTTAAATCAAGAGCAAATACTTAATTATTTCACAAATACTAAATTAAGTTATTAAGTTTAATGCAAACTGCCGCCTTCGATGGTAATAGAGAATTAGAAAAATCAAATATACATTATTTACTCACTTGAGTTACTTCTCAATAGTTGCTAAATGTGTTAGAGGGTTTACCTGAGCTATTTGATAAAGCTTTCTAGTTATACAATCTTATTATTTAGAATTTTATAATTTTTATTTGTTTATGACTTTTAAGTTTTAAGTGTTTAACTATCTTTTTTTTGTAGTTAATTCAAGTTCAAGTGTAGGAGGTTTAATGATATCTTCATTCTTCAAGTTGAAGTGTAGCCATATAGGAAGTGTAATTTGAGTTTATTTATAAATTAGGTACTTTGTAATAAATGTAATATATAACATTGTAATTTCTAAACAATTTATATAATAGTTACAAGTTTTTTTGTATACATTACTTTGCAAAATTTCATGTATTTAATTACAAATTAATTTTCCAAATTTCATATTTTTCATGTTTTTAATAGTTTACGAGTCGGGTCGAGTTGATTCAAACCCGAGCTGGGTTAAGTTCAGGTTAGGAAAACTGACCCGAAACCTGAATCGGGTTGGGTTCGGGTCAGGTCGAAAACAGTCAGGTCAAAATGAACATAACCCGTTGATAAGAATTGACACCCATAATTCCAGTTCTCTGCCTTCACTAGGAGGGTGAAAAAGGATTCTAAGTTCTCTGCCTCACTAGGAGGGTGAAAAGAATATGGTCCTCTACCACATCAGGTTAGTGGAAGAGATTTTTTAAGAGCTTCTCCGCCTATCTGTGGCGGCTAAAGGAGAGTCACTAAAGGTTTAGTGTAATACATAGAGAGGAGGACTCCGAATAGTGGACGTAAGTCATTGTTTGACTGAACCACTGTAAAATTCTTGTGTGCTTATTCTAAATTTTATTTTATGTATTTTACTTTTTTATAATTTATTTTCCTAAAAATTGCATAATAAAAATCTGTTATTGATGTTATATTGAGTTGATTTAATTATTATCATCATTATTATAATTGTTGATAAGTTAGCTTTCGCATCAGATAATTAAATTATTTATTTAAAGATATTTAAAAATTAAAAAAGATTTTTTTTGTGCTAAACAAAAATTTAAATAACAAATTCACCCCCTCCCCTCTTGATATGTTTAAGGCAGTTTAATGAGGTCTTGCAACCTCCCCTGAACTTTCAAAATCAAGCGTATAAATATTATTAATTCTTTTACCTTCTAAAATAGTTTTACCATTTAAAGTAATAAGGCAATATTTAGTAAAAAATTTGATATCAAATCCTTTATCACTTAATTGACTTATACTTAAAAGATTACACTTTTAAATTCATCTAACAGTACATTTTCAATAATAAAACCTTTGGGTTCATTGATTATTCATGAGTAAACAACTTTCCTAGTGGTGTTATCACCCAAAGTTAGCTTGCCTCCACTCCTAACCTCTTACATGATGAACTACTTCATATGTCCAGCCATGCATCTTAAGCAGCTGCTATCTAGGTACCACATGCTTTCCTAGACTTCTTATGAGAGCATCCCTACAAAGTTAATTATGTTGCAAATCTGGTTTTGATGATGACAAATATGTTTTCTATTGTGTTTTGCTTGGCTAACCCGTTTCAGGCACAAAAGATCATGAGTAACTCAAGCCAACTCAAGATTGGGTCCAAGTGTGTCTAAGTGTACTATTTTCTTTTTCTTGAGACAATTGTAATGTAACTGATCCCCTAGCTAAGTAACCTTGCACATACACACTCAGGGGGAGAGCTTGAGTGAATTAGAGTTTCTGTTCAAGTTTTGTTCAGATCATCCTAGACGATCTTAGGGCGACCAAATTAAGTGTGTCTGATTAAGCATATCATCCTGGACGATCGTTACATCGTACGGGATGATATGCTCAAATCAGAAATTCTCAGCCGCCAGATCAAGTTAGACAAGTTTTTATTTTAAGATATTTGGTCTGATCGTCCCGGACGATACGTGTATCGTCCTGGACGATCCAGTACAATCATGCCTAAATTAATCTGGCAATTAAGGAAAGTAATTAATGTTTAATTGATACGATCACATCTTCCGGGACGATAGCAAGATCGTACGGGACGATATTGATCGTCTAGTGCATTTCAGCTGTACGACCCAAACTGTGTTCAGGATGATTTGGGCACTTTTTGAACTAATCGTACAGGACAATAACCGTATCGTCCTGGACGATCAAGTCATTTTTTGGTCGTCCAACACAATTTTCTCTGGACGACCCGAGCTGTCTTCTGGACGATATTCCTCGATTTACACTAATCGTCCTGGATGATCGCAGAATCATACGGGACGATATGAACAACTTTTTCTACTGATCGTACAGAAGAGCTAGATTGTCCAGGCTGAAATAATTGATTTTGAACTGATCATACAGGATGATCTATTGATCGTCCTGGATGATCTTGGTCGACCAGTTGAGATTTAGGGCAAATTTTGAGCCCTCCTAAAAAAGATCTTTTTCTTCCAACAAGAAAAATCTTTTGCCACTTTCCTTTGCAGAGAAACCCTAGAGAGAGAGAGAGAGTTTGGGGGAGAGAGAGAGGATCTTGGGAGGGGGAGTTCATGAGGGGTTCACGAAGGTTACTCCAAGCAAGGATCAGAGTCGTCTTCTCCGCTCGTCGCCTTTCGTCGTGGTGGTGTTCTTTGGGAGAGGATCGTTCGCAAGAAGATCCGGGGTTCTCTGCCCGCTTTAGGAGGAAGCAAAAGGAGTTTGAGTTTCTCTGCCTGCTTCAGGAGGAAGTAAAAGGAGGTTGGGTTCTCTGCCTCACCGAGTCGGTGGAATGGAGGTTTTTGTATAGGCTTCTCCGCCTTGCTGTGGGAGCAAAAGGAGAGACACTTTGAGTTAGTGCAATACCCGGAGGGGAGGCTCCGGGGAGTGGATGTAGGTCAAGTTGACCGAACCACTATAAAATTCGGTGTGTTCATTCTGAATACTTTCTGCACTTTTATTTTTCTGTGATTAACTGCTTGGGTGAAATAGTATTTGATCTTTTCGTTTGATTTTTTTAATTATTTTCGCTGCAAATCATTGAAAAGGTTTTTACTGTTGCTCTCAAATTTTTAAATAACCAATTCACCCCCCTCTTGGTTAGCCTCAGGACTAGTTCATCAGGGCTTAACATCCCTATCGAACTTTCAAGTGGTATCTGAGCAGGATTCATAAAATCTAGTTTTGAAAAACTTTTAAATTTGATCCATGGCTAACTTTGGTAATCGTAATACTGCTGAAGGTTATTCAATCACACGATCGCCATTATTTGATAACATTCCTTTTGATTTTTGAAAAACTCGCATGTCCACTTTTCTTCAATCAATTGATTATCGTATGTGGATGCTAGTTAAGGATGGATACGAATCACCTTTTAGGATGATTAATAATGTTAAAACTGAACTATTCTTTGCTGATTGGACTTTTGATGATCGTGATTTAGCATAATTGAATGCCAAATGCTTGAATTGTCTTTTCTGTGCTTTAAAATCTAAGGATTACATGCGTGTCTCTATGTGTACGACTGGTAAGGAAATCTGGGATAGATTATGCATCACGTATGAAGGTACAACTGAAGTCAAACAATCTAGGTTAAATATTTTGCTTCATGACTGTGAACTGTTTCGCATGAAACCTATTGAAACCATTTCTGAAATGTATACGAGATTTACTCAAATCGTCACTTCTTTGCATGCCTTAGGTAGAGAACTTACAAACTTCGAAAGAGTGAACAAAATACTTAGATGTTTGCCTTCTTCATATGATGCTAAGATAACTGCAATCACTGAATCTAAAGATTTGAATACTTACTCTATTGATAGCTTACTTGGATCACTCATTGCTTAAGAGAAAGGGGTGAACCAAAGACAGCTTGATGCAGGTGAGAAGAAGAAGGAGAAAACAGTGACACTAAAGGTCAACGATAGTAATTCTAGTTCTTCCGGGTCTGATAACGATGTCATTGCCTTGATCACAAGGCAATTCAAAAGCTTTCTAAGGAGGAAAAACAAGAACTTTCAGAAGTGTTAAGTCCAACAAAAATTTTAAGGGTTCATCTGATACTGTCTGTTTTGAATGCAGGAAGCCTGAACACATTAAGGCTGATTGTCCTACACTTAAAACTCACCCAAGCAAGGAGAAGGGCGAGGAGAAACACAAGTTCAGGAAGGACAAGAAGCGGATTTAGAAGGCGTTCTGGGCAGATTCTGAATCCGACTCTTCTGAGATTGAAGCTGAAGAGGAGGAAACAAACTTGTGTCTGATGGCTGATGATCACCCTGGTCAGTCTGACCAGAAAGAGATATGTGAGCTTACTTACGATCAATTATTTGAAATATTTGAAAAAATTCATGCATCATATATGAAGCTTAAGAAAACCCATGCTAGCTTGAAATTGGAATATTTAACTTTGCAAAAAGAGCATGATATTTTGATGAAGGATCATTCCACTATTGATTGCAATCACATGTCTTTACTTGATGAGTTTGATGAATTGAACAAAAAATTTTTTGATTTAGTTATTGAGCATGATTCATTGAAAACCACTCATGTTGATTTAGAAAGAGCTTTTAAGGAGTTAGATAACATGGCATGTGAAGTGGAGAGTAACAATGGTGCTTTGAAATTTGAAATTGCAAGTTTAAATAAAGAAAATGAATTTCTGAAAGTTAAAATTAGTGCTTTTGAGAAAAATCAAACACCTCCTACTTTTGCACAGTTTTGTGCACCTCCACCTTTTGTAGAATCAGGTTCAAAATCATGAAATCATGTTTCATATAAACCTAGGAAGAGGCACTATCACCTACGTAGATTAGTTAACCCTTTTCCTAGTGTTAGATGTTTTTCCTGTGGCATGTTAGGACACATTTCCCACACTTGCACTGTTCATCGTAGTGCACATTGGGTGTGGAGGCCGAAATTACCTGTTTCACAGCACAGCACGCATGCATTGCATTCTTCTTTTCATAAGAAGGAACCCAAACCTGTTTGGGTTCCTAAATTTGACGTTTGATAATTTTATAGGTGTGCTCTCACACAAGACCTCGTGAGAGCACGTGGTACTTGGACAGCGGATATTCTAGACACATGACTGGAGATGCAAATCAGTTCATTTTGCTGGAGGCCAGAGCTGGAGGCAAGGTTACACGTGGAGATAACACCACCAGGAAGGTGGTAGGTTTAGGTATAATTGGTGATTCAAAGAATTTTATGATTGACAATATTTTGCTTCTAGATGGATAGAAACACAACTTGATGAGCATAAGTCAACTTTGTGATAAAGGATACAACATCAAATTCCTGCACACTAGCTTCATTTTAAGATTAAATGACAAAGTTATTTTGCTGGGACAAAGGATCAACAACGTCTACAAGCTGGATGTAAGTTGCATTAAAGCTGAAAATTCAATTTACTTAAAAATGACTGCTGATGAGTCTTGGTTGTGGCATAGGAGATTGTGTCATGCCAATATAAAAACCCTTAGGAGAGTCACCCAAAAGGACTTAGTTAGAGGTGTGCCCAAGCTTAAGTTCACTAAGGACCACCTGTGTGATGCCTGTCAGTTAGGGAAGCAAGTCCAATCCTCCTTTCACTCTGTTAAGGATATTAGCACCTATAGACCTTTACAAGTTCTTCAGATGGACCTTTTTGGACCCATTAGCACTACCAACTTAGGGGGAAAAGTCTATGGGTTTGTGATTGTAGATGACTACTCGAGGTTCACTTGGATAAAATTTCTGTCCCACAAATCTGAGTCAGTTGATGAGTTTAAGTCCTTCTCCACTTGGTTTCAAAGGAAGTTAGGTTATGAAATCTTGACTATTCATATTGATCATGGTGGAGAGTTTAAAAATATGAATTTTGGAAGTTTCTGTGAGGAGCAAGGGATTAGTTACAATTTTTTAGCTCCTAGGACCCCTCAGCAGAATATAGTAGCTGAAAGGAAGAACATGATCTTAGTGGAAGCCGCTAGAGCCATGCTTGCTGAGTATTCACTTCATAAATACTTTTGGGCTGAAGCGATAAATACTGCATGTTATGGGCTGAATAGGGTGAATGTGAGATCAAATCTGAACAAGACACCTTATGTGATCATTAAGGGTAGAACTCCAAACCTGTCCCACCTCCATATCTTTGGCTATAAGATTTTCATTCTGAACAACGGGAAATCATCATTAGGAAAGTTTGACCCCAAATCTGATGAAGGAGTGTTCTTAGGCTATTTTAGTGTGGGGAAATCTTTTAGGGTGTTTAATAAGAGGACTTTGGTGGTGGAAGAGACAACTCATGTGGTGTTTGATGAATCTGATCCTAAGGTGAATAGAGTTGGGGAAGAAGAAGCGGTAGAGCAGATTACCCAAGGGGTTGGAAATGCAAATCTGGAGGAGAGGGTAGAACCTCAAATCACACTGCCTAGAGATTGGAGATATTCTTCGAGTCATCCTAAAGAACGGATCTTAGGAGACCCTTCTGAAGGTGTTAGGACTAGGCACGAACTTAGGAAGGAAGTAAACCACTCTGCCTTTATCTCAATGACTGAACCCACCAACATCAATTAGGCCCTTTCAGATGAGTTTTGGATCTTAGCTATGCAGGAAGAATTGAATCAATTTGTTAGGAATGATGTTTGAGAGTTAGTAGAAAGACCTAGAAATCAAAGTATTGTGGGAACCAAGTGGGTCTTTAAGAATAAGATGAATGATTCTGGTGTCGTGGTTAGAAATAAGGCAAGATTGGTGGCTAAGGGGTATAATCCGATCGAAGGGATTGATTTTGAGGAGACCTTTGCCCCTGTAGCTAGATTGGAAGTCATTAGGGTGCTACTAGCATTTGCCTATTATAAGGGATTTAAGCTATTTTAAATGGATGTCAAGAGTGTCTTTTTAAATGGGGTAATAAAGGAGGATGTTTTTGTAGAACAACCCCTAGGTTTTGAGAGTTCCCAATATCCAAATCATGTTTATTAATTAAAAAAGGCCTTATATGGATTGAAATAGGCACCCAGAGCTTGGTATGAGAGGCTTAGCACATTCCCGTTAGAAAGAGAGTTTGTTAAGGGGAGCGTAGACACCACCCTTTTTCTGAGGAGAATAGGGGATGACTTACTCATTGTCCAAATCTATATTGATGATATAATTTTTGGATCTTCTGATAAATATTTATGTGATGAGTTTTCTAAAATAATGAGTAAGGAGTTTGAGATAAGTATGATGGGAGAATTATCCTACTTTTTGGGGTTTAGCATAAGGCAAATGGATGATGGAACCTTTCTCAATCAATCTAAATACACTAAGGATATTTTGAAGAAATATGAAATGAATAAAGTCAAGCCAATCAATACTCCCATGAGCTCCTCTGTTCAATTAGATAAGGATTCAAGTGGAAAATCTGTTGATCAGAAGAAGTATAGAGGAATAATAGGATCACTGCTTTACCTGACTGCTAGCCGACCTGATATCATGTTTAGTGTTTATCTTTGTGCTAGGTTTCAGGCTGATCCTAAAGAGACCCACCTGACTGCTGTTAAGAGAATTCTTAGATATTTTTTAGGGACCCCAAACCTAGGAATCTGGTACCCTAGGCACAACACCTCTTTTGAGATTATTGGATATTCTGATTCTGACTTTGCAGGGTGTAGGGTGGATAGAAAGAGCACCTCTGGAACTTGTCAATTCATAGGACAGTCTTTAGTCTCCTGGTCCTGTAGAAAATAGAACTCAGTTGCACTTTCCACTTCTGAAGCTGAGTACATTGCCTTAGTGAGTTGTGTGGCCCAAGTTCTTTGGTTGAAGCAACAAGTCTTGGATTTAGGATTACCTATGGGAACAATTTCTATTATGTGTGATAATACTAGTGCCATCTGCATCTCTAAGAATCCAATCCAACATTCTAGGACCAAACACATTGATAAAGGCATCACTTCATTAGGGACCATGTTATAAAAGGGGACATTGAGCTACATCATGTAGCAACTAAAAATCAGCTGGCTGACATATTCACTAAACCACTAGCCTTTGACTCATTCAGCATTTTGAGAATCAGATTAAGAGTGATTGATATAAATGCTTGATTCTGATGACTGCTGATTTCTAATTTTTCTGATTTTTATTCTATTTTCGTTAGTTAGTTTTTTTTATTTAATTATTTGCTTTCAGTTGTTTTTATTTTTTCTTCTTCTGTTGATTTCTATGTTAGCCTTGTTGTTAGTTGGATTTGAGTATTTACTATGATGTGATTTTCTACCTATTTTTATTTATTGGTTCATCTCTTTTATTTACTATTTTATGCTTTTTAAAATCAGATCACTGCTCACTACTTCTGATAAATTGAATTTCTGACTAAGAGTTTTACCTTATTTTTGTTTGGAAGCTGGTAAGCAGTGATTGATTTCACTGGATCTGTTAAGGGAAGAAACAATGATGATTGTTTCTCTTCCTCTAACTCCTTTACTGGTGTATTATTATTATTGGATAAAAATCTTCTTCAAAATTAAAATATTAGTTTTTAAAATAGAGATTTATTTTATCTTCCTACAGTAATCTACCTCATATGAATAGTGTTTTCAAAGTCTTGACTCATTGTTATGATTTTCTGAACCAAGTGATTGCACTTATCATACGACATATGGCTTTTATTTTGTGAATTACTCTTCCTTATTATAGAGAGCGTCTCCTATGTCTGGAAGATAATTTCACAGCTGAGACTCTTTAACGATTGTGAATAGAAGAAAGCTTACAAAAGATACGCAGTGCGCCAAATCAATTGAAAAAGAGGCATAAAATGAGCCCAAAGCTGAAAAGATGTGAAATGTCACCAACTAAAAGATACACAAAGTGTATCAAAAATGAAAAGATGCACAAAGTGTATCAAAAATGAAAAGATGCGCCAAAAAAATTGAAAAAGAGGCACAAAATGAGCCCAACCAAGCTTTCTTTCTTTTCAGATCGTTAAATGTCTTAAAAAAATTCGTGCGCCACTTAATATTTTCAAAAGCTTGTGTTTGAAAATTCTGATTTCTGAATTATTACATTGTAACACTATTATATCAGATATTTTTCTGGAACGAGGCTTGAAAGGATCTCTTTTCGAATCTAATTTCTTTTCTTCTAAACTGAATTTTTGTTTTGAAAGAGATTTGCATCTATAAGGTACCCGGGGTGGGAGTTACGAAAGTCGATTTTTCCAATTTTTCTGGATTTCAGCACTGTCAATCGTCTTCTTATTAGTTTTTAGATCTAAAATCAAGGAAAAATTCTCTTTTACTGGAGCAAACTGATTAAAAAAAAAAGAAAAAAATCGTTGCTTTTGTGTTCTCGTTTCACATTTTATTTTCTTTGGTTTTGTTTTTCTTTTAATGGTTGTGTTTTTGGGATCCTGATCGCAAAAACACACCACCGCCACCTCCTCCTTCCGATCAGGATCTACCTCCGTTTTAGTGTTTTATTTTGTAGCTATTTTCTTTTCTATTTGTACTGATGTTTCAGTGTTTCTGTTTACTCTCCTCCTTTTTGTGATGTCAAAAGGGGGAGTCAGTTGTACTAGTTTCTATTCTTGTTATGTTTTTGTAGCTGTGTTTCCTGTATTGCTTTGGTTGTTAAATGAAATTTAAAAAAATTTATTTTTCGATCTCCTAGTTATTTTATTTTTCAAACTACTGCACAAATGTTTGCCATCATCAAAATGGGGGAGATTATTATAAATCTGGTTTTGATGATGCCAAACATGTTTTCTATTGTGTTTTGCTTGGCTAACCCGTTTCAGGCACAAAAGATCACGAGCAACTCAAGCCAACTCAAGATTGGGTCCAAGTGTGTCTAAGTGTACTATTTTCTTTTTCTTAAGTTAATTGTAATGTAACAGATCCCCTAGCTAAGTAACCTTACACACACACACTCAGGGGGAGAGCTTGAGTGAATTAGAGTTTCTGTTCAAGTTTTGTTCATATCGTCCTGGATGATCATATAAAAATAGAAACCCTAGTTAGGGCGACCAAGTTAAGTGTGTTTGATTAAGCAGATCATCCTGGACGATCGTTACATCGTACGGGATGATATGCTCAAATCATAAATTCTCAGCCGCCAGATCAAGTTAGGCAAGTTTTTATTTTAAGATATTTGGTCTGATCATCCCGGACGATACGTGTATCATCCTGGACGATCCAGTACAATCATGCCTAATTAATCTGGTAATTAAGAAAAACAATCAATGTTTAATTGATACGATCACATTGTTCGGGATGATCAAAAGATCGTCCGGGACGATTTTGATCGTCTAGTGTATTTCAGCTGTACGACCCGAACTGTGTTCGGGATGATTTAGACACTTTTTGAACTAATCGTACAGGACAATAACCGTATCATCCTGGATGATCAAGTCATTTTTTGGTCATCCAACACAATTTTCTCTGAACGACCCGAGCTGTCTTCTGGATGATATTCCTCGATTTACACTAATCGTCCCGGATGATTGCAGAATCGTACGGGATGATATGAACAACTTTTTCTACTGATCGTCCAGAAGAGCCAGATCGTCCAGGCTGAAACAGCTGATTTTGAATTGATCGTACAGGATAATCTATCGATCATCCTAGACAATCTTGGCCGACCAGTTGAGATTTAGGGAAAATTTTGAGCCCTCCAAAAAAAGATCTTTTTCTTCCAACAAGAAAAATCTTTTGCCA
This sequence comes from Dendrobium chrysotoxum, assembly GCA_019925795.1. Lineage (NCBI taxonomy): Eukaryota > Viridiplantae > Streptophyta > Magnoliopsida > Asparagales > Orchidaceae > Dendrobium > Dendrobium chrysotoxum. Next base: position 16,312,941 of record CM034299.1, on the reverse strand, counting down.
CTTTCCTTTCCAGAGAAACCCTAGAGAGAGAGAGAGAGTTTGGGAGAGAGAGAGAGGATCTTGTGAGGGGGAGATCATGAGGGGTTCACGAAGGTTGCTCCAAACAAGGATCAGAGTCGTCTTCTCCGCTCGTCATCTTTCGTCGTGGTGGTGTTCTTTGGGAGAGGATCGTTCGCAAGAAGATTCGAGGTTCTCTGCCCGCTTCAGGAGGAAGCAAAAGGAGTCCGAGGTTCTCTGCCTGCTTCAGGAGGAAGCAAAAGGAGGTTAGGTTCTCTACCTCACCGAGTCGGTGGAAAGGAGGTTTTTGTACAGGCTTCTCCGCCTTGCTGTGGGAGCAAAAGGAGAGACACTTTCAGTTAGTGCAATACCCGGAGGGGAGGCTCCGGGGAGTGGACGTAGGTCAAGTTGATTGAACCACTATAAAATTCAGTGTGTTCATTCTGATTACTTTCTGCACTTTTATTTTTCTGTGATTAACTGCTTGGGTGAAATTCTGTTTGATCTTTTCGTTTGATTGTTTTAATTGTTTCCGCTGCAAATCATCGAAAAGGTTTTTACTGTTGCTCTTAAATTTTTAAATAACTAATTCACCCTCCCTCTTGGTTAGCCTCGGGACTGGATCATCAAGGCTTAACATCCCTATCAAACTTTCAAATTAAATATTAGATTTGAGAACTCAAGTGAGGTTGGGTTCCACCTTATGCTTAAATGAATGAATTGAATGAATGAGATGCTGTGATGAGATGTTGGGCCTCAAAAATAGGAGTGTTCTAGGATGCATAGTGCATGTGTTCTATGTGTTCTAGCATGCCATAGGAATAACACCTAACAACTTGAAATGGGCTCACTAACCTATTTGGGGGATAGTGCCGCTTCTTAGGTACATATAATGTATGATGTATCCTAGGCTGTGGTTGTAGTGATAGTGTAGACCCTTATGTACTATTTTGAAGTGTGGTTATTTTCTTTTGTAAAATTCATTTGCTCTTCTATAGCTTTCAACTTGGAATTTCAATGTATGCTCACTAGTGTTTAGTTCCATTACAAGTGTCTCTAGTTTCTTGAATGCTTTTTCTAACTCAATATGCTCTGCTTTCAAGGAGTTATGTGAATTAGTTAATTTAATATGCTTCTTATTTAAATCATCAAATTCATTTAGGAGTGATGCATGCTCTTTATCTAATAAAATATGTTTCAATTTAAGTTCTCCATGCTCTCTAACTAATGAGTTGTGCTCAAATTTCAAATCAATAAATTCTTTCTTTGAACATGCATGTTATTTCTTAAGCTTCCTATATGAATCATACATTTGTTCTAAAATTAAAAATAACTCATCATAAGATAACTCATATACTTTTTCTTGATCAAAGTTAACAATTATATCATTTTCTATTAAGCACAAATTAGGTACCTCCTCCTCAGGTTCCTATTCAAATGAATCCGATGCTGAGTCTACCTAAAAAGCCTTTTGAGTCCATTACTTTTCCCTTTTTGCTATTGGCTTCTACTTACCTTTTTCCTTTGCATTGCGAATCTGGATTCAAGGATTATGATTTTGATGATAACAAACATTTCTATTTTTATTTGAATACATAACCTTTCAGGTTCACCAGATCAATTGCAATTTAAGCCAGCTCAAGATCGAGTCATTCTGTTTATGTTTTAGGTTCAATATATTTTTTCATCTTTCTTGAGTCAAGTGTAACGTAATGAATCCCCAAGCTAAGTAACCTTGCACACACACACACTCAGAGAGAGAGTTTTAGTGAGTTAGAGTTTCTATTCATATTTTATTCAAATAGTCCAAGATGATATTCAAATCATCCTGGACGATCCATTAAAAATAGAACTCTAATTAGGGCAACCATGTTAAGTTGGTCTGATTAAGCAGATCGTCCTGGACGATACACCCATCGTACAGGATGATATGCTTAAATCAAAAATTCTCAACCGCCAAACTAAGTTAGGCAAGTCTTTATTTTTACCTTTTTAATTTGATAGTCCTGGATAATACATGTATCATCCTGGATGATTCATTACAATCATGCCTAAATTAGTCAGGTGATTAAGGAAAGAAATCAAGGTTTGATTAATTCAATCATATCGTCCTGGACAATCGCAATATCATCGTGGACGATCAATTAGAAATCCTAATCATCTAGTGTATTCCACCTGGATGACCCGAACAATCCTCTGGTCGATATTCCCAATTTTTAAGTAATCGTACGGGACGATATCAATATCATCCTGGATGATTAGGTCATTTTGAAATCATCTCGCATAGTTTTCTTGGACAACCCAAACAATTCTTTAGACGATACTCCCAATTTTGAACTAATCATACGGGATGATATCAATATCATCTGGGACGATCAAGTCATTTTAAAATTATCCAGCATGGTTTTCCTAGATGACCAAAATAATCTTCTGAACAATTTTCCCATCTTTAACTAATCATCCAAGACAATCAAAAAATCATCCCAGACGATCAGAATAAATCATGACTTCTAATCATCCAGATGAAACAGATCGTCCAGGCCAAAAAGGTCTGATTTTCACTAATCGTACAAGACGATCTAAGGATCATCCTTGACGATCTTTGACGGCATGTTAAAATTTAGGATGATTTTTGAGCCCTTCTATTTAAGATCTTTTCTTGCTACTGTAAAAATCTTTTGCCGCTATCCTTACCTGAGAGAGTCTTGAGAGAGAGAGGGAGAGCTTGGGAGAGAGAGAGAGAATTTTGTGAGGGGGAGTTTGTGAGGTGTTCACAAAGGTTACTCCAAGTAAGGATTCGAGTCGTCGTCTCTAGTCATCGTCCCTCATCTCGTGGTGCTCTGAAGGAAGGATTGTCTGCAAGAAGATCAAGGTTCTCTTCTTGTTTCAGGAGGAAGCGAAATGAGGTAAGGTTCTCTGTCGGCTTCAGGAGGAACCAATAGGCGTCCGAGTTCTCTGCCTCACCGGGTTGGTGTAAAGGAGTTTTGTAAAGGCTTCTCCGCCTTATTGTGGGAGCAGAAGGAGAGTAACTTTCTTTTAGTGCAATACCTGGAGGGGAGGCTCCGGGGAGTGAACGTAGGTTAAGTTGATCGAACCACTATAAAATCTGATGTGTTCTTTCTGATTATTTTTTGCACTTTGCTTCTGTGTTGATGATCGTGTGATTATAGTTATTATTTGTGTTTTATTAAACATCTGCACATCATTGTGAAATTATAATTATTTTAGAATATTCAAAATGATTTTCAAAATTATTTTTGCTCATGAATTTTTAAAACTACCAATTCACCCCCCTCTTGGTTAGCCTCGGGCTAGTTAATAAGGGCTTAACATTTCTAACGAACTTTCAAGTGGTATCAGAGTGGGATTCATAAAATCAAGTTTTGAAAAACTTTTGAATTTGATCCATGGCTAACTTTGATAATAGAAACACCGCTGAAGGGTATTTCATTACTAGACGACCCTTGTTTGAAAACATACCTTTGGATTTTTGGAAAACTCGCATGTCCATATTTTTACAATCGATTGGTTATTGCATGTGGATGCTTGTTAAAGATGGTTATGATGCACCATTTAGACTTGTTAATGGTGTTAAAACTGAACTTCCTTTTACTGAATGGACTCATGATGATCATGACTTAGCACAACTAAATGTAAAATGCTTGAACTATTTTTTGTGTGCTTTAGAATCTGAGGATTATATGTGTGTCTCTACTTGCATGACTGGTAAAGAAATTTGGGATATATTCTGCATTACTTATAAAGGTACTTCAGAAGTTAAGCAATCTAGATTAAACATTTTACTTCACGACTTCTAACTCTTTCGCATGAAACCTAGTGACTCTTTATCTGAAATGTATACTAGGTTTATATAGATTGTCACCTTCCTGCATGCCTTAGGAAGAGAACTCACTAATTATAAAAAATTTAACAAAATCTTGAGATGTTTGCCCTCTTCCTATGATGCCAAGATAACTGCTATCATTGAATCTAAGGATTTGAATAATTATTCTATTGATAACTTACTTGGATCACTAATTACTTAGGAGCAAGGAGTGAACTAAAGGTAGCTTGATGCATGTGAGAAGAAGAAAGAGAAAACTATGGCGCTGAAGGCCAATGATACGGAGACTGATTCTTCTGGGTCTGAAAGTGATGATGTTGCCTTAATCACTAGGCAATTCAAAAGCTTTCTAAGGAAGAAATACATGAACTATCAAAAATGAAACAAAGGTAAGTCTAGCAAAAATTCTAAAATTTCTTCTGATACAGTTTATTTTGAATGCAGGAAGCTAGGACATATAAAAGCTGATTGTCATATAAAAGCTGATTGTCCTACACTTAAGGCTCACCCAAGCAAGGAGAAGGGTTAGGAGAAATCCAAGTTCAGGAAGGACAAGAAGTGGATTCAAAAAGCTTTCTGGGTGGATTTTACATCCGACTCCTCTGAGACTGAAGTTGAAGAGGAAACTACAAACTTGTGTCTGATGGCGGATGAACAACTTAGTCAGTCTGATCAAGAAGAGGTATGTGAATTGACCTATGACCAATTGCTTGATGTTTCTAAGAAAATCCATTCATCATATAGGAAGCTTAAGAAAACACATAATAGTTTGAAATTAGAATTCTTAAACTTACAAAAAGAGTATGAAGTTTTACTTAAAGATTATTCTACACTTGATAGCAATCACATGTCATTACTTGATGAATTTGATGAGTTGAATAAAAAGTATTCTGAATTAATTATTGAGTATGATTCATTGAAAACATTGCATGTTAATTTAGAAAGAACTTTTAAAGAACTAGACACCATGACATATGATTTAGATAGTACTGAGCATGCATTAAAATTTAAAATTACAAGCCTTAAAAAAGAAAATAAAATTTTAAGTGTAAAAATTAGTGCATTTTAGAATAATGAAATACCTCCTACATTTGCATAATTTTATAAACCTCCACCACTTAAAGAATCTCATTCAAAATCATCGAAGCATGTATCATCCAAACCTAAGAAGAGGCACTATCACCAATGTAGATTAGTTAACCCTTTTTCTGGTGTTAGATATTTTTCTTGTGGCATGTTAGGATATATCTCCTATATTTGCACTATTCACCATAGTACACATTGGGTGTGGAGGCCCAAATTGTATGATTCATAGCATAGCATACATGTATTACATTCTTCTTTCCATAAGAAGGAACCCAAACTTGTTTGGGTTCCTAAATCTGACATTTGATAATTTTGTAGGGATGCTCTCACACAAGACCTCATGAGAGCATGTGGTACCTGGATAGCGGATGCTCAAGGCACATGACTGGAGATGTAAATCAATTCATTTTATTGGAGGCCAGGGCTGGAGGCAAGGTCACTCTTGGAAACAACACCACTAGGAAAGTGATGGGCGCAGGTATAATCAGAAACTCCAATAACCTTTTGATTGAAAATATTTTGCTTATAGATTGACTAAAACATAACCTGCTCAGTATCAGTCAACTTTGTGACAAAGAGTTCAATATCAAGTTCCTAGCAAACACTTGTATTATAAGCTTAAATAATAATATTGTTTTGCAGGGCAAGAGGATCAACAATGTCTACATGCTTAATTTAAATAATATTGAATTTGCTGCTTCATTTTGCTTAAAAACTGCTGCTGATGAGTCTTGGCTGTGGCACAGGAGGTTATATCAAGCTAGTATGAAAACCCTTAGAAGAGTCACCCCAAAGGACTTAGTTAGAGGTGTCCCTAAGCTTAAGTTCACTAAGGACCACCTGTGTGATGCCTGTTAGCTAGGGAAGCAAGTCCAATCCACTTTCCACTCCTTTAAGGACATCAGTACCTCTAGGCCTTTAAAAGTCCTTCACATGGATCTCTTTGGACCCATTAGCACTGCCAGCTTATGGGAAAAAGTCTATGCATTTGTGATTGTTGATGACTACTCGAGGTTCACTTAGATTAGATTTCTGTCACATAAAACTGAGTCATTTGATGAATTTAAATCTTTCTCCACTCGAATTCTGAAGAAATTAGGTTGTGAAATCTTGACTATTCATAGTGATCATGGTGAAGAGTTTGAAAATATGAGATTTATAACATTCTGTGAGGAGCAAGAGATTAGCCACAACTTTTCAGCTCTTAGGACCCCTCAGCAGTACGGGGTAGCTAAAAGAAAGAACATGACCTTGGTGGAAGCCGCTAGAGCCATGCTTGCTGAGTATTCACTTTCAAAATACTTTTGGGCAGAAGCAGTGAACACAACCTGTTATGTGTTGAATAGGGTAAATATTAGATCCAAACTGAATAAGACACCTTATGAGATCATTAAGGGTAGAACTCCAAGCCTGTCCCACCTTTACATCTTTAGCTGTAAGGTCTTCATTCTTAACAATGGGAAATTATCCTTAGAAAAATTTGACCCAAAATCTGATGAAGGGTGTTCTTAAGATATTTAAGTGTGGGAAAATCCTTTAGGGTGTTTAATAAGAGGACATTGGTGGTGGAAGAGACTACTCATGTGGTGTTTGATGAATCTTATCCAAAGGAGTTTAGAGATGAGGAAGAAGAGGAAGTAGGAGAGATTACCCAGGGAGTAGAAAATACAAATCTGGAGGAAAGGGTAGAACCTGAAAGTACTTTGCCTAGAGATTAGAGATATTCTTTGAGTCATCCTAAAGAACTGATCTTAAGAGACCCTTCTGAAGGTGTTAGAACTAGGCATGGACTTAGGAAGGAAGTAAACCATTCTGCCTTTATCTCAATGACTGAACCCACTAACATTAATCAAGCCCTTTCTAATGAATTTTGGATCTTAGCCATGCAAGAAAAACTTAACCAATTTGTGAGAAATAATGTTTGGGAGTTGGTAGAAAGACAAGGATCAAAGTGTAGTAGGAACCAAGTGGGTCTTTAAGAATAAAATTAATGATTCTGGTGTGGTGGTTAGGAATAAGGTAAGATTGGTGGCTAAAGGGTACAACTAAATAGAATGGATGAATTTTGAGGAGACCTTTGCTCCTATAGCTAGATTGGAAGCCATTAGAGTGCTACTAGTCTTTGCCTATTATAAGGGATTTAAGTTTTTTCAAATAGATGTCAAGAGTGCCTTTTTAAATCGGGTAATAAAAGAAAATTTCTTTGTAGAGCAACCCCTAGGTTTTGAGAGTTCTCAATATCCAAATCATGTTTACAAATTAAAAAAGGCCTTATATGGATTAAAACAGGCACCCAGAGCTTGGTATGAGAGGCTTAACACATTCTTACTAGAAAGAGAGTTTGTTAAGGGGAGTGTAGACACCACCCTTTTTCTAAGGAAAGTAGGAGAGGATTTTCTCATTATCCAGATCTATGTAGATGATATACGTTTTGGATCTTTTGATCAAAAGTTAAGTGATGATTTTTCTAAAATAATGAGTAAGGAGTTTGAGATGAGTTTGATGGGAGAATTATCCTATTTTTTGGGGTTTAGCATAAGGCAAATAGATGATGGAACTTTTATCAATCAATCAAAATATATTAAGGACATCTTGAAGAAATATAAAATGGATAAAGCCAAGCCAATAAACACTCCCATGAGCTCCACTGTCTAGTTAGATAAGGATTCAAATGAAAAATCTATTGATCAAAAGAAGTTCAGAGGAATAATTGGATCACTACTTTACTTGATTGCTAGCTGACCTGATATAATGTTTAGTGTTTGTCTCTGTGCTAGATTTCAAGTTGATCCTAAAGAATCTCACCTGATTGTAGTTAAGAGAATCCTTAGTTATCTCTTAGGGACCCCAAACTTAGGAATCTGGTATCCTAGGCACAACACTTTTTTTAAGATAATTGGATATTCTGATTCTGATTTTGCAGGGTGTAGGGTGAATAAAAAGAGCACTTTTGAAACTTGCTAATTCATAAGATAGTCTTTAGTCTCATGGTCCAGTAGAAAACAAAACTCTATTGCACTTTCCACTACTGAAGCTAAGTACATTACCATAGGAAGTTGTGTAGCCCAAGTCCTTTGGTTGAAGCAATAAGTTCTGGATTTAGGATTACCTGTTGGCATAATTTTAGTTCTATGTGATAACACTAGTACCATCTGCATCTCTAAGAGTCGTATCCAACATTCAAGAACCAAACATATTGACATAAGGCATCACTTCATTAGGGACCATGTTACAAAAGGGCACATTGAGATACACCATATAGCAACTGAAAACCAACTGGCTGACATCTTTACTATACCACTGGCCTTTGGAACATTTAGCATTTTAAGGACCAGATTTGGTGTGATTGACATAAATACATGAATCTGATGATCGCTAATTTTTGAATTTGCTATTTTTCATTTTTCCTTTAATTTTTGTTTGATTTGATTGTCTATTTCTTTTTAGATCATTTATTTTCCTGCTGATTTTTGTTTGATTGATTTGCTTATTAGATTTAGTTCTTTATTTTTACATGCTTTTCTCTTGGTTTTTGATTTACTGCTTATTTTTTTGAAAATAAGATTACTGCTCACTACTGCTGATAAAGTGGATTTTTGATTGAGAGTTTTTGCCTTATTTTTGTTTGAAAGCTTGTAAAAAGTGATTGACTCCTCTGAAATAGTTAAAGGGAAGAAACATTGATGATTGTTTCTCTTCCTCTAACTCCTTTAATAGTATATTGTTCCTTTTAGATAAAAATTATTTTCAAAATAAAAAGTTAGTTTTTGAAACAAAGATCTATTTTATCTTCCTATTGTAATATATCTTATATGAATAGTATTTTCAAAGCATTGAATCATTATTATATTTTTCTTAATCAGGTGATTGCACTTATTCTATAGATTATGATTTTGTTCTATGAATTACTCCTCTTTACTATATAGAGAGTGAGTTTTTTCTTCTCGTATGTCTGGAAGGTAATTTCACAACTAAGATTATTTAGAGATTATGAAAGGAAGCAAGCTTGCAAAAGAAATCAAAAGCGGCACAAAATGGGCCCAAAAATGAAAAGATGGACAATGACACCAAAAATGAAAAGATATATAAAGTGTATCAAAAGTCAAAAGATGTGCAAAGTGCACCAAATAAATTGAAAAAGAGGCACAAAATGAGCCCACCAAGAAATAAGCTCTCTTCCCATTCAGATCTTTAAATATCTTAGAAAAGTCCATGCACCACTTGATACTTTCAAAAGCTTGAGATTGAAAATCATGATTTCTGATTCCTTACTTTGTAATACTATTTTATCAAATATATTTTCTGGAACGAGGCTTGAAAGGATCTCTTTTCAAATCTAATTTTTTTTCTTCTAAATTAGACTTTTGTTTGAAAGGAATTTGAACCTGTAAGGTGTCCGAGGTAAGAGTTATGGAAATTGATTTTCTAACTTTTCTGGATTTCAACACTGTCAATTTTTTACTTTTTGGCTTTTGAATTAAAAATTAAGAAAAAATTCTAATTTACTGGAGCAAATCAATTTAAAAAAAACTTTTTGATTGTTATTGTTGTTATTTCCTCGTGTTTATTTATTTTTTATTTTTTTTCTTTGCTTTAATTATGACTTTTTTATTTTTTTGGGGTTCTTTGATCATTCCTCTCTACCATACAATTTTTTACTTTTTGTTCACATCGTCCTAGATGATCCTCACATCGTCCTGGATGATTTGATCAAATCATCCCCATTATGATCCAACGGCTTATCTGAACCAACTGTTGGTGATCATCCTGGACGATACACCTCATCGTCCTGGATGATCCACATGGCAGCAGTTGGACGATTCAAATTCGGCCCATCCAATTCATTTATTGCATATCATCCTTGATGAGCCACCAAATCATCCTGAACGATACTTTTCATCAAGAGTTGTCGAGCCTAACTCCTCTGGATGATCGCCTGTGTCTAATCATCCTGGATAATATCTGATCATCCTAGATGATTCGACCGCCTTTTTGACCAATCGTCCTGGATGCAATTATTGCTCTAATCGTTCTGGATGATCCTGCGATCATCCTGGACGATATGGCCATTTTCTATTTAAACAGCTAGTTTCTACCATTTTTCCACCACACCTTCTTTCTATTCTTACTCCCTCTTCTTCTCATGGCTGGTGGCAAACTATCTAGGCAACAGGGTGCTAGTTCCTCCCAGGGGAGTATCGATCCCCGCTTTCCTAATGCAGCCGATCAGGTTGCCTTCCAATGATATCTTGATGTGGGAATCACTCAATCCCGAATCGTCAATCCACGCATTCTCACATATCTGGTACTAGATCTTTTCGCTCACCCCTCCCTCACTTTTATTCTGACTCTTGCATTTTTGTTTAGCTCTGAGTTTCTCCGCATTTTCTTGGTGAATCTTCACATCGATTCTTCTTACTCCGCTCTCCGCTCTTATGTTAATCACCGCCCTATAGAATTAACCACCCAGGACTTTCATGATATTCTCTAACTGTCCATTACTGGCGATAAACTCCATCTTTTATCCTTTAACCCTGACTTTAACTGGAGTGTCACCAATCACTTTCTTAGGAACATTAATGCCCCATACCATGGTAATGCTTGCTCTTTCTTAGTCAAGGATGCTCGGATAATCCAGCATGTCCTTCACTCCTCTATCATTCTAAAGGCTGGGGACCGCATCCACATTACCCCCTTGCTCTCCATGACTACCTTCTACATCATGGCCCATCGTGATTTCAATGCTACCGATCTCCTCTTTTGCTACATCGAACACCTCACTAGTATTAGTGATTCGGGTCACAGGAGACGCCCAAATCTAGCCTTAGGACACCTCATTACCTATGCCCTTAAAACAAAATATAATCTGTAATATCTAGTTTCAGCTGATATCCATCCTTCCTTCTACTCCAACAACTCCTTCCATATTCTTCACAGTACTCGACTTCATCCGGAGCCCAGCAAGGATGATGAGGGATAAGAGAAAGAAGCTGCTCCTGAACCTGCTGCACTTGCTCCTCTCCGTATAGAATCACCACTTGATCACCTGGTGCACAGGTTTGACCAATGGGAGGCATGCTTTGACTCCGACGTAGTTGCCCAGGAGTAACAGCACGATGAGGATGTGAACTGTTTCAATGCCTATGTAGCCCAGTAGTAGTAGCAGCACGACTAAGACATGGCCTGGTTTGGAGATCAGTTTGCCACCCTCCACGATCTTTTTCAGCCACCAGCACCTCCTCCTCCTCCTGATCAGGATCCCCCTTTTTACTGGTTTGATTACTTTTGATGTTTTCTTGTATTGGTTTTGTACTATTTTTTCTTTATGTTTCTATGTGCTATTTTTTCCTTTTTAAATATCAAAAGGGGGAGTAGTTTGTGTTTTGGGTCAGTATACTGGTTGAATTATCAATGTTCTTTGCTTTATCAATATTCAGTGTTCTTGTATTATTCACCTAGCTAATAAAAATTGCACTCCTTAGTTTTCATGGCTTTCTTGTTTATTTATTGAATTTGGAATTACTAATAAATGTTTGCCATCATAAAAAGGAGGAAATTATTGTGAATCTGGATTCAATGATTATGATTTTGATAATAACAAACATTTTTATTTCTGTTTGAATGCCTAACCTTTTAGGTTCACAAGATCAATTACAATTCAAGCTAGCTCAAGATCGAGTCAGTCTATTTATGTTTCAGGTTCAATGTATTTTTTTTATCTTTCTTGAGTTAAGTGTAATGTAACAGATCCCCAAGCTAAGTAACCTTACACACACATACTCAGGGGAAGAGTTTTAGTGAGTTAGAGTTTCTATTCATATTTTATTCAAATAGTCATTGACGATATTCATTTCTAGATGATCCATTAAAAATAAAACTCTAATTAGGGCAACCATGTTAAGTTGGTCATATTAAGTAGATCGTCCTGGATGATACACCCATCGTATAGGACGATATGCTCAAATCAGAAATTCTCAACTGCTAGACTAAGTTAGGTAAGCCTTTATTTTTAACTTTTTGATCTGATCATCCTAGATGATATGTATATCATCCTGGATGATTCATTACAATCTCGCCTAAATTAGTCAGGTGATTAAGGAAAGAAATTAAGGTTTGATTGATTCGATCAGATCAACCTGGACGATCATAATATCATCCTAGACGATTAATTGGAAATCTTGACCGTCCAGTGTATTCCTCATGGACGACCTAAACAATCCTTTGGATGATATTCCCAATTTTGAACTAATCATACGGGACGATATCAATATCATCCTAGACGATCAGATCATTTTGAATCATCCAGCATGGTATTCCTGGACTACCCGAACAATCCTCTGGACGATACTTCCAATTTTGAACTAATCGTATGTGATGATATCAATATCATATGGGATGATATTAATATCAACTGGGATGATCAAGTCATTTTAAAATCGTCCAGCATGATTTTCCTAGATGACCTGAATAATCTTTTAGATGATTTTCCCGTCTTTAACTAATCATCCAGGACAATAAAAATATTGTCCCGGACGATTAGAATAAATCATGTCTTCTAATCTTCTAGAAGAACCAGATTATCCAAGCTAAAAGGGTCTGATTTACACTGATCATACAGGATGATCATCATCCTGGATGATTTTGACGGCATGTTGAAATTTAGGACAATTTTTGAGCCCTTCTATTTAAGATCTCTTTTTTACTACTATAAAAATCTTTTTCCACTGTCCTCACCTGACAGAGTCTTGAGAGAGAAATGGAGAGCTTGGGAGAGAGAGAGAATCTTATTAGGGGGAGTTTATGAGGTGTTCACAATGGTTACTCCAAGCAAGGATTTGAGTCATCGTCTCCAGTCGTTGTCCCTTGTCCCTTGATGTTGTGAAGGATGGATTATCTGCAAGAATATCGAGGTTCTCTTCCTGCTTCAACATGAAGTGAAATGAGGTAAGATTCTCTGCCTGCTTCAGGAGGAAGCAAAAGGAGTCCGGGTTCTCTGCCTCACCAGGTTGGTGAAATAGAGTTTTGTAAAGGCTTCTCCCCCTTGCTGTGGGAGCAGAATGAGAGTCACTTTCTTTTAGTGCAATACCTGGAGGAGAGGCTCCAGGGAGTGGATATAGGTCAAGTTAATCAAACCACTATAAAATCTAGTGTGCTCTTTCTAATTATTTTTTGCACTTTACTTATGTGTTGATGATCATGTGATTATAGTTATTGTTTGTATTTTGTTAAACATTTGCACATCATCATGAAATTGTAATTATTTTAAAACATTCAAAAAGATTTTCAAAATCTTTTTTGTTCATGAATTTTTAAAACTACCAATTCACTCCACTCTTGGTTAGCCTCGGGCTAGTTCATAAGGGCTTAACATCCCTAACAAACATTCACTTTGTAGGGTGGCTTTTGAGGTAGGGGCATTTAGACCTTTGATGTTCTGGCTTCCTGCTTTCAAAGTAAAGTGTTATAGGAAACCTTATAGAATTGACCTTTCTGTCCTTTATTCTAATTGTGGTAGCATTTTTACTTTCTTTTCAAGAAGCTTTTGAACTGTCGAGTCATCAAGGCTATATCATTTTTTCATCAGCTCCAGAGCTATCACTATCCATTTCATTGGCCTTCAATGCAACAATCTTTTCTTTTCTTTTGCACTTGTATCAAAGAGTCTTTGGCTCACATTTTGCTTGTAAGCAATAACAGAGCCAAGTAGATTATTTATAGTGTATATAGTAAAATATTTAGACTCAAAAATTGTAGTGGCTTTAGCAACAAAGCTATTAGGTAAACAACACAATATCTTATTAACTTTTTTAGAGTTAGATAATTCTCTACCTAAATCATGCAAGGAAGTCACTGTCTTCATAAATCTTGTATACTTGTCTGAAATAGTCTCATTAGTTTCATGCACAATATTTTGTAGTCATGCAATAGTAAATTTAGATGGAATTGCTTCACTTCATTTTTACCTTCATAAGTAATGCAAAGCATATCCCATATTTTCTTGCTAGTAGTGCAAGTAGAAACATGCGTGTAATCCTCAAATTTCAATGCACACAAAAAATTCAAATATTTTGCATTAAGTTGTGCATAATCCCTTTCTTCCATACTTCATTCATTAAAAGGGGTTTAATTTTAACATTATTCACAATATGGGAAGAAACATAAAATCCTACTTGTATCATATGTCACATGTGATCGTCAATCGATCGTAAGACATTAGATATATGGATTTTCCATAAATTAAATGGGATATTTGTCAAATAAAGGTGGACAAATTATTGAGTAACTCTCCACAATGTTTCTATTCCTATAGTGTGTCATGGATCTTTTCTCAGAATTTTTAAACCACTAATTCAGAGAACCCAGCTCCGATACCAATTGAAAGTTCAATTTGTGGGTGTTAGACCACTTGAATTACAATAGCACACCTTGAGGGAGGTGAATTTATATTTTAAATATTTTTTTTCAAAATCACTTCTTGAAAAAGTTAATATCAAATTTAAAATATTAGTTCAAAAATAGATCTTGCACTACAGAAGCTAATGATATGAAAAATCAAATGCAATATTCTTTATTTTTATTTTGTAGGAAAAGTAAATACCAAAATAATTTTTTTTCTTTTTTCTTATTTAGAATTTTAATTTCCTTTTCTCATAAAAACTAATTCCAAATAATTCTCAATATTCTCAACTTAGATTTTCATGAAAGTAAAATTATAAGAAAGTAAAATTGCAGGAAATTAAAGTGTGGTTAAAATAAGAATAAATACACTAGAGATTTATAGTGGTTCTATTAAACTTGACCTATGTCCACTCACTGGAGTCCTCCACTCAGAGTATTACACTAAACTCTTAATGACTTTGCTTTTGCTCGCACAGCAAGGGGAGAAGCCCTTACAAAATTTCTTCCACCAACCATGTGTGGTGGAGTAGCCAAATCCCTTTCACCATTGGTGGGTGGAGTAGCTGAATCCCTCTCACCAACCTGGTGTAGCGGAGTAGTCGAATCTCTTTCACCCACAGTGCGGTGGAGTTTCTTGTGGCCCTTTGACTCTAAGAGGTTCTTCCTGGAGTTTCCCTCAAGTAAAACTTTGACTCATGGAGGATAAAGGTGGATGATGACCAGCTCAACCATGTGAAAACTCCCACTCTCACACTCCCCTGATCCTATAAGGCTTTTCTCCCGCTCTCAAAACACACTTTCTCTCCTAAGCCCAAATCTCACCTTTCAAACTCTCCCTCATATAAGACTCATGGGCCTTGACAGCCAAAGACTCTTCGAAATGAAGTAAGAGTTGTTTAAGTACAAGGCTCCAAGAAATATCCTACTTTTTAATTCAGCCATCTCTGTTAGTACAGTATGATCTGAGAATCGTACAGTACGATTAGTTCAATTCTCCCTCAAGTACTATACGATGACTATTTTTCTGTATGATCAGTTCAAATTTATTCAACTGATCATCCAGTACAATCTTAAGGTCGTATAGTATGATTAATTCAATCGAGTGATAGTTCGTACTGGACAAACCCTGGGCAATTAATTATCATCTTGGTTGCTGCTCATTTTGTGTAATATGAAGCTTACTTTATATAGTACGATCACTAGTCACAGTTAAATTCTGATTCAATTTCTTAATCTTATGGATTAAATTAGGCAAGATTTTTAATTATAGTCAAATTTAAAAATATTGCCAAATTATAAATGATGGCAAAGATTTCTAAATATAAACTAATCATCTTATACAATTAATATCATAGAGTATGATTAATTCAAATTCAATTTATTTAATTAAATATCTTAATTAATTAGAGTATATAGTACGAACGACAAAAAAATTTAATAAATTTAAAGTTTACTCCCCCCATGTGTGTGTTCACGGTTACTATGTTAACATACACCTTTTACAATATGTAGACTCAAGAAAAATAAACTTATAGGTTCTTATAGAAATCAATCCTACACGACCCGATCTTGAGTCCTGATCTTTTAGCATTGCTTGGTTTATGTTGTACTTGAAATATTAGTAATATCTATATCTATATATATATATATATATATATATATATATATATATATATATATATATATATATATATATGCAATAATAACAAATAGGAGAAATAAGATAAAATCCAATATGTTTGTTATCATCAAAACATAAGTTTGAGCTTCTGGATTGCAACAGATTTCAGAAAACTTATAATCAAGCTGTGCATCTTGACAATATGAACCCAACAACTCCAAAATTGCTAGCTTTATAAGTCTTATGACTTAATTTTAACCCTATCATATAGTATGATTTAGATCATTTAATACGAACTATAAAAAAAATTAACAAATTAAAATTTCACTCCCTCGGTGTGTGTGTGTATGCATAGTCACTAAAAAAACATATACCTTTTATGATATATATACTCAAGAAAAATTAAAGTAAAGACTCTTATAGAAATCAATCCTATACTACCCAATCTTGAGTCCTAATCCTTTAGCGTTGCTTGTTGTATGTTATACTTGAAATACTAGTATACCAAAAAATATATGCAATGATAACAAATAGGAGAAACAATATAAAGTCTAATAATATTTGTTATCATCAAAACATAAGTTCGAGCTTCCAAATTGCAATAGATTTCAACGAACTTATAATCAAACTGTGCATCTTGACAATATGAACCCAACAACACCAAAATTGTTAGCTTTGTAAGTCTTATGACTTATTCTATATATTTTGATAATAACAAATGTATGTTTTGATATTCTAACTTGTGTGCTAAGTATTTCAATTGTATTTGTTTGATTGATGTGTAAGATGGCTATATGGAATGTACATTGCTTACTCATAGTTTTCACCAATTAAGCACAGAAGATCCTAAGTTGGATCGAAATGGATAGCTTAGAGTTGTAAATATAATACTTATCCTTATATGCATTAAGGAATGTCATAAAGGTCCATTGAAGTATACTTGCATGATTTTATTTGATCAAAATCTAATAAATTTCTTTATTTTATTAATAATTTAGGATAATGGTTTAAATTAGATATCAATAAGCTTTCTTAATTAATTAAATTTTATGTGAATTTAGATATTTTGAAATTTGTATATACACTACAGGAAACTTACAAATTTCCGGCGGAATTTCCGGCGGAAATTTCTGAAGGTTCCGGCGGATTTCAAAATTTTCCGGCGGATTTCCGGCGAAAATTTATCCGACGGTAAATCGTGCGTCGGAAAATGTTTTTGGCGGACTAAATCCGCCGGAACATTATTTCCGGCGGAATTTTTTCGCCGGAAAATTTTTCCGGCGGATAGGACAAAATTAAAAAAAAAAAAATTTGGTCAGCCAGCCAGCCCCGCTCCCGCTCCTGCCAGCCCGCTCCCTCCAGCAGCCCGCTCCCGCTCCCGCTCCCGCCAGCCCGCAGACCCGCTCCTGCCAGCTCGCCAGCGGACCCGCTCCCAGCGCGCCTGTCCGTCCTGAGATTCGATCCTGGGACCTCACCTTCGCGCACAGCCGCTCGCGCCAGGCCAACTACTATACCAGTTTTGCAAATGTGTTTATTTTGGTAAATTAATTTATTTATATTAAAACGGACAGAATTTTACAATTAAAATTAAATAATTTAAATTTATTATTTAATTGATAATTAAAATATGATATTTTTTCAGAAATTTTTATCTTCCGTCGAACATTCCGCCGGAAAGTCCGCCGGAAAGGCCGAAGGAAACAAATCTGTCGGAAAATCCGCCGGAAAAGCCGCTTAAAATGTGTCGGAAAAATTTTCTAAGTAATCCGCCGGAAGTCCGCCGGAAATTCCGCCGGTAATCAGAGATTTTCCTGTAGTGATAATATAAAATTTAGCAAAATTATAAAAAATATACTTGATTAGGGCGATTACAAGTAATAAGTTATATGCTTTGAATTTTATTTAGTATACTTAATATATCCATTTTGAATTAAAATTATTATAAAATTTTACTAACCTATATGTGATTTTAACTAAATTACTTCATAAATTTATATAAATAATATATATATATATATATATATATATCTTTTGACTCAAATTAAATTTATTATGATTTTTTAATCATTATTTAATTTTAATATTACAAGTTGTCAAGCCATTTGTATTTTTTTGGAGTTATGTGGAGTTCTTTTGTCTTACCCATGTGATTAACCATTTACTAGCTATTTGAATATAATATGTATTTAATATAAATATTTTTTTATTAAATATTGTATTATTATTTGTTAAAATGATATTTGAATTAGTGGTTTTATTTAAAATTAACTTAAATTATATTTTCCTCATAAATATCAACATTGTTTTCATGTTAGGGCTTATATGAAAGTAAAAAATTTCGGTGGACTCCCTCATTCTCTTCCATTTTTTTTCAAACTAAATTTTGAAGACAGAAAGCTAGATTGCCATTCTAAATGCTCAGTATCTTCAAAAAATCAAATCATTGATTTACAAATTTCAACATACTGGATCAAATAATCTCTCTTGAAGTTCTTGAGATTGTTTTCTTTTTCTTAGTTTTTTTCTATTTTTTCTTTTTCACTCTATATTTCTTATTAAAATATTTATTTTTGGTTGAAATAATATTTGGACATGTTTGATTAAATTCTCAACATTTAAAATTCATTCATCCTTAAAATTAGCAACCAAATCCTTTTCTTTTTGGCATAGATTTACTTTTTAAATTTGACACATATTAGAAATAATTTAAATGCATATTTTAATTGAAAATATTTCTTTTTAATGATTTATAAATTTTCAACTAATAAATACTTTTAAATAAAATATCATTCATATAAATCAAAATACAAACATATTATACAGTGAGGAATTTTTATATTTTCTTCGCAAGTAGTAAGATAGTTAACAATACATTATAAAATAACTTCAGATATTATAATATATGTAGGCACAATTCTATCGCTCTACTGAAATGACCGCTTTTGCAGTAATTGAACTTCTTATGGTCAACTGATTTAGATATGGAAAGACTTGCATGTATAATTAACATTTAATGACTTTTTGTAAATTCTTAGGATTCTATTTTTCGAGTTGAATTTGGGGGAAATTTTGATAAGTTGGAAGTGATTCTTTAGGGGATTGCAGTGTTGTCCTCTCTATTTTATGGCTCTACGGCATTGTCTTGTTAGTGCTATGATGCTTAACTAATTGTATTCAGGATAGAATTTATTGGAGAGCGTCCCTTAGGGGCACTGTCCCCTTCGCGTCACAGTGATAAAAATATCTTTTATATAAATATCCAAATCCACTTGAAGCATGTCCTTTTAGTCTTAGCTGTGGGTTGCTGCAGGAAGAAGAAAAAGATGGTGAACAAGCGAAGGAGAGAAGAGAGAAATCTATTTCAGGGGTCTTCAAGCTTATTTGCTCATTGGGCAAGTTGGAAAAATTATCTAGCTCAAGGTAAGTTACTTTTATCCTATTTTGATTGTATGTAATTGAGATATCTTGATATTCTAACAGTTTTCATCATATTACTTTAAGTATGTTGTTGCCCTAGTCATTCTACAAATACAAGTATAATTATTTTAAATTTCACCGGATTATTCAATTGTGTGGTATTTTTGGTAAGCTGGAAAATTTCTAAATTGTGATAAAAAATTATGAAAAGTATTGAGAGTATTGTTACGATGTTGTAAATACTATTTGTGGTAATATTTTATGCTTCATGCACATTGAGTTGGGTATACTATTAAATTTTATAAACATTATTATTTTCATAATTAAAAATTATTATACATTATTATATACTGATGTGAACTAATTCATTTAAATGCTAATTTAGCGATACCTATGAGTTATAAAGAATTTATATAAGAAAATACAATGTGATTATATGTTTTTATGGATTATGTATAAATATTTATTGGGGTATATAAAGGACTAATAATGGGTATATGAAATATTTGGAAATTATAAGAATCTGATACTATATATAGGAAATACTTTAGAAGTATAAGGGTTTGATACTATACACAAGAAATATTTGAGAGGCATAAGGGCTTGATATTGTACACATGATTTACTTGGGAGATATAAGGGCTTGATGTTAAATATGTGTAGTACTTCGGTGGTATAAGGGCTTGATGTTAAATATGTCAAGTACTTGAGAGGAAATTAATGTGTTGTGTTTTATCTCAATTATCTTTCTATTAAAATTTCACACATGTCTTTATATTAAAATTCCACGTGGAAATTTGAATTAATATAACAAAATTATTGTTATGTTAATATATTGTATTTAATATTACTGTTGTAAGCATTAATGTGAATGTTTCTATAATTTTGCTTTACTATTTCTAACATAGTGATAGAATAACATGTTTATTTGTTGTATTCTTGATATATTAAGAACTTAAGTATATTTTGAGTAACCTATTAAGCGGTTAGTGCTCATTCCTACTTTATCGACATGTGTTAATTTCAGGACAAGGACAAGGAAAATAATTGATAGCGTATATGGCAGATTCCTATTTATAAGTATGTCTTTCATTAGTTTGCTATTTTTGTAATTATGGTGATTTTATATGATGATGGATGGACATAGGTGTACTAAGACTATTTTAAATTAATATTTTTTATTGTATAGCCATGTGATGTCACATTGCAACTCGACACGACCCACATATGAGATATGTCTTATCATTTTAGTTTGTGATACGCGAATCCCAAGATCTAGTTTTAAAAAATGTTCAGGATCCTTCTTCTAAATAAAATGTTAAAACAAACAACAAATCATTGAGTTACTACCATCATCCAACATACTGAAATAAACTCATCTAATAAATCTCTTTTCATTCTAGCATCAAAATGTCTATATAATATTTACATATAGTGCATGGCTATATCAAAGAATACAGAGTGTATCTAAATAAAGACTAGCCATGATTGTACACAAAAATGAAAAGAAGAAATACCTATATGGACTCAGATAAGATCCTAAATTGCTAATCAACTGTCTCTTTCCTTTTCCCAGACCCTAAAAATAGGAAACAAAACATCTGTGAGCTACACAACTCAACAAGCCACATTTAAAGTAATTTAAGTTTCCAAATCATCTCATTTACGGAATATTGATAGTAATATAGTAAACTATAGGACTAAGTACAGAAATAAATGTAGTTATCAAAACTTTAAAATAACAGTAGTGAAAATAAATAAATATGCAAACACTTCATATATCATAGCAATCCATCAGACATAATTTAGAGAATTTTGTCCCTTATATCTCTTAAAAAAAAGAGTTCAAAAACTCTGAGCAACAATTAAAATTTTTTTATTTCTCAGATAGAATCTACAGATTTTGACCCCTTCTAACTCGCAACATAGTTTTTCATATAGTTTTGAATCCCTGTATCATATATAATCCATAGTTTTGGCCCATTATGACTCCCAATAGATAGATTTTTAGATCTAAGCTCTTCAATATAATTCAATCTTTTAAAAATATATTTCATTGCATCACAACAATTAAAGCATAAATGAGCTCATCACAAGAGTTCATAATTTGCTATAATAGTAGGCAATAGAAAATCCTACTAAGTAGAAATTCATATTTTTAAAAAATAACCAAATTACTGGAGGTTTTACTGAACATTAATGTAAGACTTTAATTCTACTACAGTCTTATTTTTTAGAGTCTAAGTTATTTTCTATTCAATTAAAATAGCATAAATTCCAAAATCTTTGGTATAAAATTTCAAAAAAAAAACCTAATTATTGAGAACTGATGTCTCTATAACATACATAAAGTTATACGATGAAAGTTTTACCAATATAAAGTTACTCTTACTTTTCAGTAATGAAAATATAAATTTAATTAAATTTTTTTAGAAATCTCTATATTTTTGAGAACTTAGATAGACAAAATGTGACCTACCTCTATCCGAACAACTTTCAAAACTAGGCCGATAGCTGGAAAATGACCCGAAGTAGTTCAAATTAGACTTTTTCTCTCTAAAAATCTTTTCTGTCTCTCTCTCTCTCTCTCGCACTAGAGCTAGGTGCCAAAAGAAAAAATGAGTTGATTGAATAGTGGAAAAGATATTTAAAATACTAAAATTTGGTTTAGCATTATAAAACCAAATGACTCTGGACACGACACTCTTCAAAAAACTCAGAGTGTCATTAAAACTGCCGCACACCAAAGCATTGAATTAATTATAAAATTTTAAAACTTATTTTCATCGGGGAACTTTCAAACCCAGCATCAAAGTGCCCCAAGAAAAAAAAATAGATTTTATAAACAAGAAAATAGACCCCCAGCCCCACTCCAAAATACATACAGACTCTCACATGCCTACAAAATACTATCAGACACATGCAAAAGGGTTCAAACTGTAAAGATTCAAGTAATTATCTCTTTCAAGTTGGGTCAGAATAGGTTGAACTGAATATTGAATTTGGAGGTGTCACAATTCTCCCTTAGAAAAATTTTGTCCTAAAAATTTAAAATTTCAGATCTCGAATCATAGAAATAGATTAAGATACAACTTTGTCGTTTCAGACTCTTTCTCCTAAGAAGCTTCCCTTTTAGTTATATTCTTCCACTGAATTTTAATCATTTGAATATGCTTGTTTCTGAATCTTCTAAAGTCATAAGTCAAAATCCTCTCTAGTTCTTCCCTATAAGTTAGATTCGAACATACATCCACTTCTTCAATAGATTCATGATTTTCAGAATCAGATACCCATTTTCTCAAAAGTGACACATGGAATACATTATGAATTTAAGATATATGAGCATGCAACAATAGCATGTAAATAGATTGTCTAATTATTTTAATAACTTCAAATGGTCAAACATACCTTGGACTTAACTTTCGTTCTTTTTGAAAATTTTTTGATGTCTTTTATTGGCCTAATCAATACCTATATTAAATCTCCCACTCAATACTCCATAGCTTGGTGCTTAGAATCAAAATATTTTTTCTGCTTGAAATATTTGCTATCATATTAGTCTTACCAGACTAATACTAAATAGTCATATCATAATGTTTAATAACTCAACCCATCTTGAAAGTTCGAAAGGAATGTTAAGCCCTAGTGAACTAGTCCCGAGGCTAACCAAGAGGGGGGTGAATTGGATATTTAAAACAAAATAAAAAATCTTTTTATAACTTGCAGTGGAAACGAATTAAAATAATAATAAAAAGATCAATCACAGATATCACCCAAGCAGATAATCACAACAAAATAAAGTACGGAAAATAATAAGAAAGAACACACCAGATTTATAGTGGTTCGGTCCAACCTGACCTACGTCCACTCCTCGGAGGCACCCTCCAAGTATTGCACTATACCACAAGTGTCTCTCCTTTAGCCCCCACAGCTAGGAGGAGAAGCCCTTACAAAATCGCTTCCACCTTCCCCGGTGCGGCGGAGTAGCCAGGTCCTTCGACACCAAAGAGCACTTCTTCTTCCCAAAACTTCCTTCAAGATGAGCCTTGAATCCGACGGTACTTAGGTGCAAGCCTGCCGGAGCAACCGTGTGAACCCCCTCACACTCCCTCGAGAAACCCCCTTCCCAGGCTCTTCTCCCTCTCAAACTCCACCCTTTCCTCTCTCCCTTTCAAGCTCTCTCTTCAAGTTTTCTCTAAAGAACGAAGCCTCAATGGCTGCCAAAGACACCTATCAAGTGCCTTGAGAAAGCTTAAATAAAGAGCTCCAAAAACCCTTCCAAATTAGTTCTGGCGGCAAAGATCATCCAGGACGATCGCCGGATCGTCCAGGACGATGTGCTCCAAAAGACAGCTTCAAAAATCCTAAAAACTCAATTCTGCCGCCAAAGATCATCCAGGACGATCGCAGGATCGTCCAGGACGATGTGCTCCAAAAGGCGGCTTCAGAAAACCCTAAAAACTCAATTCTGCCGCTAGAAATCATCCAGGACGATCGCAGGATCGTCCAGGACGATGTGCAGAATTTGACCTGATAGTCCCGTACGATCCTGGGATAGTCCAGGACGATCAGAACAAATTTTGCACAAATCGTCCAGTACGATATATAGATCGTCCAAGACGATTAGAACAAATTTTTACTCTTAAATCCTTGCCTAAATTATCATGGCGGCTAGGGTTTTGAGATCATATTGGATCGTCCAGGACGATTAGTTCAATGAACAGATCGTCCTGGACGATCCGAAATCGTCCAGTACGATTTGTTCAAAAGTTGAACTTCTGGTTTTGACAGGATCTCACTCCCCCTAAGTATGTGTACACATGGTCAAAAATAAGCATATACTATTACAGGACTTGACTCAAGGAATCAAAAAGTACATTAATGAGAAATACAATAAAGCCTTTTCTACTCATTCTTGAGTCTTGAATCTTTCTTGTATTGATGCATGCTGTTCCTGAAATTTTAGTACACACACAAATAAATATACATTCCAAATATTAGAAGATGTGAGCCATAATGTTTGTTATCATCAAAACAGGAACTCTTGAGCCCGAGTCGTAACACATCTCCCTTGCATCTTCAAATTCTTCTAGGTGGATATTTTCTTCAGACTCTACTGATTAATAAAAATATCACATCTAACACTATATAAATATTATCTCCAAATCCTCAAAGCAAATACAATAGTAATAAGTTTTAGATCATGCATCAGATAATTCCTCTCATGTAGTTTCAACTACATGGAAGAATAAGCTATAACCTTCTCGTATTATATCACATCCAATCCTTTCAATAAAGCATCAATGAATATCTAAAATCCTTTTGTACCAGATAGAAGTGTCAGAATTGAAGAAAAAGTTAAACTATCATTTAGCTTCAAAAAGTAAGCCTCACAATTAACATCTAGACAAAGCCATTAACTTTTTAAGTTTGTCTCATTAAAGGCACAAAAATCTAAGAAAATACTTTCATAAACTTCATATAATAATCATCTATGCCTAAGCAATTGCATATCTCAGATACGGTAGTAGGCCTTGGCCAATCAGTAACAACTAAAACCTTATGGGGATCTAAAGAAATACTTATGTTGCTCACTACATACCTCATAAAAGAAACACTCCTCAGCCAAAACTCACATTTGGAGAACTTAGCATATAACTAATATTATCTCAGAGTCTCCAGAATAATCCTTAAATATATGGCATGATCTTCCTTAGAAGTAGAGTAAACCAAAATATTATTTATAAATATAATAACAAACAAATCCAAATAGTGCCTTATTATCCTATTCATAAAATTCATGAAAATTACTGGTGAATTAGTGTGACACCTCCAAATTTAGTGTTCAATTTTACCTATTCTAACCTTATTTAGAAAAGGTAAATATTTAAAATTTTATATTTTGAAACCATTTGCAATTATTTAGAAGTGTTTTGGTATATGAAAAACTTTTACATGTATTCTGGAATGAGTCTCAAGGGTTTGGAATTCATATTGATGAATGCTAGATTTTACCCCCTATAGGGTTATAATGTTGGATGTTTGAGTGTCATGGCATTGCAGTGGCACCTAGGTGCTATATAGTGACATTGCAACATTGTAATCTCTAAAATTTGGAGTTTGAACTAGTAACACAGTGCTAAATGGTGGCACTACAATGCTAGGCCACTTTTTGTAGTTAAATATAATATAAAAACTACTATTTCATTCATTTTTCTTGAGATTAGTAGCTGAAGAAGAGAGAGAAGGAGAGAGTTTTTGAGAGAAAAGATGAGATATTAAGCTGTTTTGAGTCATTTTTAGTTGTCAGCCTAGCTTAAAAAGTTATCTAGATCGAGATAGGCCATATTATGTCTATCTTAATTTTTAAAAAAATTAGAATTTTTTTTAAATTTTTTATTAAATTTATAATTTCATTACAAAAAAATGAGGTTAACTTTGTAATGGAAAAAATTTCACTGTGTAAATTTTTATATGTTATATAGATTGAGATTGTGAATATTTTAAAGTGTTTAAAAATTTTACATTGGGGTTTACAAATTAAGCAATTTTATTAAATAGAAAATAGAATGGACAATTAAAAATAGTATTGTAGTGTGATTAAAATCTTAAATAATATTTTACACAATTTCTAGTAATTTAGTTATGTTTTAAAACTGTGTATTTTTACTCATTAAAATTTTCTATTGCCTACCATTATAGACTATGCAATTATGAAACGTGCCTAATTATATTTAAATTGCTACAATGCAATGAAATATGTGTTTATGTAATTGAATTATGTGAGATTGAATAGTTTTGATATAAAAAATGTCTGTTTGGAGATATAAGTGGTCATAATCCTTTAAGATTTTATCTATGACTGGGAATCTGAATTTGAAAGTCTATCTGTTGGGAGTCATAAGCGGCTAAAATCCTTTTACATTATGTATGAGAGATGGGAAATTCTGTTGGGAGTTATAAGAGGCCAGAGTCCTATGAGATTCTATTTAGGACCAAAGAAATTTGTGATATAAACTGTTCGGTAATATGTATTTTAATTTAATTAACTACTATTTATTATTATTTAAATCTTTAAATAATTGCTATGCTTTTATTACTTTACTTAGTATAGTGATTTATTATATTATATTTAATTAAATTTAAATATTCTAAAAATATTTAATAAAATAAATAATTTAAAATTTTAGATTGATGTTTTTTGCCTGCTGAGCTATTATAGCTCACTGACATTTTGCATCCTATTTTTAAGATTTGGGAAAGGGAAGGAGCTTATTGATTAATAATTCATGATCTGATCTAAGTCTATATAGTTATTTCTTTATTTTTATTTTTATATAGTCACGACTAGCTTTGGTTATATTTTACTCTATTCTCTATTCTATAGCCATATACTATAGTGTAGATTATGTATATATATTTTGATGAAATAAAAGAGATTTTGTGGATGTGTTTATTTCAATACTTTGGATATTTTAGTAGTTCTGTAGTCTATTATTATTATTTGTTTAAGATGTATTTTGGAAGAGAATTTGAGACATTTTCAAAACCATATCTTGAGATTTTCTTGTCACGTCTCGACATGATAGGACCTCTCATATTGGGTTGGGTTGTGACATGCTTAGGTGGTATCAGAATAATCATTCTGGAAATGGATCGTAAAATAGAGCTATAAGATTTGATATATAAGTCAAGTGGGATAGTTTTAAGTCTATTTATGTGTTCATTATTATTTATTTTTATATGCATGTATGTTTAGTTACATGTTTTGTATGATATGGATCCACCAAATATTAGTATGGCTCCGAGAGTGAGTTTTCATATAGTTTCTCAATTTTTTGATAACCTAGATGATGGGAGAAGCATAAAGTAAAGTTCTTGCTATTCTATCTAATGATACATATATAAATTTACAAATACTTTTGTAATTGAAGCATCCATGGTTTGAGGGCACTGTTAAGCACAGAGCAGTAGAGGACTAGCTAAGGAGACTAGAGAAGATATTTGATGGTATGTAATGTCATCCTAAGAGAAAAGTATCATTGGCTATTTTTTGTTAGATGGGGAGGCAGAGAGTTGGTGGATGGGCCAATAGGAGGAGAAATTTTAGGGGAGATTGAACTCTTTTATTAGCTACGATGAGTTTTCTAATGTTTTTCAAGCTTGGTTTTTACCATCTTCTACACGTCAGGAGATGCAAGTGACTTTTTTGAGATTGATTTGGGGGAGCAAGATTGTGATGTGTCATGAGCTAGAGTTTGCTACTTTGACTAGATATGCTCCACAACTAGTTAGCACTCCTGTAGAAAAGTGCTAAATATTTTTATGAAGACTTGGTTTTTACCATCTTCTACACGTCTATGATAGCCACTAGTACCATTTCATATTTTTTATTTTTTTATCTTGTGGACGGAGCCTGATTGATTAAAAATGATCTAATTGCTACTCAGTAGCAGTGGACTGCTAGTATGAAGAGGTTCAGTGGCAAGACATTTGAAAGTGAGTTTTCTGGAAAGAAGAACAATTTATATCTAGAGAGTCTAGAAAAGGTAAACAATTTGTGTCTATGGTAACTCCAAGTAGGGGCTGTATTATTAGTTTTGGAAATTTTATTAGTAGGGTACCTGTATGCCAAAGTTATGGCATGTGACATTTTGGTAAATGTTATAGGACGACGAGATAATACTTCAAGTACAGGCAGGTAGGGCACCGGGTAGCTGAGTGTCTACAGGTAGGATTAGATATACAACCTGAGTGTCAATTTAAGAGTTCTATTAGATTGACAGGGAGACCGAGGGTTTCTCTACTTCGTATATTTTCTAAGGGACCATCTGGTAAAGGCAATGGATCTAGTTCTATAGCAAGCTCAATAGTAGGTAGACCATCTGGTAAAGGCAATGGACCGAACCACTATAAAAATTGTTGTGTTCTTTCTGATCATTTTCTGCACTTTATTTTTACTGTGATTAACTACATGTGTGAACTCTTTAATTATTCTTTTGATTGTGAAATTAATTCACTTTCGCATCAAGTTATGAAAAGATTTTTCTTTTTATTTAAAGAAGTTTTTCAATATCCAATTCACCCCCCTCTTGGTTAGCCTTAGGATTAGTTCTTTAGGGTTTAACCACCCTCATGAACTTTCAATTATATCATATATTTTTTGATTTTAGAGCCAACCATTTATTTATTTATAATTATTTATTCAATATATTCCACTTACCTTCAGTTTTACTACCTTTTTCTTTACCTGTTACCTTAATGATTAGAGATTATATTATAGATAGTAGAGTTTATTTTTGTGATATTTAGATTTTTAATAGGAAGTGGAGGTCCAATTTGATTTTATTGCTTATTTTGTGATGTTAATTTGGTCATGTATTACGTGAGTTGATATGAGGATCAGATTGATTTTGTGAAAAAGTGAGTCACATTATTTTTTGAGTAGTGAGAGTTATGTATTTTAAAGAGTTAAAGGAGCCCCATCCTATTTGATTTCTTTTGTGAAGGAAGATAAATTATGGAAGAAGGGTTATAGGTATTTATGGTATTAGTATGGTAGTATAGATTTTGGTCCTATTTCTGATGTCCCAATAGTGTGGGAATTTTGGAATATGTTCCCCTAGGAGTTAGCTAGTTTATCTTTGGATAAGGATATAGAGTTATGGTTTAATGTATTTTTAGGAATGGCTCCATTATCTAAAGCTCAATATAATGTGGCACCTGAGAAGTTTCAGGAGTTAAAGATTCAACTTTAGGAGTTAGTTGATTAAGGATTCATCCATCCTAGTGTGTCTTTGTGGGGAGCACCTATTGTATTTATAAAGATGAAGGATGGTACAATGCGCATGTGCATTGACTATAGGGAGTTGAATAAAGTCACTATCAAGAATAAGTGTCCTCTACCATAAATTGATGATCTATTTCTTCAACTTCCTGGATAATGTGTATTTTTTAAGATTGATTTGTGATTTAGATATTATCAGGTGAAGGTGAGAGAGTTTGATGTGATGAAAATAGCTTTTGGTATGAGGTACTGATACTATGAGCTTTTAGTCATACTTTTTAGGGTGACTAATGCACCAGCATCTTTGTGGATCTGATGAATAGAGTATTTAGAGTTTTTTTCATTTGTTTAATATTATTTTTATTGTTGATATTTTAGTTTATTCTGCTTCTGAAGAAGATCATGCCTAGTGGTGTCAATATTTCAACCAACCTAAAACCTAACCCAAAAAATTTTGGGTTCAGGTCAACCCATTTGCCAGATGAGTTAGGTTTGGCATTCATTTTCTAAGCCATTTATAAAATTGGATCGGGATTTGCTTAACAACAAAAAAAAAATCAAAATCTACCTAGGTTAACCTAAAACCTCTCATATAGTGCGATCTCGTGCTCACATCCAGACTTTACACTCAGAACTACTTTGTATGTAGGCCATGCTCACACCCCTACTACGCACGGGACGTGCTCGCATCTACCCACATTTCTCTATAGTTAGCCTATCATGCTTGTGTTTAGACTCCGCAGCATGACAGGCTACCCTTGGTGCTCTCCCATATTACGCTTAGGCTGCGATCGCCCTCACCCCACGTAAGCTGCATCTTGACCGAGCGAAGGACCGCTCCTATTCTACACCCCACACTCGCTTATGCCTAAACTCATTGCACTGGTTGTATTCTTGGTTTTTGGGTTGGGTCGGGTCAACCCACAAACTCGGCTGGTCGGGTCCAATCTAAATTTCTGACCTGTTTATAAAATTTGACCAGGTTCGAGGTCAACTCATTTAGATCCGGATCAATTTTGGGTTCAACCCGAACCTAACCTGTAAACCTAATTTTGACACCTCTAATCATTCCAAACATCTAATGGTTATTTTGGAGACTCTAAGGTTGCATATGCTATATGCAAAATTCTCCAAATGTGAGTTCTAACTGAGCAGTATTTCTTTTCTGGGGTTTATGGTGAGTAGTGCTAGTATTTTTTTGGAGCTCTAGAAAGTTTAGGAAATTACTGAGTTACCAAGGCCTTCTACTATGTTTGAGGTATGCAGTTTCTTAGGTATGGTCGAATATTATAAGAAGTTTGTGAGAGGT
The DNA here is from genome assembly GCA_019925795.1 of Dendrobium chrysotoxum. Taxonomy (NCBI): domain Eukaryota; kingdom Viridiplantae; phylum Streptophyta; class Magnoliopsida; order Asparagales; family Orchidaceae; genus Dendrobium; species Dendrobium chrysotoxum. Next base: position 16,282,481 of record CM034299.1, on the reverse strand, counting down.
GTTTCTCAAAATTTTCCACTATCGACAAGACTGGCTCAAAAGTTAGTAGCTTTTTCTTGGATACCTGAGTGTGAGGCCAGCTTTTAGAGACTGTGTCACACCCTAAAACCTTGAGAGGAATTTAACCTTATTTATTCCTAAGTTTATTCATTTCACATTTTTGAATACACCAAAGCCAACTAACCATCAATAATATATATAATAATAATTCGGAGTGCATAATTCATAATTTCATATCCCAAAATAATCATCTTTAAGAATCTAGATTTCAACATTATTCACTAGAACATAAGTATAATTGGACCTCCAAAATCATAAATACCTATTAACTCAGTTTGTTTGCTTCCTATTGGACTAAATATACTCAATAATATCTTTACCCTTGCCTCAAATCATATATGCAACAAAATGAGTGTATACTCAGTAGGTTAACCTCATTTCCCATGACATCATTCAATTCATAATACATGACATAACTTTAAAATAAAACATATAAATACTATTTAGCTTAAAACTATAAGTCTATGAAAGCACTTATGAATGCAAAATGCACATGCATTGATGCCCCTTATAACTCCCAATCTTCCACCTCCCACCTGTTCAAGATAGGTGTAGAGCAGAGCCATCTCCCACCTATTCAAGATAGGTGTAGAGCAGAATCAATACATAACAGTGTGTGATTCTAATATAGAGCCAAAATAGAATTTTCTATACATAGTATTTTAACCTTGGGCCCAATCAGAGCACCAATTCCCGCATCGTAGTGCTCGCAAAGAAAATTTTAAAATTAAATTTCTCTTTTCCTTAGCCTAAAACATTAAGCATTCGAAGTTCAAAATTACTTAATAACACTTATTATTACTAAATCAATTAAAAATTTGCACTTATAAGCTTATAATTAAGTGACTTCCAGATGGTGGTTATTTTAGACTAAATGATTGTTTAACTTCTACTTGAATTTTGGCTCTTCTATTTGGTACAAGAAGATTTCAAGTTTTCAGTGATGCTTCACTGAAGGGAATATGATGTGTATTGATGCAACATAGGAAAGTGATAGCCTATAATTTCAAATAGTCAAAGTCATATGGGATGAATTATTCTATACATAACCTGAAACTTTGTGTAGAGGTTTTTGCTTTAAAGATTTGGAGACACTATCTATACTGTGTTAGGTTTAAGATCTTCATTGAACACCATAGTCTTAAGTATATATTTACTCATACGGATATGAATATGAGGTAAAGGAGATGACTTAAGTTGATTAAACACTATGACGACTATTTAGTATCAGCTTGGTAAGGCTAATGTTTCAGCAGATGCTTTGAGGAAGAGCTCTTCTAGATTATCATGTATTCAACTTACTTTTGATGAGTGTTTGATATGGGATATGGAGACTTCACAATTAAAATTGTTTTTTTCTACTGACCAAGAGTCTAGTTTATTAGCTCAAATGGTTATTCAACCTTCTTTGCAAGAAAAAATTTCAAGAAGCTCAGAAGTCAAATATAGAATATTTGAAGTTTATTGATCACATCAAATCTGGTAAGAAATTTGAATTATGAGTGTTTTATTATGGTATTATTTTCTTTAAGAATATATTATGGATCCCTATTTTTGGAGATCAAAGATGAGAGATTCTGCATGAGGCTCACTATTCAGGTTGTATTATTCACCCAAGAAGTATTAAAATGTATAATGATATGAAAGATATATTTTGGTGGCTTAGATTAAAAAAGATTATAGTAGATTTTATTTCAAAATGTTAAGTCTGTTAGTTAGTGAAGGTAAAAAAACATTAGTGACTAGGAGATTTTTTACAACCATTACCCATTCCATAGTAGAAATAGGAAGAGGTGACCATGAATTTTGCTACGGGATTTCCTAGGTCAAGATATGGATATGATGCCATTTGGGTTATAGCTAATCATCAGATGAATTATTCTCATTTAATTCTGATCTGACTGTTTGATTCAATAGATAGATTGGCATATGTATACGCACGTGAGATTATTAGATTATATGGGATATTAATGGTTCTAATCTTTAACAGAGTTGACATTTTTACCTCCAGATTGTAGAGGTGTATTTAGCTTGATTTGGTAAAAAAATTGCATTTCAGTATGATATTTCATCCTCAGACGGATGGAAAGTCTGAGAGGACTATACATGTACTTAAAGATCTTTTAATGTCGTGTGTTTTAGATTTTGGTGGTAATTGGGAAGACCATATTCCTCCGATCAAGTTTGCTTAGAATAATAGTTTTCAGTCAAGTATAGGTATGGCTTTGTATGAAGCTTTATATTTTTTGAAGTGTCATACATCGCTGTCTTGGATAGAGGTGGGTGAAGGACTATTGATCAAGCCAGCCATAGTAGATGATGCTATTGAAAATATCTCTTTAATCAGAGACAGATTGAAAGATATACAGGACATGCATAAACAAATTTTTTATGCTAAGTATCGAGGTGTAGAATTTTAGATAGGAGATTTTGTATATGTGAAGATCAAATTGATGAAAGGCATTAGCAAATTTGGCAAAAAAGGAAAGTTGAGTCCAAGGTATGTTGGTCCCTTTGAAGTAGTTAAAAGGATTGAGCAGTCTTTCTATATGTTATAATTACTAGATCACATTTTTGAGATTTATAATGTGTTATATATATCACTTCTAAAAAAATGGATATCTGGTTCTAGAAATAGAATATCTACTAAAGATGTTGAGGTACATCCAAATCTTAGCTATAGGAAAGAACCAAAGAGGGTTCTAGCCTATGGTATTAGAAAGTTAAGGAATAAATAGATCCCAATGATGAAAGTCCAGTGGAAGAAAAAAACTGAAAGGGAATCTACTTAAGGAAAAGAGTCTGAGGTGAGACTGTTATATCTTGATTTATTTATGTGATCTAAGATTTGAGTTTTGAAATGTTAAGGATGGCATTTTTTTGAGAAGGGGAGAGTTATGACATCTCCAAATTTAGTACTCAGTTCTACTTATTTTGACTCAAATTAAAAAAGGTAAATATTTAAAATTTTATATTATGAACCCATTTGTATATGTTTGGAAGTATTTTAGTGTATGAAAAAGGTCTGCATGTGTTCTGGAATCAGTACGAGGGGTTTGGAATGCATATTGGTGAATTCTAGAATTTTTTCTCTAGAGCCTCACAATATTGGGTGTTTCAGCACCACGATGCTACAGTGGCACTTTTGTGTTGAATAGTGATATTGCAGTGGTGTAATCTCTAGAATTTGGAATTTGAACTAGCACCGCAGCACTAGATGGTGGTGCCGCAGTACTAGGCCACTTTTTACACTTAAATATTATATTAAATCCACTATTCCATTCATTTTGCTTTACTTTGTGAGTAGTAAAAGGGAGAGATGAAAAGGGATTTTGAGAGGAAAGAAGGGATTTTGGGCTATTTTGAGTCTTTTTTAGGTGTTGACTTGTTTGAAAAGTTATTCAGATTGATGTAGGTTTGCATATCTTAGTTTTCAAAATATGAAGGTTTTTTTTTTAATTTTTAATTAAATTTATATTTTTATTATAAAAAAATGAGGATAACTTTGCACTAGAAAAACTTTCATTGCATAACTTTTTATATGTTATAGAGATTGAGATTCTAAATATTTTTAAATTTTTTTGGAATGTTTACATCGGGGGTTTTGGGAATTAGGCAATTTTTTTTAAATAAAAAAATAACTCAAACTCTAAAAAATTGTAATATAGTGTGATAAAAGTCTTAAAATGATGTTTTAAACAATCTCTAACAATTTAGTTATATTTTGAAATTGTATAATTTTACTCAGTAGGATTTTCTGTTGCCTATCATTATAAAGATTATGTAATTAAAAAATATGTCTAATTATAGGTAAATTACTACAATGCGATAAAATATTTATTTTTATGATTAAATTATGTGACATTGAGTAATTTTGATATGAAAAAATGTTTGTTGGGTGATATAAGGGGCTAGAATCCTTTGAGATTTTATCTGCGACTAAAAATCTGAATGTGAAAATCTATCTGTTGGGAGTTATAAGGGGCTAGTATCTTTGAGATTGTATCTAAAAGAGGGGAAAATTCTATTGGGAGTCATAAGAAGATAAAATCTTATTTGATTCTATTTGGAACTATAGAAATCTATGTTATCAACCATTCTGTAATATAAATTTC